>CAHIKZ030000090.1:0-192500 GCA_903632075.3 Acanthosepion pharaonis | reverse complement strand
AAATTTATCTTTTTGGTTAGATATCACTTGACAGTATCTAACACATCAGCTGCTAATTTGGGGGGCACTTTGACATGGTCTAATGGTTAGCAAGCTTGCTTCACTAGATCAATGATTGAATAGTGAGTTCGATCCCCAAAGCCTGCCCCCTATATTCAGTCTTGCATCACATCTAAGCTATGCCTAGAAAATCACAATAAGCTGATAATTTCGACACTCACTTGAACATATATATATATGTGAAATTCTACATTCATAAAAATGACTTCTTCTCAGAAGTGTTAATGAATATATTTACATATTTATGACTCTTGTTTTATAGCATCAAAATTTATTTTAATTTTAGCTGTTCACTGCTCACAAGTTTTGTTCGTTACATAATTCAGACAAACTTTTCACTTAGAAAAACAGTAGTATACCAAAATACTTGTAATCAGAAACTTAACACAATTCAAAAATAATAATTTTTTTTTAATAATCAAATTTTTCTGCTATGAATTTTTTCATAAAAGAGACTATTTTTTTTCAAGCAAAATAGTATAGGGAAATGTGAAGAATATGAAAACTATCAGTTTTGGTTGAATGCCAGATAACAGCACAATATATCTTAATATATCTTAAAGTTCTTATAAATAATAAAAATGTCTGCAAATCTTGAACTTACCCAACAACCCAGTAGGTTAACATCCCACTGATTTTATTATTGCCAGGACTTTGCAAAAAACAATTAAACAAAACTCCATGTTCCCGAATATAACCAGATGCTTTACTACTTTTACAAGAAGATGCCTTCTTACGGTTCTGAATAAAAAGAAAAATTGGAATAAAAAGAAAAATTTTATAAAGAATTTATATATGACGAGTTCAGTATTCCCATCACCAAATTTAAGAAATCATCAAGACAAATTTAAAATCTAAATTACAGTATTTGAATTGGAGAAACATTTATTAGAAAATATATTCTGTTTAAATACTGTTGTAGAGTAGTTTTCACAGTGGAGGCTTGTATTTCAATAAGTCGTCCTAAATTAGGTTCGATGTACAAAACGTTAGGAACTTGGAAATAAGAGTTAATGACGCAGCAATCTAGTTGTAATGGTTGGTACTTCAATGTCCGATATCGACTGACTCGCTCAACACCACTCAGCCCAACTGTCGGCCACTACTACTACTACTTATTATGTGTGGGAGAGTCTATTAATAATAGAATAGGTACGTCAGGTATAAAAAATATAAACTGCATATTTCAGCTTATATTTTTTCCTGTTACCCACAGCTTAACTCTTCAGACACAGATGTCACTTTGTACTAAAAGGCTTCCCTTTTAGTTTAACTAAAAACATTCTGCCCAAGAATTAACAATATCCCAGAACACAATTCTTCATGTCATTATCTAATATTAACCCTACTCCTCTTTCAATTTTCTCTCTGTCTGCATGTATTATCCTTATGCGCCAATCCCCATTACTTGCCCACGTAGATTCACATATGCCTCAAATGCTGACATTTAATTAATTTGTTTCTTGTTTGATATTCTGAGGCTGGCCACATTGGTGTAACTTACATTCCAGGTAGTGGAGTGGTTTCCCATTACCTTCTCCATAATGTTTTTATTGAGACACCAACTCTAGTTACCTGGCTGTTGAGTCATTGAGAGTTCATTATAGGTAAAAGAAAAGCTGATTATTTTTTTATTTTTTTTATTTCACAGCCATACATACATGTAATCAAAGAGACAGAGCAGAGGGTTTTCCAAACTGTTGGCGAGGAAATTGTCTTTCAATCAAATTGTGTGTACATTAAATGGCACAGACACATAAGTCACTCAACACACACATACACATACACATTACAAAGGCCCATGCAAAATCACATGCAGACAGTTTGTGATGGACTGAAAATCAACTCTTCTTTAATTGTGACACTATTTAGCTATGGTAATTAATTAACTAATTAACCATAAAAATTAAACAAGAAATACTGAGAACAGCGATGACCACCAATTGACTGGGACATAGGTTGGTGGTAGTGACTAAGAGTCAACCCCAAAACACTGGTAGGAGAAATATCACAGTTTTGCACCATGAATTGGAGTTGACCACAGGCCGACAACTCAGTGTCACATCCAACCCTGAACTGACCAGTGTTACATAATAATATATATTTATAGGCAATATCTTTCAAGCCTGTTTATAATGCTAAAATTTCAAGAAAATATAATTCTGTCAATAAACTTCTACAAAATTAAGGAATTCAATTTAAACTAAAGAAAGTTTTCTTTCACAAAATAAGTTTCATCTGTTGGTTGAGAGATATGATTGCTGAAGTGGTAAAGATAAAATTTTATCAAATTTACTAAATAAAAAAAACTGAATGGCTTTGATCTGTGTTATGGTAATTTACCCACACATGCATGGACACTCCCAGCTATAAATAGGAGCAGGTACTGCCTTTTGGAGAGAGAAGTTTCTTGCAGTCAGCTCTGACAGTCAGGCTGAACAGTCTTGCTGTAACACTCATTTGTATATGTTTGTATTACAGTTTCTGTTGTTTAACTCATTTCCACTCTTTGTACCTTTATTTCTGGCCCTAACAAGGCCACAACAATCTGAAAATTACTTTTTGGATCAAAACTGAATAATATTAAACTAGAGAAAATATTATAAATAAAACTCTAAGATATTTATTTGTTTTTAAAAAAAATATAGCTTAGGAAAACAAGTAATTTTAAAAGCATTATTTCACACTAAAAGGATTTTTCAGTACAGGTGTGTATTAAAATATATTCAAGAATTTGGAATACCTTTTTTCTGTTAAAAATATTTTATAAACAATTTGAGCTCCTTATTTAAATGATTAAAAAAAATTACATTTTCATTTTAAAATATCAACAGAAGTCTTGCATTAGCATATGACCAAAATAAAACAAATTTCAAATTGATTATGATTTCTACAAAATCTTGTTTGTATTTTTTAATTCTTTCTCAAGTCCCATTTAGAGATATAAAGTAAGATGGCATCTACTTTCTACTTCAACACACTTACAAAAAAGCCAAAGAAGACAAACCAAAATACTACAAGTTAATCTTCAAAGAAAGGATCTACTTTGTCTAACAAGTACCTTTATGATCTAACATTTCTCTAAGAAATTTTTTCTTAGTCTACAACCATTCTGTAATTCTCTGTACTTCTGTTTTAGTATCTACTGAAACCCTAGGAATATTCTGTAAAATCAAAAACAAATTTTCAAAATAAATCCGGAATCAGTTTATAGAAACAATCCAGAATCAGTTTTGAAACAAAAAAAAAAAAGAATTAAAATTAAAATATTAGAGACAATACAATGAGGATTCATTTATTTTGAATCACATAAGGAATACAGAATTATAAAGGCCTTTTAATAAAACAAAAATTATTACCCTAAAATCATAATAAACCTAAAAGAATTAGCATATATATTTCTGCAAGGAATATCTATTTTTGTATAAAATATATTTTCTGTTTATTAGAAAAAATTAAAAATAGACACCATTTTACTGAAGCATGATAATATTTCACTTTTAAAACTTGAAGCATTTCAAAAGTTGCAAAATACATATTTTTCTACAAATAGAAAGCCTACTAAAATAAGCAACAAAAAGGATTTTAAATGTAACTTAACTCATCTATGTAATATTTACATAAAAAAAACTTCTCTATTGAATTTGGTTAGCTAATCTATGCCTTTAATTCACTGCTACTAAGTTATTTTATTAGATTTTGCATGATTTTTTTTCACTTTTTACCTTTTTCTTTATTTAATAAAAAGTATTTAACTTTTGACTAATGTTTCTTTCCTAATATTTATGTAGAACCTAAAATTTTCTTAACATAGTGCAAAAGATAGGCCTTAGAATTGTTCCATCACTCTAATAATTCCATAATTAAAATAGTGATATATAATCCAAGTTTTTCTAAAGTTATTTTTCATAAGTGTTTGGAGAACTGATCTAGAAAGTTTCCTGGAAATGGTTGAAAACATTATTTGTAAAAAAGAAACAAAAAAACACAGTCCAAATGAAAGCACAACTGTATATGCAGCAGATTCAACATGGCAATTTCTTTTTCCTCTTCAGAAGACCTTAAAAATTAGCACAAAAGTAAATCTAAATATAATTGTTTTGACCTGTTATACAATCATACTAGCTAAAACCATTACCAAACATGTGTAAAAAGGATTGCCATAAATAATGAAGTGAACAGATTGATTTTCTAATTAGTAAGTCAGTATAAAAATGTTTGGTGCAAGTTCAGGCTTATAGAGATAGATATTTAGGCTCCATAACTACATATGTCATTCCATAAATATACACAATATTTTTGCAATTCAAAGGGCATAAATACCTATTTAAAAGATTGTTGGCTTAACATGCATTTCTAGATATTACTCACAATTTTGGGGGGTAATTTTATTTCAGTGAAACCAATTTTAACACAGTAGAAGAACATCAAGAGGGTGGGGAGGTAAAATTTGAACTAAAAGTTTTACATGTTTTTCTCATGAAGCATTTCAACTAATTTTATGAAACCTAGTGCATTTTATTATCATAACCTTGCATAATAATTACCTACATTTTTTTCAGATAATTGTGTAAGGAATGAGTGTTGAGGAAAGCAAATGTCAAAGGGTGTGTGATGAGATAAATGCACATTTTCATCCACAGAAGATTTCAAGCATAGATGGATTATCCCTACGGACAGTTTTTAATGTGAAGAAGAGAATGACTCTGAGGGAAACTATTCAGAGAAAGCCTGAAAGTGGCAGAATCAACAAAAAGCACAATAATGATTCCATCAACATTCTCAAATCCAAAGTCTCAAATGACCAAATGAAATCCTTGAGAAAATTAGCAACTGAACTTAAAGTGGATGGTAAGACTATCAGAACAGCAGTGAAAGATGACCTAAAACTAAAATCTTACACAAGAACACAAAAACATTTGCTGGCATGACCCATAAAGGCCAGAAGATTGGAAAGATGCATAAAAGTTCTTATCTTAAAAGAAACAAAAGTCCACTGTGAAAATTTTCTCAGATGGAAAGATCTTTACTGTTGATACTGTTCTGAATCGCAGAAATGACAGATATATTGCACACACAAAAGTTCATGTCAAGGACACTTTCAGAATGAAGCATCCAGCACAAGTTATGGTCTTTGGAGTTGTTGCCTCCATCGGGGAAAAAATGCCTATCAAATTTTAAAAACCTGGTAAAAAAGTTAATACTGATGCCTATTACAAGATACAATGCATTACCATGGCTCAAAGCCAACTACCCAGAGGGAAACTATGTATGGACTCAGGATGGTGCTTCTGCCCATGCAGCCAAAAAAGTATAGAATTACTGCAAATCCAATTTTGCCAATTTCTGGCCATCACACTTCTGGCCCTTTTCCAGCCAAGATCTCAACCCTATAGATTATGTTCTTTGGAGCATTTTAAAACATGCTACAATGGAACCTCTCATCCAAACGTTAATGCTCTTATATATACCATCAGAGAAGAATGGGACAAGATGTCCTCTGTTTTTTGCAGAAGAGTTGTAGAAGTTTCAAGGGGCATGTGGAGGCAGTAATTGAGAAACAAAGAGGATATTTAAAATAAAATGTTTCTTTCGTTTTGTATTTGTATGTTGGAAGCATTCATATTTCTTTAAATAAACTAATTAATCAACTATAAGGCTTTTTATTTCAATACCAGATTTATGCAAGTTTTGCCTCTCCACCCTGTATAGATTTACTTATATGAAAAAGATGAAAATCTCTTCTCAGTAACAATGAATAAAATTACAGATTTACAATTAATGATCAAAAACCTTAAAGACACAGTCAAAAAGGGCTAATTTTATTTATATTGCTTACAGCATATACAGGGTGCGATGGGTAAATTGTCACCATTTTATATTTTTAATTTCATACATGCACGTAGTTTGTTTTTGATTTTGTCAACTGCACAGTATAGTAGGGTCAGTTGGGCACCGTGTGTGAGAAAACAAGCACCATAACACTATTTACTCTGCCAGAAATTTTGGAAATGGCATGCTGTACTGCTTGGCATTTGCACCGGAAGCTCCAATACAAAATTTTCAAAGTGTTTGTGTACAGAGGATTCAGAAAGTGTTGGATGAGTCTAATGGTGATTACAAAGATGCTTGGAGTGATCACTAATGAAGGTGATGTCATGCCTCCATTCATCTTCCCACAGGGCCTAAGACTCAACACAGAGGCCTACATAAAATACCTTAAGGAGGTAGTACTGCTCTGGGTCAAGAGGGTGGCTGCAGGAAGAGCCTATGTCTGGCAACAAGAGTCTGCACCATACCACACAAGCAGCAGAACCCAGTCATGGATGTGAGACAATTTTTACAACCACATCACCCCTTAAATCTAGCCACCTAACTCCTTAGACTGCAACCAACTTGATTATTATGTGTGGGGCACAGTTGAGCGAGAGATCAACAAAACTCCTTGTAACACCAAAGATGAAGTGAAGGCAAGAACTACAACAGCATTTACCAACTTAAACAAGGAGACTGTCCAGAAGAGATGCAGGAGATTCCAAAGTTGTCTAGAAGCTGCGGTTGAAGCCAATGGCGATTTTATTGAATAAATTTACTCTTTACTATTTCAAGATATTTTTGTGTAATTTTAATAAATATATCTGTTAAAATAGAAGTGTTAGTGTTAATTTGATTCTTCTGCAAGTTAGACGACAATTTATGCATCGCATTCTGTATAGTGTTTGTCAATATATAATTATGTGCAAATTTACTGTTTATATATTCAACTTTTAAATAATGTTAAAAATATCATTTCAAATTAAAGGATCTATAAAATATGTAACTTAAAAACAAATGAATCTGTTTCAAATATGTTTTGCAGCCAAAAACAAATACAACTTCTTTAAAACTAAACAAGAAAAAAGAAAGCAACAATACAAAACAGAAAGAAATAATTTTTTAAATTCTGATGTTATGTTTCTTTGACATTTTCTGATTAACTTAATTTACTTTTTTAGGTAGCTTTTTTTTAGTTGATTTATTGCTAGAACTGAAAACAAAGTTTCTTTAAACAAAACATGAATTCAAATCTCATTCCTTGGTTAAAAAAAGAAATAAAAAACTGAAGTAATTAAAAAATAAAAATGTGAAATAAAATAAGAAATGTTTAAATTCTTTTTAAATTTTGTCAATCACAATTTGAATAATACTTTTTACAAAAAGTTTCTATATTTTATTTCAGATTCCCATCATCAAATACTTAACTCCATTTAAGGAAAAATAATTTTAAAACAACAGATACAAAAAAATCTGTAAAGAATTGAATCCATTAATGCCCACCATGCATTAATGTATTGTTAGTAGAAACCTATAATAAATATAGGATATTTCTATTTCAAAACCTATAATTATTAGCAGATTTTTATTTTTAGAATGCCAAATTTAACAGTGGGCATTTTACAGTTAAACACATCAAAATACATACTCTTATTTGGTGTATGCAAAAGTTTCCAGCAATAAAAGATTTCAATTATGTATTCAATTTCTAGTTTTCAAAAATATTTAGCTGGTAACCTTTGCACACACAGAATAGA
Organism: Acanthosepion pharaonis; assembly: GCA_903632075.3. Classification (NCBI taxonomy): domain Eukaryota; kingdom Metazoa; phylum Mollusca; class Cephalopoda; order Sepiida; family Sepiidae; genus Acanthosepion; species Acanthosepion pharaonis. Next base: position 184,869 of record CAHIKZ030000090.1, on the reverse strand, counting down.
AAAACTTGAGTATATACATATTCAAGATTGTATAATAAAATATTTTCATAGATTATTATAAAAAAACAAAAAAAGATTTATTTACCATTTTTTGTTTTGTTTCTTGAAAGAAAGCATGAATTTGCAGTGAACACCGGTTAAAATTATCAATGACTTGTTTACACAGAGTTCCTCGATTACAATGCTCAGCTTTATCCATAAAAATGCCTTCCAGACGATCAATGCAAACATAGTGGAAGAGAACACTGTTAACATCCTTCACACACCTGACAAAGGAAACAAATTCACATAAATATTGACTCACAAATCAATGAGCATTTCAATAAAATCAAATTATTCATTCAGTCTTTTTATGTACAATATTTCTATAGAAAAAAATGTCTTTATAAAATGAAAAAGAAAAAAAAATCTCTCTCCTTCCTCACTCCAATATTTACAAGAATTAATTCTCTTTTCCTTGTGTCTTTGCATTTCTGTAATAGAAGAGATTTAGTTCAGGCCAAATATGGTTAGAGTCATTGAAGAGGAAAGTTGGCACTGTCAGAGAAATAGTGAAAAGTAAAGCTTCTTTAACCAAATTTTTTTTCGCCACATCTCCTTTTTTTTGTTCTTTTTAGCATCAACAATGTCAACTATAGAAAATGCCCAACAATGCATGAATTAAATAAAATAGTAACTGAAAAAAGAGGTAAAGATTAAAAATTAAAGAACAATATTGAATTAAATCTGAAGTAATGAACAGAAAATATAAATGATACTTAGCATTTCTTCTGTAAGTTTTCAATAAATAAACTAACAATTCAGATGATTTTTATTTCCTGACAACTTATAAAATAAAGAAACTATTCATTTTAATGATTGTCATTGTAAGTTTCTATTTACATTTTTATATTTCTCTGCTTCTAAAGACTTTTTTCAAGCTTTATTTACTTGAAATTTTAATATATAAATAACAACAGGTCAAGGTAGATGTGTGTTTTTGTGTGTGTGTGTGTGTAGCATTTTTTAAAGAGTGACCGGCAAGCAAACAGTAAAAGTATTTTAGTGGCTACCCATGTTTGAGTAGATGCTCCATTTACTTATTAAATAGTATAGACAAAAAATAAATAAATATACTGTTTAATAAATAAAAAGAGTATCTACTCAAATATGGGTATCCACTAAAATAACATTTAAATTAATCTGATATATAAATGAATTAAAGAATAAAAACTAAGAAGCAATTCAGCTTACTCATGACAAATTTTATCTTTAGGATTGTTGGGCTGCCCAATCCTATAGGTAGAATTTAAGTTGAGTGTAAGCCAGAGCAGACTATATTTCTGTGACCTGCGGGGAATCATTTTTGTAACTGATATTTTCCTCAAATTTTAATCCAAAGGGTGGATGAGCTTCTTATAGCCAACAATGGCCAACATGTATATATATATTTAGTAGGAGTAGATAGATTTGCCAACCATCCGTTTCACACTCCTCCCAGTTTTTGAACAGGAGTTGAGGTTTATCCTTTATTTCCTGTTTAAGCTTGTTTGAAATTAGGATGGGGTCTCCAGCTTTGAATGGCAACCTTCCTAGAGATGGTGTCTCAATAAAAACACTTGGACTTGTAAAAGCTTGCCTCAAATTATTATGTGAGACACTATGAGAGAGGACCCACCTTATTATGTGCAAGATTAATCCTAGTCCTGGGTCCTGCCTCAACAAAAAAAGTACAGCTTTTATTTTTTTTTTTTAAATCAGTATCACCCCCAAGCAAGGCAGTACAGCCACTATCATGCAAGGGGTTACAAAGTGTGGAGGAATTAGGAGCAGAAGCATTAGTAATGAGGAGAAAGAAAAGAGCAATCAGGAGGTAATAAATTTAAATTTTTCATTCCATTCTTTTGCAGTCACAGTATTGAGCTTGACCTAACTATCAAGTGTAAAGAGTTAATTTTAAGGTCACCAAGGTTTATTTCTAGGTCTTCTCCAATAATGGAAAGACAACTCAACCTGTCCACTACCAATTACACCTTACAATACTTTGTAACAATGTCTTCATCTCTTTTTTAATTTTACAAGAAATAAAGGATAACTCATATTAGGGAAAGCAGAAATAAGTATCAATTTTTTTTTAATACATTTAAAAAACAAAAAAAAACAGTCTTCATAATGACATTATAGAAATGATTACAACTTATTGGAGATGGAGTAGTGATTGAGATGCAATACAACTGTGACATGAGGAAATGGAAAGTATTTTTTTTTTGCATAAGGTGAGAAGAAATAAACTTGGTGATTCATACTGACGTGGAGTGGGGGTAGCTGAGCAGATACATACGCAACTGAAAATGAGGATTTTTTTTTCATGAGAGGAGAAATAGATTTGATCTCATATTGATGTGTAGGGGTTGAAATACTACTAAAACAAACAGAAAACCATGTTAGAAAGAGTTATGAGTGAAGATAAACTGAAATTTCAAGGAAGAAGAAGTGTTTTTGGTCTACTACACAACTGAAACAAAAAAAAATAGCAACAATGCCAAAGAAATAGAAAATTCATGAAGAGAACTGAACTTTTCAACTGGGAATATTTCTATTTTGTGACAGAGGTAAATAGGGTTTCCAACTTTCCCACAAAATGGAGGATTGATAGCCTTCTTTAAAAATTATGCGTAAATGTTGTTTTTATAAGATTTACTTAATGGACACAAACAGCTGACCCTCCTCTCTCTCTCTCATTGCAAAACTGATTTAACTCAGCATTGTGGGATTATGAACCCCTGGTTGGTAGCCCGTCCACAGGACTTGTGGCCCCCTGCCCCTCAGCACATAATGGTTCATTTGTGTCCTTGAGTTTGAGACCAGTTGTGTAAGCTGAACTGCTTAATTTTATTTTTAATTTGTTCTTATGCTGTGCTCTTATACATTTAATTTTTTAAGCTTGCTTAGAATTTCTTCTGGGCAGTGTGGCTAGTCTACGCCAGGTCTGTAATTTAAATTCTTTTGGAATTATAAATATTTATATGTGTGTGTATACACATAACTTTAGAACCTTTTTATTTAAAAAAAAGCATTTATTTTAAACAATAAACATAATCTTCCTTGTCAATGCACTTAATTTAGTGGTAAATCCCATAGACTGAACATTATAGTGAAAATATCAGCTCAAAATTCAGCCCACAATGTCATGTCAGGCTATGAACTAATTGATCCACCTTCATATACACTAACAGAGCAAATGTACAGGTTACATAATGAAAATAAATGACTTTTATAAAAATGGATTTCAAAACATCACATAATAAATTGACTTTTTTCATAATTTATATCAACCTTAGTGGTTTTAAGAATTTTTTTAAATATTAGAGATAAAAATATTAATAAGAGAGGAAAATATAGAGAAACATTTAATTAAATTCTATGAATTCCCTGACAACAAGTTTTGGTCATCTTTTAATGACATACACAAAAAAATTAGTTTTACAAATCATTTTCAGTCAATTATTTCAAATAAGAAATATTGTCATACTTTTTTTTTTTTTTAAACTTTTCTTGTTTATGTAAAAATGTTTGTTTGGTTCCACTGAATGTAATGATTGCATATATGTTTGTGACCAATCACTTTGTTAATAATTCCAAATCTGTACAAAAAAATCTCTTGGAAAAAGACATGCATCCATTTTCCTCTAACTATTGGTCAGTTCCAAGTTCTCTTGTCAGTTTAGGAGAAGGAAAATTGAATTCAAACTGTCTGGTAGGTATTGCTAGGAAAAAAGAATGCCAAATAGAAAACATTACAGAAATCTGATGATTGAGCAAATTGCATTGGTTTATCCTTTCCTCTAGAGAAAACAAGTGTAGAAGATCTTGATGTATGAGTAGCCCTTCATAGCCCTTGCCCTACATGCCACTGTGACAAACAGGAAAATCACCTACCCTCAAAAAAGAGGGGGTGTACTTTGCACAGTTTAAAAAAAAAAAAAAGAAAAAAAAACAAATCCTCAATAATTACTGATTTAAGCAAACTTCACATATGGTAATTTTTTTTTATCCTCCCCTACTATCATGATCAATCACAAAATTTACCTCTTTAATAAAAGCGAATGATTTTCATGACAAGGTGAGATTTTTGTGGGGTTCAATAGCAAGAGTGAGTTTGCTGTATTAGGATCTCTAAGTTGGATATTTTGGCCCTATTTTTTCACTTTGCCTCTTGGACGTTTCAAGTTGAACTTCTGATTTTTGGTTATACTACATGTATTTTTTGCCTTTTGAATTTGTGATACTGGATTTAAATACAGAGATTTTCACTACCCTCGTGGCCTTGGACATTTGTTAACAGATATGTTGTGAATTATAATATTTATTGTAATGTTTTATTTAGTGAATTTTTTGTATGTATACATTTAGGAAAAACCGAATTATTTTGGACGGGACTCATTATTGGTTATAAAAGATGAGCACTTGGACTAATCAGGAGTCCTAGCAAGTAGTCAAAACTGATGGCCATGCTACTCTAGTGGAAGTAAGTTGACAACTACTTATCATGCTGCAGATATTAAATAAAAAGACAAAACCCCTAAGATGGATGGATGTTGATGCAACACAGAATGCAAATTGAACAAAGTTTTTCACTACTCAATATTTGCATCAATGTTTAATTCTATTGAAATGTACCTAAATGACATTAAAGATTTGGATTGAATTGGTTTCATTCCAATGAGTCATAATTCAGAAATAGGATTAATTGCTTTTGTTAATTTAGAAATGTAATTTAAAATTATCTAATATTCCACAAGAATAAGACCATGAAGTAAATTAATAGTTTGTTCCTTTTTAAATTGAATTTTTTTCAACCATCAATATTTGTACAATAAGTTCATTTATTACATTATACTAATAAATACAAGTATAAAAGTAGCAATATATAATGAAACTAGATTTATTAAAATAGAAGCTGCTTTACAATTCTATTTTGGACATTTTAAGATCGCACCCACCACCTAATTCTTTGTCGGTTTATGATTATAGTTGACCGCACTCTGAATAAAGGGAAAGCACTCGTATCTGTCAATTCGATTATATTATAGAATTATGAGAATATAAATAAATCTGCCCTTTTATCATTCCAGAAAAAAAATAAGTCACAATATTTATCATTTATCACTCACACTGCTTAAATTCAGAATAATAATTTAAAGCAATTTTTTTTCTAGTTTAAATGCAGGATAATTATTTATATATTAATTTCTATAATTCTGTTTTTTCTCACTAGGTATACTGACCTTGTAAGCATTTCTAAATGATAAGGTATGAGGTCAAAGTGTCTGGATTAACTGAACTTTAATCCAATACATTGAGAAAACATTCAAATTAAGACACAGAATCCTTTTTTTCTTAATATTTGCCTGGTAGATAAACTTAAAATAAGTTAAGAAAGACTTAAGAAAACATTTCCAAGATATATGTAACACTGTTTTTACTCTCTGCAAGATCATGTGATCAAAATGTGTATCTTGTGTCACACATGGCTACACTCATATCTATTTTCAATCTATAAAGATTAAAGTTGTCATTATAAAGTTAATGTCTTTTGTTTATTTCTAAGTTTCTGAATTACTCACTATCAAATAATTGATGCAAATCTGAAAGGAAAATGAAATTATCATCCTTCTACGAGGCACTTTTTGGGCCAAACTAACATTTTTTTAACAAATGAGGTTTCATATTGTTAATAATATTTCTATTTTGTCATCAATCAATAAAACCAATCAAAATTATAATTCTTTTTTTAATTCTCCCCCCACCCAGGTGAAAAGTAGTAAGTTATCTACTTTCATTAAAATATTCTCAATGTGCATTTAAAATAGTATAATTTTCTTCATTATAATTCCATCATGAAAAAGATAAGAGTAAACATAAAAATTCAAATAATAAATATATTTAAGATATTATTAAAATATGGTAAATCTATATTTGAAATGCTTAAATTATTTTTGTTTTTCTAAAGAAGAGGATAAATGATGAAGTCTCTACACATAAGATATTTTTTGTAATTCTCAGAAGTTAAAAATGTGGGTCATATGAAAATACAAAAAATTAATCTATTTTTTGTACTAACAGACTTATTATTTTCTTAATGTGTGAAAGTTAACTAAAAATGAAGTTTAACGACATTTAAACTTTCAAAAAGCTTTTAAAATGAATAGTAAAATGTTTATAAAAGGAATGTTACCTATTGTAGTTGTGTTGGTCAGCTTTAGAGACACTGCTAAGGCTCTGAGTAAGGCCACTCATATCGAAAAGTCCATTCAAAGAAGGAAATTTACCCTAAAAAGAAAAATATCATAAAGTTATTTAAATGCTTTTAAAACTGTTTTTTCAATAACAAAAACCAAACTTTGCACTGCAGACATGGAATCCATTTGGGAAAATTATTTCTTCTGTTACTTTGCTTTCTTTCTTTTGGATTATCTCTTTGTATACATCTTGTAGTTTTTCACTACAATGTAGACGAACATTCTCCTAAGATTTATGATCTTACATAGAAATTTAAAGGGCTATTTTACCACAGCTGAGCCTAACTGAACTTAAATAAAGTCTGGGTCAAAGGTCAGCCAGCCAGCAATAAACGTTTAGAACAAGTTGTCGTCAGCTTGTAATAACCCACCACTTCCAGATAAGAGCAAAAAGTGAAAAAAACGGGTCAACATTGGTAGGGCTTGATATAGGGTTTGTTTTTTGTTTGTTTTTTTGTTTTTTCAAACCTATGTTTGAACAATGGCTTGATGTGTTTTGTTTTGTTTTTAACACCCTGTGACCCGGGTGATGGCAACAATACTGTTATGATGTTGATTTGGGGTTAGTAGAGACAAACGCCAAATAACACGTAACAATAAAAAGGGTTTTAATAGGTTGGTAAAAAGGTACAGAAATCGCCTGAGTAGTCAATAACTAGCTCAGCTAAGAACTTCTATGTCTATCTGTCTTCCCCCATGTCAACTGACATGCCACTATTTAAAGTTTTTGTTCACAGGCGCAGACAAGTTCATCTTCAAGAGGAGTGGTAGGTTTCTGACACAACAAACACTTAGCAAACGACATTGTCTTTTTTGGCACTTGTCTTTTGTATTTCCTATCCCCAGACCATTTAGCCGTTCCTTTTATTCTATGATGTTCACACCAAATTAAGAAGAAATGGACAAAGTTTGAACTATATTATTTTGAAGTGAAAATAAATAATTTTCATAAAAAAAAAAAGGTGATTTTTCTCAGAAAATTGGGCATAATTTCTTAATGCTAACCGCCGAGTGAAATTTTCTTCAGCCAAATCGAAGATTAATTACCAATGAATAATTCTATGTGCAAACAATAGCTGTCTGGATCCTATGACGTCGCCCAAAAAGGTCCAGAAGTTTATTGATTGATCAAAACTTGTTGTGCCTAATTGTGTTTTTCATGGTCAGTTTCCATTATTTCATCTTGATGTTGTCATTTTCGGACAGCCAAGTCATCAAGGATTCAGGAAAACAGTTTGACACAGGTTTGCTTTAAGAACTTTACATTCTATGAGATGTTTAAAATGTTACTGACAAATGGGATTTTTCACCAAATATTTCGTTTACGCGCCATGTTGGATTTGCTCCGAAATTCTCTTTCAACTCAACACCCGATTCCTTTGGAGTACCCACACATGATTTCCCCAATAAGACAAAAATCCTAGTGAGTGATATGTGCATAACCAAGTCACTTGTCTCAGACATCATTTCTAAATTAGACTCCCATAAGGCAAGCAGAGATGACAGTATTCAAGTCATCATCCTAAAGAAATGTGCCACCGAGCTGGCTCCAGTCCTCTCCAAACTCTACAACTATTGCCTTGCTGCTTCCTGCTTTCAAGCTTTTTGGAAAATTATTCAAGGCTTTAATGCTGAAGTAGTTAAGCACCTTACTTCTCACAACCTACTCTCTAACAAACAATATATCTTCTGTTTTGCAAGATTTACTGTTGATGTACTAACAGCCATCACTGAATATGTATATCAAGCTCATCATAATAACAATGAAGTCTGAGCTGTGTCTCTTGATATTTCAAATGTATTTAACAATTTTTTCGCATGCTGGTTTTCTGTGTAAGCTCCAGGGCTACAGTATTACTGGACAACTGTTTGATTTAATCCAATTGTTCCTATCAAATCATAAAATGAAGGTTGTTTTGAATGAGCTTGCTTCCAGATCCTTTCACATGAACATAGGTGTCCTCCAAGGCTCTATCCTGGTTCATATGCTGTTTCTGATCTTCCTGATGTCGTCAATTCCCAAGTAGACATTTATGCAGATGACACTACCATTTACTCCAGTCTCAATAGCAAATCTGTCAGAACTGACAAATTTAACCTGCCCACCGCTCTTGAAAAGGACCTCCAATCTGTGGTTAACTGGTGCAGGAAATGGCTTGTAAATTTTAATGCCTCCAAAACAAAACTGCTCTCATTCAACCACCATAGAGAATCTTTCCTGCCCACCATCAACATGGCTGATGCTAGACTCATGGAAAGCAACACACTGCAGCTTCTTGGCCTCACATTTTCAACTGACTTGAAGTGGAACAACAATATTGAATCAATAGCTGCATCTCCAGCAAGGAAAGTGGGGTCACTGTGTCATGCCAGGTTATTCTCATCAGAATCCATCTTGCACATTTACAAATTCAACCGTGCATTGAATACTGTTGCCATATCTGGTCTGGTGCTTCTGCTACTCATCTCAATGTTTTTGACAAAATCCAAAGAAGGATCTGCAATGTAATCAATCCTGACTTTAGTGTTTTTTTCACTGATGTCACATGGCTTCCCGCCATCTTTTCTACAAATATTTTCATAGCAACTGCTCTGACAAGCTTTTTCCCTGGTCCCCGGACTATATAAAAATTGTTGAAGTAGTAAATGTAACCATCACTTCTACACCAAAAGTTTCTTTTCTTCCACTTCCTGCCTGTGGAACTCTCTTCCATTGCCTTGCTTCCCTGATAACTACAATCTTCATAAATTTAAATGCAATGTCAATCACCATCTTCTATCTTCTTGAACACCTTTCAGCTTTTATCCTTTCCTTGGTTCCCCTTACCCAGTCGATTCTTCCACATTCACTCTCTGTAACCCCCTGCATACCAGTGGCTTTCCCCCTTGCTTGAGGTGAAATGATTAAATATATATATATATATATATATATATATATATATATATATATATATACCCGATGCGATGAGAACGAAAGTAATATATAAATTTCAACGTTCACAGCATTAATCCAAAAGAGGGCTCATACTGACTGCTCTTGTATAGACAACAATAACACAAAAATAAGAAAAAATTCTTAATTTGCTACACCAGGACTCTCAATTAGGTTGTAGATTCCTTATAATTACACTCAATACTTTAAGCCAATCTACATGATATTGTGAATTCCTAATTACAACTTGCATGAAAGCAGTTTCTTCAAATGTTGTCTTACAACCAGCCACAAGTAAAGCAGAGAAATAAGAATGAGTAAGATTTTCTTCAACTTGAATTAATTTTTCAACTTGTCCTTCCTTTCCTAACAAAAGAACACAGATATTTATAGTTTTTAAAATGGCTGAATGAAACAGGAAGAGTTTTTTCCAACATTTAACTATTATACTTTGCATTGTCCAGAAAAGTGTTCAAACAAATATGATACCAATGTTTTTAACAATAACCTTGTGAAAAATTATTATCACTCAATTCTTGTCTTTTGGGGGTGATAATAAAAATCTTACAATAAAATGATTTTGTTTTTCCCCCTGGGGCGTCTCATTTATAAAATTTGGATACCATGTCAATGATTCACAAAATTTAGTTAAAATAAATTCCGGTATCTTGTAAAACCATTACTGAAAAAACAAAACACACACCAATTACTTTCAAATAGAGAATCTGAAAATTGTTTTAAATGCCACTCAACCAAAGCCACAAATCTAAAAATGATAAATCAACTTACTTTTTCTGTACTGTTTCCACTTGCACAGGAGTCATTAGAACCATATGATCTCTGACTTCCCTGATGTGCAAGAAATTCATCAACTCTACCAGTAAGGTAGCCATCTTCAGAAGCTAAAAAAATAATAATTAAAACCATTTTAAAATCTTGTTCTTATTTGTTGCTTTATTGACTGCATTTTAAATGAAGACATGATCATATTTTTATCAGACCTCAATTTGCTTATTATCAAAAATAAACTCACAAGTCATTAATGACTGATTACCAAATAAAACTAATTTATTTTTATTACTAGGCAACTATTTGGGGGTGCTAGAACCTACTGACCAAACTTAAGATTTGGTGGAGGGGGAACCTTTCTTAAGTGGGTTAAGAATTTTTCAGCAGATCCCATATTTCAAACTGCTCGCCTGATAAAAAATTGAAATGCTTCATTAACACTCTACATTTGGTTAAATATTTACAAGAATCCATTTTTCACAAAAGCAATATTTAAAATAATTAAATAAACTCAATATAATTTCTGTAAGCTTGTATTTTGTATTGTTTTTTTGAGTAATTTCTTTGTTTTTCAAGAATTTTCTATAAATTTTTTATTAAAACTAATTCTTGTGTAAACGATCCTCTTGAAAAGGAATGTTTAGTAGACAACAAAAATATAGAAGTTACCTTATACACAACTGTTAATAATATAGAATATCAGTCAGTCAGTTATGTGCCATGCATGATTCACACTTAGGCAATCATGTATCTTTCGATACATGACTGACGAGGTAGATTTTTTCCTGCAGTAGGTTGCCATTTCTTTCTGCAGCAGACTAGTTGTGATCTGATGCTATAGAACCCGGTCTGTCCTGCTATTTACCCATAGCTGGGGGAGAAGAAGAGGATTCATACCTTTCTCAAGAGTATTAGCACATAAGTGAATGTAATGGATTTGACTGGAATTTGAACTCGGTTCTCAGATTCCTCAATCCGAGCTGCTATTCATTACTCCACCATGCCTCCAAAGGAATTTGTTTTGATATCAAAGTGTATTCTGTTGTAACAGAATTAGGTCAAAATAGAATTAAAACAAGATGGATTTGCACCAAAAAAAGATATGAAGGATGGAATTATCATGAAGACAAGACTGGTCACAAAAGGGTTTCAAGACAGAGATTCAGAATTGTTTAGAAGTGACTTGTCTACTTGATACTCATTTGATAGATATCAAGACAACCTTTCTACAAGGAAAACAATTTGAAAAAACAATTTTTCCAGAACCTTCTCCACAAGCTGAAGCTCCTGAAGGTTAGATACGGAGGTTAAATGTGTATACAGACTGAATGATGTTTCTTGTCTATGGTATTTAACAGTTAAAGAGATAATGAAACTGAGAGTGTGCCCATCTAAGTATAATCAAGCAGTCTTTACATGGTATTATGAGAATAAGATTAATGGAATCATATCAACTCATATGGATGACTTCTGGGTGCACATTGAATTCCTTTTCAAGAGAATCATTTCATAAAAGTTAACAGTTACCAGACTTGTCTCATACAAGAGCTGGGAAACGGGAAACAATATGTATTCAAAATTGTACTTATGAGTCACAATAACCCTGGGAATAGTACACTTCTAGGACAAACTATTGGTGCCACTGTCTTGGATTTGGGTTGCTGCAGGTCGGTGTGGTTTGGCTTGTTATAATTGTTACCTAGATATTTTACATTAAGATTTGGAAATGTCCAGGACTCAAAGTGAAGCTACCCTGTATATTAGCAGGAAAAAAATGTTGAAATTATTGCTGATGTAAAAGAGTCTGAAATACCTCTTTTATTGAGGAAAGATGCTGCAAAGAAATCTAATAATGTTCTGGGTTTTAAAAGATAAATGTTTAAGTTGTGATGTCTATACCCAGTATAGATTTCAGAGGAAAAGTTTTTTTTCTTTTCTCTGAACAAATTATTAAAATCTTTTATGGAAAAGTGCGAGCTCATTTTTAATTAGCAGACGAGATAGAGTAATTCAATAATATTTGTTAGCCAAGGGTGAAGAGTTCAATCCTTGGGAGAATTAGCATTAATTATTGCCATAATATTCATCTGAAAGGTTAACAGCTCTCCCCCTTATCTCTTTTCATGTAGACAAGAGTGGCAGCTTATTTATCACACTTTCCACATTAATATATAATCTTTTTGGAAAACAGATTCTGGGCTCCCATACATGGGCTCCCATATCTTGTTTAAGGAGACATAAAAATTCTAGAAGATATTTTCTGTAAAAAAAAAAAATAAAAAAATAATAATATAGCTGTAACTAATAAATACCATTCTTGAGAAGCATCATTCAGTCTGTATATGCATTTATTTAATTTCCATGTATAACTTTCAGGAACTTCAGCTTCTGGAGAAAGTTCTAGAAAGACTTTCAACTTGTTTTCCTTGCAGAAAAGCTGTCTTGATATCCATCAAATGACATGTCCACATTAAAGCTGCAATGATGATCAAGATAATATTTTTTTTTGAGAATGTAAGCAAGTCACTTCTAACCAATTCCAAGTCTCTGTCTTGAAACCCTTTTACAGTCTTGCCTTGATTATAATTCCATCCTTTTTCTTTTTTTTTTGTGCAAATCCATCTTGCTTCAATTTTATTTTGACTCAAGACTAGTACAACAGAATATATTTTGTCATCAGCCCAGCTATGTAATTCCTTCTTTTTTACTTCACCATATTCTACATTTTTAACTGTTGGAAATAAGGTAACTACTTTGATGTCATTGTCTACTGAAAATTCCCTTGCAAGAGGATCATTTACAAAAGTCTACCTATAATTTATTTTTTCCTTTTCATAGGCAAGCAATGTCTTTCCATTCTACTACATTCTTCTTAAAGCTGAGTCAAAACAAATATTCACCCTCAACATATATAATTATAATATTTTTGTTTTTGCCAGTAATCTTTCCAGCATGACTGACAACTTTCATCTCCTTCCAAGAAGGATCATTATCTGATGACACATTGCCTGTTATCTCTTGCCCTGTTATTGGTAAAATTACATTTTCCTAACAGATTTTTTCTTTGACAGATATCTAACCTTATTTGGCTCTTGACTAATACTCAATTCATCATTTTTCACATTTTTCACTCATAGAAAAACTAATATTATTTGTTTCATCTGACAAGCTATCATTGGCAGCATCTTCAAAATCTGTACACAGACTATTTTGGTCTACCAAAGAATCATCTTCCAATTTTTCCATGTTGGACTGACTCTTCAGTTGTTAGTCTATTCAATTCTTCAACTAAATCATTATTATACATTTTCAGACAACAGGAATGGACTAACATAGTTTCTTCCAAGCTTCACCAAAACTCTCTTGTTTTCAGTTCCTATAACTTTTCCTAGTCCCATCCAATGATTTGATTCATAGCTCTTGAAATATAAATTTCTATATTTAAGGGCTGCACAGGGTTTCACCTTTTGGCACAAAGCTTTTCTGATCTTTTCAAATGATTCTGCCTGCATGAAAGACTTTCTTGCTGCATGCATATCATTTCAAGTTGTTAGCTACCGCTTCACCTGATATAACAGAGCCTCTAAATCTGGGTGTGTCTATTTATGAAAATGGAAGGCATGTCAGAAAATATCCAAACATTTATTGTATTTGGATATAATCCTAAAGTGTGGACTTTTTTAATTAGCAGGTGGGATAGGGTGATTCAATAATATTTGTTAGTCAAGAATAAAGAATTCAGTTCTTGGGAGGATTAACAATCTCCATAATAGTCATTGGAAAGGTAAGAAGAGCATAATTAAAAAAATAACTTCAGTACTTTGCAATAAAATAAAATTAAATATTTAAAAGGAAGCAAATAAAAATAAATTTAACTTTTGGTGTCAAATTTTATTTTTCAGTATCAAAGTGTACTGGATACTTGTAACATCTTACTGCATTTACAACTCTTATCTAAACTACAGATAAAGTTTAACTAATAAAGTTTTTAATGTTGCAATCTGTACTTTTCAAACCATAACCATTCCCAAAGTGTTATAAGAAAATTCATATAGTCTCTCTTAAAAATACTGAAATGTGATATGATGCACAGTTTCATTAATAATCTGAAATCATTTTCTATAAAATGGAATGGAATAAATATTGATTATATACATTCTCCCCACATAAAAGGTAGTATTAGAATGGGGCGTGGATCTGAAGAAGTATGTTACATGGGCATTAGAGTTAGGCAACAATAAAAATAAAATTCTTTTTGCAATACATCTAGTCTTATTACAAAGATTGTTGCATTACTGACATTCTTATCAAGATTTTAACAATTTACAATGATTTTTAAAATATGAGTGAGGTCAAAATTGTAAAATGAAATTATATTCATTTATATATGATGATAGAAATATAAATTGCATTCAAGTTGTTCACAAATAAATATATTCTAATGCTTTCCTATACATATTTACACATGCTAAGATCACGAGAACAAAAAGCAAAAGAATGGAATTTTTTAATAGATTCGTAAATATTTAAAGGGAAACAACGTCAGAAGTTATTAGACCAAGATACTACACTGCTAATGGAATACAGAGATATACTCAGGTCCTGAACACAGGTGTATGGAAGACTCTGCAACCACTAAGAACTAAGTTAACTTGACTGATTCCTTAATGCAGTTATAGAGCCAAGTAATTGGTATCACAGTACTTTATTATACACAATATTTCTAATGTATATATTATACCATGTCCAGTGGCTTGGATGTCATCTCTGTTTAGCAATTACAATCCGAATTTAATGTTCTGTTGCATTTGTGCTCTTGAAAATGTGATATACAACTGACTGTGAGAGAAAAATAGCTGCTACAGGTAAACCCTCACTTTACCAAAAATTTGCCCTTGTGCTTTATTTGTCATTATCATGTAAAAAAGTCATACAGGAACTTGGATCCTGTTTAACATAAAAGGAAAGTTGGTATCACTGGGGTTCAATTTGATTCTAGGGATGACTACTATAGAGCTTCTATGAATATCACTAACCCAGGCCACCGTTAGACTATTTTCATGAAGTTGTTCTTTCATGCATATTCCGTTACACAAGCCTTGGGGAATTGAAGGATTTCATAGTTGCATCTAAGATGACACCTATTTTCAAGTCAAGTCAATAGTGAGATATGCCAGAAAGCATAAGTGGGTTTATAAACGCCATTGGATAGTTCTCAGTGTCATCATCATTACCCCAATACATGGAATCTGTGTTCATGTATGTTCTGGATTCTCCTGGAAGTTTAAGAATTTATTCATTCATAATTAGGCATTTAGCATTTTTAGGTGACAATATCCTCTTTGTTCTATTTCTTCAGGTGAACATTCATCAAAAGGTTCTGCAACAATTGAGCCAATACAAATGCATGCTGCCGGAATATCAATAACCTCCAAGAGAATCTCATTAAGAGCACTGAAGATATTACCATTTCCAAGACAAAGGATCCATCACGAGAACTCTTATTCATTATCATTTGCTCTCATATTTTAGGTTAACCTCAAAATGATGCCATATATTAGATCATTTCAGGCAAGCATCTACTACAGCAACTATAGGAATCCAAGGAACAACTTGGACAATTTGTCTGAAATCTCTTCCAAGGAGGATCACTTTAGCATGATACAAAACCGCAACTCACATAATTATTCTGCTAGCACTTATCTATTGCATAAAAGGCATAGCATGGTATCATTGATGTGCCATCAATAATAAATACCTTCAATGTTCTTATATAGTTTGCTTGCTGTGAGTTAGGTGAAACATTGCAAATATGTTTCTGTTAAAGGAACAGGCAATTTGAAGAAAGAGTTTTTCCTCTCTGCCCCATTACTAGCCCAGGCAGTTGTTGCTGAAATAATATTGTTTGTGGTTAAGTGAGTATATAATGTGTTGAATAAACAGGTTTTCCCTGATCCATCAGTTCTACCATTCTGTTGTGCCCACTCATCTCTGCTGCAGTTATTACAGCATTTACCATTTACATTTGTTTATTATTTTCTGAGTCAAGGTTTGGTGGATTGATTTAACTAAATGTTTTCACTGTTGCCTGTTGGTTCCATCCTCCAGAAAGAGGTTCCATTCTTTGGGAAAATTTCATTTGACAAGTACAGTGCTAAATTTTCAGTGGCAATTTCATCATTATCTAAAAGGAGATTTTCCATCATATTGTGCTTGCATTCATTCCAAAATTGCAGTGCATTCACAGGATGGTTGAATAGAGACATCAAGGCAAACATGTTTAACATCTGAGTATAGAAACTCTCTAGCTGCTTCATCAAGTTAATTTAAACAATGCAGTTAAATGCACATCACAGCATTGTACTTGGAAAGCAGCTTATATCTGCTTGCCTTCTTGATAATACATGTGTTGTTCTCTATGTAAGTGCAAATCTAAACGATAAACAGGGTTGGTCTCTCCATGGATTTTGTACTCTAGGAAATACCACATGACTTCTGAAGATGAAACATATCTACAGGATAAACATTGCTTGATTTCACCATGTCTTTGTCCTTCTGCTTCAGTTGCCATTACCTCTCAATTATTGATTTCCATCACAGTTATGTCCTTTATACACATATGTACTTAATGCTTTTTACTAAAGAGTGTACTTCCAAGTTAATATGAGTTTGATAATTTTTCAGAAGGTATTTATTGAAAGATATGACATTGATTATCTATGTGATAATCTCCTACTTGTACAGTTTAACCATTATTACATCTTTATAGACAGGATAACCTTTAATAATGTTCAGACTACATTTATAGGTAATAGAGCAAATAGAAATTCATTGTAAAGTGATAACCCAAGAAATCATTTACAAAGTTACCTCAGTCTGTAACAAATTCGGCAAAGATAAGATTTACAAAGAAAAACAAGATTTCAATTTGATAAGGTCACTAGCAATTCAAAGACATTCGTCTTGAACAGATCATTAGGTCATGAAACATGATTTAACCCCTCACTACAAACAACTGCCTTTATCTAAGCTGCTCCCCTGCAATCACTCTGTGTCAAACTCTTTTTTTTGTCTCTTTACATCACTCTCTACTTTTTATCTTCTATGACTGTCACTCTTTTTTTGTTTCCCTTTTGGACACTCAATACAGTTTAGGTTTAATAGGATGTTTGCAAATAATATGTACTAACACTTTTTAATTTTAATTTAATAATTTTTATTTTTATTAATCTATTAATTTTCAGTTTTATTTAATTTTTTGTATAATATTGTAGTCTTGGAGTTTAACCCAGACACATATGCACACATTAGAAGTATCCTAGTCTTGGATTGGCTCTTATGGAGATGTTACCCAGAAAATTAAGTATAGTGATGTGTAAGAGATATATAAGTACTATCTGAGTTATATTTTAAGATAATCTAAACTTTCTTTAAAATATACTTTAAGAATTATTAAAAATTTTAAAAACCATAAAGTTTACTTAAAATAAAATTTTTAAAAAGTACACAGTAAATTAAAGTCGATCCCAACTTTGATAAAAGCTGAATTTTATGGAACAGAAAAATTATACTTTAATGAAATAAACATGTATGAAATGTAAACAAATTTGCAAAGATTAAAAGAAAAATTCTAATTTCAAATTGTCATGTGCAGTTCAAGGGTAAATTTGTCCTCAACAGACAAATCACAAAACATGATTTAACCCCTCACTATAAATAACTGCCTTTAGACCCCTCCAATCCTACTCTCTGTGTCACTCTACATTCCTCTGTCTCTCTGTTTTCCACTCAGGATCTATGATACTCACCATACATTGATACAAGCATATATAAGAGAGAGAAAGAAAAGTTATAGCAAATGACCTGGACTTTGGAAAAAGAAAAAATTGTAGAAACAATGTATTATTATAGAATTATTCTTTTGGGTTTGTTCTCAGCTTGCATCTACAGCTTTCTTTAATTATTCCTGAAAACTTTCAAGAAACATTGAACAAAACTTTTGATGTTGTCTTGGTATATTGCTGTCAACCTTTGCTTTTTGTCACATCCACTATCTTTCCTAGGAATTTCAGATTTTGGAACTGACACCTTTTCCCTTGTGTTGTTGCTCTGCTTTCTCTACTAAACTGATCAATGAGCCTGCACTGCTTGACACTGAACTAACAAATTCCAGGAAAGAAGACTAATACTCTTATCTATAAGACCAACCCTAGCGCATAAAATGTTAGTAAAGTATCTATGGCCACAGATGGATGAGAATTAATAGGCTATTAATATATGCTTTTTCACTGAGAAAAAAAAAAAAAAAAAAAAAAAAACAGCTTAGCATGATGAAAAAGGCCCCAAATTTAATAAAAACAAAGTTTTATCATCAAAATTTTTTTGTTATTATTAAGAGGAAAGAGCAAAGTATTTTTTATTATTTTATTAAATTTTTTAATTCTCTTTTTTAATTCATTCAAAATTTTGGTTAAAAATCGTTGTTGTTTTTTTTTACATCAGTAGTCTTTGTAATATTTACCATTAGTGTTTTAGTGCCTTCTTTCTTGCAAAAATCAAATAATTTTTGGATTTTAGTGAAACTTTCAGGACTTATTCACAAATGAATTAAATTATTTTTGAAATTCTTTTTTTTTTTTTTTCAGAAAATCTTGCTAAAAAATATTTTTTATTTTACATATGTTAACACATCACCCACCCACCTCCTGCTCACTTAATTTAATGAAATTTCAAGAAATTACATTTCAATCATTAAATTTGTTTCATTAGATTTTAACTAATAAAACAAATTTTGTAATTGGAGAATTTAAATCATCACCCAGTAACTGAAAATCTGCTCTGAATAGTAAAATAAAAAATACATTATGACCTTATTTAATTAGAAAAGCTTTTAATTGCTTTTATAAATAAATTTATTAAGGACACTATTGTCTTAAGAATAAATTTTTTACAATGAATAATGAATTTTTACAAGAATTGTTTTCATTTTTTTTTTTTTTTTAAATTTTAATTATAATAATTTATAATACTATAAATTGTTTAAAATTCTGCATTACTTCAATCCGGTTAGGTGATAATGTTATTAAGTGAAAACTATATTTACAAATTAAAAATTGAAAAGTTCAATAAAAGTCATTTGCACCCAACATTTTTAAATTTTAAATTCTTTATGTATATAAAATATTACATAAAGTGCCACTGTTTGAAAGTATGGTCAACCTTACATGACATAATCAGAAAATAAGAGTGATGACTATAGTAAATTTAAATTTAACATTCCTAAAATTAGATTACGGAGAATATTTTCCAACATTTTTAAGATTACTGAGTACTTAAAAATTATATAAAAAAGGTGCTCCCCTGTCATTTTCTTAAATTATGTTTTAACAGATAAAGTCTACATAGAACAACAGTAAAAGTGTTGACAGATTTTATCATTACTTGTTGAGTGATCTATAAGTGACAAGCAGGTAATCACCACTATTGTTTGTTT
This sequence comes from Acanthosepion pharaonis, assembly GCA_903632075.3. Taxonomy (NCBI): domain Eukaryota; kingdom Metazoa; phylum Mollusca; class Cephalopoda; order Sepiida; family Sepiidae; genus Acanthosepion; species Acanthosepion pharaonis. The sequence continues at coordinate 165,374 of CAHIKZ030000090.1, read as the reverse complement.
TAAAAATCCATTTCTCTGTTATTTTAAGCTTAAAGTAAATAATATTTTTTCAAATAAAATTAATTATACTTTAAATCAGCTGATATTCCTCAAATAAATTTTCAGAAAAATTATATTTCATTTTTGCAAGATTTTTAAAAGCGAGAATTAACTTTTGATTACAAATGTGTCAAAATGTATCAAAAATAGCCGATTTTGTGAAAATTACCAAAAGCTGAGATTCCAATCAATCAATATAATTTCTATTTGAAATACACCAGAGTATTTTGCTTACTGGAAATCATTTAGCTTTCAATTAAAGCTAAAATGAAAGCTTCAAGAATGCTTTTTCCTTTTTAAAAATTCATTTTAAACCTTAGGTATCAAAACTGAGTGGAGGTGCCTATATTAATATTATCAATTCATCAACAATTTATAGTAATCATGTTCAAGAATTAATTACATTACTTATGTATAGACTATTGTCCTCATCTGTCTTGCTATCATGACATTTCGGCCATTGTGTCCTCCGGCCTTCATCAGGTGTATGTTAATTTGGGTAACCTACAGAGTATTCCAAACTGAACCCTTTATTCCATGAAAATAAATTGTTCTCAATCCACTGTCCATATCTAGGGATATTTTATCTAGTTCTTATTTTTAGTACTGCTCAGTTATTGCTCACCCTATTTCTACTCAATCCAAGGATTGAACTCAATTACCATGTCACCAAATTTACAGGACAATGCTATTATAAAAAGTGTTCAATAAAATATGTCTTGTTGAACAAAGACATTAACATTTCATCTGGAACCATATTTTCATACCTTCAATATTAACAAGAAATACTTACTTGGAAATAGTTTGGAAGACCTAATGCCATCCAAAGACATCACAAATATTTCAGGGTTACCCAAAGAAATGTCTGCAGGTGAAGAAAACCTAAAACAATGAACAAAACAAGAAAATAATTTTTAATTATTGAAAATATTACAGGCTCATTACAAAATAAAGTATTTTGCTTTCTTCTTTTACTTATAAATTTATTTAAATTATAAAATTTTGTTTGGATTCAGCTCATGCCTTTGTATGCAAGATATAATAAACTATTTATTTTTAATCATAGTTATGTAAAGTTTAAAACTACTTATTTAAAAATTAAATTTTAAAATTTAAAACAAGCTATTTAGAGAAATTTGTACATATCAAATTATCTTTACTTCCGAATTGGATTTAAAACTAATTTAATATTTACTAACAATGTCTGAAAAATAGAAAAGTTGGATTGAGAGAAACAAAAAAACAAGATTTCTTCATGAGATTTCTTTTACTTCTAAAGTACACTTGATAAAATTTCAAAATATAAACAATAATAATAAAGCAATAAAGCTACTAAGTATTTCTTATAGTTGATTTTTTTTTATCATGGTTTCTTTTAAAAAGAAGCTGCTCCATTATTTTAAAATGTGAAATTCTATCAAGAAAAGATTTATTTCTTTAATTGTCAAATCATGATTCATTATTAGAATTTCCTTCTTAACCCTGCCTTCTACAACCGATATACAAATACAATTTTTCATGCAGACATAGCTTCACTGTTACTGTAATATAAATGGAAAATTTCAAAGTAAAAATTTATACATATTAATGATCTGCAAAAGTATTTTATTATGGAGTCCCCTGATGTCAGAGGCAGATGTTGGTGGTTCGGCTGTAGAGGTGGAACATTCCTGTCAATAACCTATATTTGTTTTTCTTTTATCTTGTTTTAGACAGCAACTGAGCAGCAGTCTGGTTAAATGACGTCTGACATGAAAGTCTGTACAAAGCAAAGCTGTGTCATCCATCAATACTTGCTGAACTATTATGGAGATCAAATATTGGATGTGAATACAGTCAGGTAGTGGGTAATACATTTCAGCAGTAATGATAATGACGTGTGTAACTAGCTACCCTATGGGTAGCCCTGTACAACTATTAGCTCACAAAATGAAAAGTTCCTCAATCAGTTTATCTGTATACAGAACTGAATATCATCTTCAGTGAATTGGAAAATATGTTGTCAAGAGTGGGATATCACAGGTAGGTCTCAAAGATACGAACAGAGTGACTACTAAATGCAAGACTAAAGGTGTTACTATTATGAATTGGAATCAAAACAACAGTGCATGAATGGCAACATGGAAATTCCAGATCAAAGACAAAATATTAACAATGCAGATGTCAGTGGGCAAAGTGCTGTGCACTCTCTTTTGAGACAGAAAAGGCATGGTCCTCCTTGATTTCATGGAGTTCAAACAAGCCATCAAATCTGACCATTACATCACTGACCCAGGGTGGTAGCACCTGTTAGGGTCCCAGCTATGGGCAAATAGTTAACCCTGAAACTGACGTAAAAAGCATTATAAAAGTGTAAAAATAGGTTTTAATACCAGAAATAATTTGTAAAAGATTATTACCAGAAATTAATTTTTGAAAAAAAAAAAAATACCAGCAATATATTTTTGAAAAAAAAATATTACCAGCAATACGTTTTTGAAAAAAAAAAAAAAAATATTATCAGCAATACATGTGATTGTACTCAAAAATATGAGTAATTAAAAAATGGTTCAAATATTTATGTATACATACACAGCTTTTTTACCAAACTATCACTATGAATCTATTTCAAAAATTTTCTTGGCATTAAATGACCCACTGAGGTTGATATGCCATAAAACAACCAACCAACCATTACATTACAACACTAAGTTGCAGACTTGAATTTGCAAATTCTGTTCAAAGAAAAAACCTTTTGCTAGCAACACAATCAATTTAAAGACCAGGATCCACAATGCAAAATTTGGCTGAATTATCCTAAAATACCCATTGTGTAATTCATTTGACTTTCAACTGTTTGAGTTGAGGAAAGATGAAGAAATTTTCCATGTTTTGAAAATGTGGGTTGCCTCCACTGGTTGTCGTATGTAATACCACTTGCAAAAATGCATAGCCAATGGTAGTGACTACATTGAAATAACATTTTTAGCTGAAAACTTGTATCCAATGGTGTTATTGCACTCTTGTATTTATTGTAGTTTCCATGGATATAGATAAAAGGTATTACATTCAGAGAGTCTGTTATAATTCTATAGAACAAAAATAATTAAGCTCAATTCAATTACAGTAGTAGTAGTAGTAGTAAGAGTAAAATAAAGATTACCTTTTATCACAACATTCCAGAATTCCTTCTGTTTCAATTTGTTTTAAGGTTAACAGAGCTTGGTCAATCAGTTGAGGATCTGGTATATTTGGTTTGTCTTCTGATGAATCACTTATAAGAATGGAACACATTAAACATTGCTTCTGAATAAACAAAATAAATAAAAATATAGAGTTTTAGAAGTTTTAATGAAATTAGTTTGGAGTAATTTTACGGCTTTCACCTACTGGCCTTTGTCATAGTTGGCTATTGGGGTAGAGGGTGATACTGCTGCTGCTATCTAAGTAGGTAAAATAATTATGAGAGAGTAGCTTGGCCAAGATATCACTGATCCATTCTCTTCTTTTTCAATCATTGTGGCATGTCAGTGATAAAACATTTTGACAATATAAATGTTGACTGCTAAGATAGACTCATGCTTTTCCCCAAGCATGTAAGTATGAAATGCACCTATATCAAATATTTTTACAAATACAATTCATCAACAAACCAATGAATTAGTGTCACTGTTTTTTATATGGAAACAGCTTTTTGACAAAATCCTGTTGGTAACATGCTTAAAGTCTCTGACATTTTGATTTCTAATGTTTTCAATTCAGGTGACATTTCATTATTTTTCTTGATTCCAAATTAACACTGATGAATTCTCTTTGCAAGAATATGGTTGTGAACATGAAGAATATGCCAGTGAACTGTTATTCTTGAATTTAAGAATGTTATATAATTTGATTGCTTCATAAAGTTAAACTTTTAAAGAAAATTTGACATCAATTTAACAAAAAATTAAATATGAAAATTACATTTTATAATATCCATCCACAAGAATCACATAACTTTACTTTCTGTATTTCTTACTTGAGATTGACTCTATTATGGCTTTTATAACCTAACTTATAAAAATATATTTTTTTTTTTTTACACACTCATTGATAAATGTTTAATATCACCTAAAACTTATCAGTTACCAGATTTTTGGGTACAAAAGATGTACATTTATTTTGAAGACAAAATTTTAGGAATAAAGCATCAATTTGATGGAGTTTTATTGAACAAAAATTCAATTTTACACTTTTGTCTATATTGTTCTAAACAAAAATGCTCAAAACATCAAAATCATTAAGCACATGCCAAATTGCTGAGTATCCAGTGAAAATTGAAATATCAATTAATTGATTACCAACAGTAAATTGTATTAAACATTCTGATTGGTTAAGAAGTTCATTGCACATTAGAAAGACTTACTATTGTTATAAATAACCCATTCAAATGAACTAAACGATGCATGCTTATTTAAATATTATATATATATATATATATATATATATATATATATATATATATATGTATGTACTATTCACACTTTTGATCTATTGAATACAAGCAGATTTTAACTTCAAATTTTGGGATAAAAAATGCATCTTTACACCAACCAATGCTGTATATAAGGATGTTAAAAACTAAAAAATACGTCAGATAATTTCTAGATAAATTGTTTAAATACAGTAAATTGATTGATTCTGAATTCCCTTACCTGTCCTACAATAAGTAAAGAATGATTATTCTTTTTGGTACAGTATCCCGGTGTTGAACAATTTGATTGTGACAAAAACACTTTATGCCAAATGATTAGCTCATTATAAGAATGGTCTTGGCTGAACTGAACAAGGCCAAGTACTCTAAGAACTGACCAGACATCCAATAATTCATTCACAGGTAAATGATTACAGACCATATAACCCTGAAACAAGCAAAATAAAAATAGTCAATTTATAAAGGAAAGAAATTCATTATTAATTTTTTAGCAAGCAAACTATTAAATATACTAAACAAACATTTGTTTTTAAATCACAATTATTCTAAGTATATGTTCATCTCAGTATAAATATTATTAAGGGAATTGTTAATAACCATGTATTTTAAAGTCATTCATTAATCCAAACAAGTTAAACTTAGAAGACTGTTGATACAAAGCTTCAATTGATAAATGAGCTTACCTTATATAAGATACAGCATCCTTTAATAATATAAGAACGCCTGGGTAATATTAGGTCATCCTACAGAAGAGAAATGCGTTTATTTAATATTCTTTGTGCAATTAGACTTTTCTTTTAATTCAAGATAAAATTTACTATTTGTAAAATAAGAGAAAATAATCAACTTACAAAATAAGCAAAATCTGCTGACTCAAAATCACCAATCAATTCATCAAGCATCAACTGAAAGAAAAAGGTATACAACATGAAATCGCAAATATTTTTCACATTTTTAACTTTTACCAAAACCTTTTCAGCTTATGATATACAATACAGATTTTTGCCAAACAGCATTATAATATAAATACAATATATAAACAGTTGTTTTGCTTTTTAATTACTGAACTGCACTTCTTTAAGCAAACTACAAATAGATTAATTACCTAATTATAAAATCTACTATCTATATTTCTCATGTTGTCTGTCTGTGTGTCTGTCATGGGCATTGTTACCTCGCCCAGGCCGCATTTCTCACCCGATTTCGATGCAGTTTTCAACACAAGTTTGCAAATGGCTGCCGTAAGGACATGACAGAGCCCGATTTTTGAGTTCGGAATCAGGTTCCGAAAAAAAAATCGATAATTGAAAAAATTATGCTTACAGAAGGAATGATCGCATTTCAACCAAATTTGACACCCTCTTAGAGTCTACCATTAGAAGTGTTGTCCAGAAGTTTCATGACCACAGGCCCCTAAACAGTGCAGAAAATCATTAAAAACCCCAAAACCGATACGCCCAGATTGCGTCTGAACCGCATGTCGGTTTTTAGCGAAAACCAAGAATAATTTATGAAGAGGCCATTGGGAGTCATCATGTGAAGTTTCAACTCTGAGCACCCCCCCCCAAACAGAGTGCAAATCGACAATTGGTCAACCCTTAAAAATGTCTTTTCCGTTTTTTTTAAGGTGATCATATTGTGTTTATTTTGTTTAGTTCTTTTTTCGTAACAGATTTAATGTTTACTATAGAGCTTAGAAAAAGTTGGCAGTGTGATATAGGCAAGAAGTAAGGCATATAACAACATCAGCATGGTAAAGGGCACTCCTCTAGAGGCAAGGAAGGGCAAAAATATTTTAAGTCAAGTGATAGCGATTGCTGTATTAGTCATACTATTTTTGAATCAAGCACGGGCAACCCCGGGCCATGCTGCTAGTAAAATATATTATTCTTGGTAAGAGCTGTAATCAGTTCAACTCTTTAGCTCAATTTTATTATCAATGAAATTATTTGCATGTGTTTTTATATTGGTTTGGTGGAAGACCAATGAAATTTCACTAAAATTTTTTTTTATTTTTCTAATTTCCTGGTTTCCAGAAAGAATTTGAACACAAATTGTCCAGTGTCTTTTGAGTGCTTTTGGTTTTCAAAAGCCATCATTAAAAGAATTTTTTATGAGTTGATAGGACATGTCTATAAATAGATGACACCCACCAATGTGTAAAGACACAATACTTAACAACCACCAAAGTGGTGCACTGCATACATATAAAATTGAAATATCTGTCAATTCAAGTTTAAGTTTTAAGACTCCTAGCTTATCACATTTACAACAGAAATTTAAAATAGCAGGTTAATTTGATTGAAAAATATTGCTGTAATTGATTATTTGCTCTTACGACATATCAATTGATTTATCTTAGATGGCAAATTAAAAATTGATGATTGTGTGTTCAAATTACTGAAAGTAGGGTTTTTTTTTACTTTATGGACAGTTCACTACTTTTATTTCATCCAATTCAATAGAATATAAAAAATAATGTTTTATTTATGTTACATGATAAAATCAGTTTTATAATGTAGTGATTTTATAATTTGTTTTCAAGTGATGCAGAAATTGTAGCAGTATAAGTTGTTTTGAGTTTGAAATAAAAGATTTTCTTTATTATGCAAATGGTTTCCTTATTTTCTTCATGTATTTGTTGTTGTTGCTTTTTATCATACAGTTGAAGAAAACTAGCCAAATAAATAATAATAGGAATAGTTTGTCTCAGAGTCTGAATGATATCTATAAATCGTAACAAGGTAGTCCACTATAGAGAACAGAATAAATCAAAAGAGAGAATGGTAAGAGGAAAACTCTGCCTAAATATGACAGCTTTAGTAATGGTCTAAGGCACCATCCATGAAAGACAATGTCAATTTGGCTCCCATCAAAACTATTTCTTTATTCCAACTTCATACAGCTTAATGTCAAAAGCTAAAACTTGGGATAAAAAGCAACACAAATAGATGAAGAAAACTAGTCAATAATACATGTAATAATCATATGAGAGCATTGTTTTCATTATCTTTCAGAATTCACCATCATAATTGGGATTCCACCAATTTAAAGAAGCATGTCTCAATGAAATAAAATATGATAATCAATCACATACAATTAGAAAGTATTTGGTTTTTTGTAATATTTTCAAAATGATTTCTTAACTAACCTTTATTTCTTCCTCCAAGAAAAACCATCTTGCTTCAGAATGACAATTTGTAATAGAGAACATGTTTATAGAAGATTTTCCATTGAGTATAGGAAGGAGTTGATGAAAGAGAAGTGTCAAGATTTGGTTCAATTGTAAATGATTCTGTGACACACAGAATGGTCTGAAAGTTGGAAAGATATACTCAACATTTTCACAGAACAGCAGTAAGCGTTAATTTCAATTAGTGATAGAAGAATTATCTCAATACATCATGAAAATAGAGGACTTACAGCAATTTGTGCAAGACATTACAAAATTCCAAAGTTGGTTCATATAATAACAGTGGTGCAAATGCCAAGGACAAGAAGACATTAAATTTGATATTAGCCAATCACACAACTTGATAGACATTAGTAACATACACAGAATTTACCAAAACTAATAATGTCTCATTCTCTCATATAAATTTGACTTGATATATTTATCACTCAAGCACTTTGATCTCTTCTTGTTAGTAATGAGACATTTCGTTGTTATGGTAACTGAAAGTATAACTCAACAAAAATAAGTGAACATACCTCATGTTACCATAACAATAGAATAGCTCATTAGTCAGTATAGAAGATCAAATTGCTTTTTATTTTTTTTTATTTTATGCTTAGCTTTCTTTAGATATTTTTACTTAAGATTTAAAAATTCTTTCTTACATGCAACAAAAGATTTAATTTTATTGATAAAACCTTTATCAATGATAAAATTTCATGTAGAAAATATAACCAATGTAATTAGAAAATGATTTAAATGTTTTTTTGACAGCCCAAGTAGTTTATAAATATATCAGAATGAATGTATTTCAAATATTCATTCCATGCACTAAAAGAATATTTAAAGAATACACCAAAAATATCAGCAAAGTGGTAATAATACAACAATACAATATCTTGTAATACATAAAATATTGAAATAAAACAGTACCAACATATTTTTCATTATATTCTAACTGTACAGAATATTGTGTTCTAGTGTGAAGGTTGATCAGAAAAACAATCCCACAATGGAGTAACATCATAAAAAAACAGATATCAATGCATTTTATATACAAGTCTCTGGTAGTAGGCATCTGTTTATCTCACAACATAAAGGTAGCACTCTGTTTGGTCAAGATTCAATCCTTTGGTGTTGAAACTGGAGGGACCTCTCCAGAGCACAGACCTGGACAATGGTATATGGAGGCTGTGTGCTGCCCAGACAACATGGCCCCCTTTCAGCTATATTGACAAGATCCAAAGGAATACATGGCATTAAATTTGGAGACAGCGCCTGCAGGAGTTACCAGAAAGTTATCACTGTTGACAGCCAACTGCCTTCAGGGCACATCTCTATGGTTTATATCTGTATTTACTTCCATAGCCTTTTCTGTGTTTTGATATGACTGTAAGGCAGCAGAGGTTTAAAATCAGCATTTTCCTTCCCCTAGATAGACTGCCTTCCTGCACTGTCAAGCTCCATCTACTCAAAACAGCCGGTCACAAATTTTCCACCCTTGGCCATTCTCCAGCTTGGAGCTTGACTTGGTTGCCAGAGGCTATTTGAGATGCATGCAACAGAAGAACTTTATGGATAGTGGCAGCTTGTCCCTGCTATCACCCCCGGTTATGACAGCCTCTGGTAAAAATAAATAAATAAGACAATTTTATGTCAGAAGATGCAAAAGTTGTGAACTTCCCAAAATCACAGGTCTCCATTAATATTTGATTTCTCTCATGATTTCTGATTAAAGACACTTGGAATTTTTACTGAAGAGAGAAACCACTGGGTTAAAAATATGCTGATAGCATTATTCTATTTTATTATTTTGGTATTCCTCAATATTATCACTGCAGTGGTAATAACAGAAAGAAGATAAACTTAGGGAAACAATTCCTATTTGCATACTAACTTATAAATAAAATCATTCTATTAGCAATAAATAATAAAGAAAATATGTAGCTTACTTGAAAGCATTTCCAAAAAGGACAACCAATGTCTTTATTAAATTATCGAGAATTGATATCAAAACAAACTGAGGACACCTGAAAAGAATTTAAAATAAATATTTGTTATAAGGCATCAAATGTAAAAAAACAGACACTATAAAAATGCTAGTCAGTTATGTTTTCAGTTTATCTATCCTCAAACAAGATAAATAAAAACAAATTTTTTTACATTTTGAATAAATTAAAAAATTAGATTTGCCATTAGATTTTTAAGGGAAAAATTGGTAAAACAAGTTGATTAAAAAATGCATACTTAGGCAACTTGATTACAATTTAGGCATAAATTAAAAATAAAAAGTATATTTCAAGGAAAATAACCAACTCAAATTATTGGTCAATTTTCTACTTGTATACTATTAATCTACAAAGGCAAATTCAAAAAGCTTAATTCAAATTAAGCTAATGTGTGCATTTTCCTAAATAAAAGATCATCTGGGTCACATTCAAATTATGCATTATCCTTTTCTTTGTTTAATAGTTTTCACCCGTCACAATGAACAGTTGCACTCACAAATGAGGTTTCATGCTTTGAATATCTATTGGGACTCAATTTCACTCCAGGTCTCAAGTGGATCTTATATACAGAATCCAAGATGTGAAGAAAATGGTCGGTTTATTGTACCACTCCAGAGAGTGCCTGACTCCTACCATACTTTATCTTTACAAGAGTCTGATTAAACTAAAAATGGAAGATTTTTTTTCTCCACTCCATAAACTCTTTCCCACAGATACACCATTGTAAGTCACTCCCTACACTATGGCAAATATTCAGAGAGTTCCATTCTTTAGTTGCCATTTTGTGAAACAGACTCCAACTTAGGTGCTTTCCTGAACACTTTAAGTCAATTGTTATCTATCCTCCTTATGCTCATAATCTTCACTTCCTGCCACCTCCTCTTTCATTCATTCATATCACACACCTGATTCATCATTAGCATTTTAACAGTAACACTCAACTTTGAGTGGCTCTCAAACTATGTACTGTGTGAATCCCAGTATAAAAAAATAATGTATTCCTAATTTATATAAACTAAACATTATTCCTTTAAATTCAAGCTTTTTATCACATTTAATTGCCATTAATTAAAAGCTAAGTCTAAAAATGTTGTATAATTTCATTGTGCATTGAAAAGCTTAATTAAAATTTCAAATTTTCTTTATAAAAAAGGTCAGTCAAATATATATATATATATATATATATATATATATATATATATATATATGGAGAGAAAGGGGGTATACATGTTTTGTAACTGCTAACAATATTTTTTTAATTACTTTACTGGATGTGAAAATATTAGATAAATATTTATAACATTAATGTTGACCTATACTATAATTTTTTTACCTTTATATGACCTTTCATTTCAACAACAGATAAAATTCAGAAAGAATTAAATTCTTTTTAAATGCATATGATTTCCTAACAATTAGAATTCAAGGAAGAAAATATATGAAGAAAAAAATGATTTTTTTTACTTCAAATTAAAACAGTTTTTAATAATAACACATCCAAGCATGGATTTTAAGAGAAATTACTTCTGTAAGTGTATCATGATAAAATATTATCTTCTATAATTTTGAGATGAATTATTATCATTCCAAGAATTGTTCAAATTATTTATTATAATGTTTTGGACTTTTGTTATTACATTTCAACTGATTCATTCAACACTGGCTTTCTTCAAGCATACATTCCATACAGAAAGGATGTGTTTCTTTTTCCAGTGACTGCTAATAAAATATGCATTGAACTGACTGATGCTAAAAACAATTCTCTTCTGACTTTCAATCTGGCTTACATAAGAACATAGTTTTACAGATTAACCCAGCTGAAAAGATATATGAGGGGATATAAAAAGGTTCCCTGTTTGACTAATAAGGGATATACTGATTTTCAGTATCTCCTCATACAATTTATGATGTTTGATCATATGAACTCAATTAAATAATCCATACAGTTCATGAATATAAGATAGCAAATGTTTTTGTCTTCATAATCTACTCAAAAGTGGCTTTTGCACTTGTATGCAGAGAAAACCAATACACCTACACACACAGTTATACTTTAATTTTAGTTCAAACCATTTCTTCTGTGTTACAAAAAGAGATAGGCTTTATCTTCAACATAAAGCAAAAGTCATCATCATCATAATTCTGAGAATTTAAAAGGTAGACTCATGAATATAAGAAGTACTGTTATATATAATATCTAAAATAAGGAATAGTAATCTTATAAATAGTAAAGCTTCTGAATGATTACCAAAAGATTTAGAGATGTTAAAACATCAGGATTGTTTCAACAGTGCAACCGCTGTTTACAACATCCTTAATGAAGTTAGTCCCTCATGAGAGAAGTAACCGACCAAACATTGCATATACAACAGCCCATACAAATGTAAAAAAGAATATAAAGTAGAAACCAGCAAATCAGTTAAGAGCCAGACTTGAGAAAGATGAGAAATTCATATCGAAAGGTAAAATAAGAAATATCTGGTATGGAGAGAAGGAAGGATAATGCTACACTTCTGGAATAATACTGGCCATAGTAATAGGCAAGAGTTACTGGTGTTGATTTTATGAGTAAGTGAATCTATAATTGGTGGTAGTTAGAATGGGAATTAACTTTACAAGTTAATGTGAAAAGCCTAGATAGGCAATTTGGATTTTACTAGCATAATCTAGGGTCTGGTTTTTCTAATGGCTGTTGAAGCAAAAAAAATTCAATTACAATAAATTGAATTAGTATCTGGGTTTAAACTCATTTCTTAACTATTAGGATTGGGTGAAAGAAAGAGAACCCACTTTCACACCCTGCTAGAAAAATGACAATTGGGATATAACAGCTGGCCTATGCTAGGTCAGATATTAGCCCAAAATTCAGAAATTAATTTTGTTATTTTTCTATATTATCCAACCTTCAGTCTTGATTGTTAATTGGGCTCAAGAATTTGGCTGAGAAGTCATCAAATCCTTTCCATCGACCCTGTTGCTATGCCCATATGCAAATCAACTTATAACCTTGCACCTGAAACCCACAAACACAGGGACCCATCAGTAGTCTAGAGGCAATCATCAGAAGAGACAGAGAAGTCAAATCAACGTTTGTGATTGACTGATGATACGTCTGTCTCAGTCACTATAGCAGTCAACAAAATATAGCAGAATTAATGACATCTTCGCTACTCACTCCACTACTTCTTGCAAGATACTGAAAAGAAGAATTTGGTCAATGGAAGCTTAAGATTCTTCATTTGAAAACTGACAAGCAAGTGAAAGAGCTGGAGACCAATTTTGTCTGCAGGCCTGAGATCAAAATTTCCTGATTGAATTGTTAAACCTACTATCAGTCTGGGGCATTGCTTTTGTTTTTGCTGCGAATAAAGCTGACACATACTCAGTCACAAACTGACTGTAGTTTGGTTGAACACAGCTCCGCAGAATTAGAAAGGGTTAAACTGAAAACTGTAACCCACAACACAAATAATCTCTATTTAAAAATCATTTATTCATTCTGAAACTCATTTCCTTCTTTACTTTTCATGTAATATACACCACCACATTCACTCCTATGGATGTTTCAACCAGCTTCACCTCAAACTTCCTCAGATTAAAAACTGGAACAAGATATGGGTGGAATGAGATGCCCAGATGGCAACCCCAGGCCATAAGAGAAACAAGTAAAGGATTTGGCTATAAATATCAGAGGAGAAAATTGAAAGAATTTGTCTTGTAGATAACGCATAAATGAGGGTGATGTGGAATTCTTTGCATTACAAAAGATTGTAGAGTAAAATTGTTGTCTATAAAACATGGAATTACTTAAACAACACATGCTGACATGCAGTTTAGCATAACTGGTTGAACCAATCAGTATATCAAGTAAACTACAATCTTTTATTTGCATTACCCCAGCCACCAAAAAGGAAAAAAAAGAGACTTCTTCCATATGAATTGTACACCTGAAACCTGTAGAATGGGTTTGCTGAAACATTGTAATTACAGCAAAAGCAATAAAAAGAATGAGAATCTTGAAATGATAAAAATGCTTTTTTGCAATAAAATAATAAAAAGTTAAACTAAAATAGCATTTATAAGAACAGATACTGGTTACAGAAAACTGTGATATTTGCAAAATTCTAATGGAACATTTCCTAAACTGAAAAACAGGCTGCACTCCTGCTATGGGTATGATGCTGCAGTTTCCAAATGTAGCAATTAATGATAATTGTAATAGAAAGAATAGAGATCCCATTTGATAAAGTGAGCACAAAATCAAATCCTTTCTCTTTTTTCTAAAGAAAATAAAAATAAAAAAGAAATATGCTTCTTACAATTCTGAAGGCATTAAAAAAAGAAGAATGTTATTCTGCTCTTTGTGGTAAGCCACATTAATTGTGAGATTTTCATAACTGATTGTGGAACTGAAACAAAAAAGAAAAAATAATGAATATAGATTAGATGCATGAATGAAATTATAAATAATTACTTTGCAAATTTTATAAATACTAAAAGAAATTTTATTGGGTATTAAAAGTTTGGTCATAATCCTGACAACTTCTAATACTTCTTTTCTATGAGTACAGATTTTGCAAGTATAGAATGGGAACTCCAAATAGATAAACCATGAAAAATCCTGGACAAAATCAGAGAAAACTTCCTAAATTTAAATTTGATTTCTAAATAAAACATTTTATTCTAATTCAATATTTTTAAAAACTCTAAGTTACATTTAAAATGTTAAATGACAAATTTATGAATATTTTAAAATAATTAAAAAAAAAACATTTTAAAAAATGCAAACAAAACAAACAATAATAATCAAATTTTAACAACTTTATTCTTACCAACACATTCTTTATATAATTTGTATTATTTATGTTTTATCAAAATTCTTTTCACATGAAAAATAAAGGTATGATAAATGTAAAGACTACTGCTAAAATATAATTATTATAATGTTTTTTCTACAAGAATTCTCTTCACAGCTAGGCAATATGGACCTAGACAAGGTGAGCAATAATCAATCAGAATGAAAAATATCTCTAGTCTTGGACAGCAGAACAAGAACAATTTACACCAATTGAATAAATTAAAGGTTCAGTTCAAAATGCTCTGAAGGTTATGATGATTAACATACACCTGAAGAAGGCCAGAGAGCAATTATAGCCAAAATGTTCTGATAATAACAACAAAGATGTGGACATTAGTCTGAATGTAAATAAGATTTCTAGCAGTATTATTTGTAGCCTTCCACTCATATATACTTCATCCATTGACTTACAGGAAAATAATGATATTGGATTATATTTGCAATAAGATACCAATTCATATCTTATAAATTCATGAAAGTCCTCTTCAGTTGGCCCCAATAAAAAAATGTAGACAAAACATTACTAACCACTTTGTTTCACTCCACACTATATCTTCTAGCAATTGGTTTAAAGTAATGAAAATTCCTCTAACTTCTGTTAGTTTGTTGCTTTGAAATGGAAATTCATAAATAATGTCCTGGAATTAAACAAAAATGAATCATTTGTAGTTGTATAAAAATAACAAAATATTAAAATATACACAATTTGAAATTATTCAATGACAAGATGATTGTTCAAATTAAATGTTATTTTTAACAAGCTGCAAAATAATTTACAATATTAATTGATTAAAAGTTGATAAAAATATAAATTATTATTATAAATGTTTAATTGCATTTTCCACTTTACATATACTATTCCATGTAAAAATTGTGGAAAAATTGACGGTTCAGGAGGGTGGAGTAAGGTACTTACCTGGGTTGTTTTTCTGGTCAACTAAAAGCTCTTACCTTTTTTTTCCTCTTTTTTTTTACCCTTTGTTACACTATGCAATTTATCTGATGGAGAAGCTACGTCATAGAAGCAGATATTTTTTTTCACAACTTAAGGTAAGTACCTTTATTCATTTCCCCAGCCTGCACGGTCATGGATTTTTTTCTTGGGTTGAGATTTTGTGAAAAAAATTTATATTAATCTTATCTATTCAGTGAAGTTTTGAAACCTCTTGGCAGCCTTGAGTCCTTAGGGCTTGATTGTGAATTCAAGTTATTGGCACTCCTTGAAAACTATGATAAGCACTTCAAGGAAATACTCCCGAATATCAATGTTGGTTCCAGTTGTCCACTTACACTCCCAGTGTTAGTGAATAATAACATTGATTTGTCAGTGTACATTGATGAGCTGGACTCCCTTTTGGATGAATTCCAGTATAGCAACTGTCCCTTCACAGGCAGGTTTGACAGAGGCACCAATTTTATTCCAATTAATGGCATCATTGGGCTAGACTTAATTCAGCACCTAGGATCCCCTTAAGCTGGTTCCTTGTCTGCAAGGATGGGCATTTTCAATCACAATGGGTCTTGTCCCATTTGAAGAAGTGACAAGATTTCAATCACCTGGACCTTCTCAGGACAAGAACCAGGAGTGCCTTGTGTTTGATTCTATGTTGGCATCCATGGATGAAGTTAAAAATTCACACGTGTTTTGTGCTGGCGTCTAGGAGTACATATGAAAATCCTCAAAGTAATGTACAAAGAGGTTTAGAAAGAATGTTTAGCATGGAGTCACTGTGGATTAAGGAATATGAGTTGTCTAACTATGACATGCAGATGGTTGCACTCTTTAGACAATTTATCACATTCAAGGACAATAAGTATTACATTCAACTACCTTGGGAGTCCGAAAAGTTATCTTGTATTCCTTCCAACCATTCTGTAGCCATTTGCATTTTGGACCATGTGGCATAGAAACTGGAATGTGATGGGCTTTATCAGGACTACTTGGAGGTTTTCCACCAACAGAAATGTGATGGAATCATAGGAGATTTTTATTCCTCCTCACCAGTTTAAGAAACATATTTGGATTCCACACAGGCCTGTCCTGAAGGTAGATTCTTCATCTACTGCTAGAATTCAACCGGTTTTCAACTGCAGTCTCAAAACAAATAACTCCCCTTCTCTTAATGAGGCTGCCTACCAGGAAGTGAACCTTACAAGCAACCTGTTGGAAATAAAGATATCCTTTCAAGAAAACACTCACATTGTGTTGGCAGATATCAGGAAGGCCTTCTTAATGATCAACTGGAACAGGTTCTGTCTCTTCCTGAAAGACAACGGTAGGCTGCGTTGTTTCAGGTATACCACAATTATTTTTGGATTCACATCTAGCCCCTTCATACTGAGTTGCATTCTCCGGCACCATACTGCTCAATTTCCCTTGGATTCTTGTAGACGTATGATGGAGAATTTGTTCTACATGGACAAGGAACGATTGCAACTGGGAGGGTTTGAGCTGAAATCTTGTAGCTCTAACTGTGTGAGCATTTGGGACAAAATGAAGACTGATGGTACCCTGAGCAGTCATTGGATTGACTGGGAGAAAGTGCTTGGATGTCGTTATAATCCCCTCACTGACACACAGTGTATTGCTCCCATAAGTTGTGACTCTAATGCTTCCACAAAGTGGCACATACTCGCAGAAGCAGCAAGAGTCTTTGACCCTTTGTCTTTATACTTGCCTGTCACATTGCGAGGTTGTATCCTGTTGAGTGATCTATGGAAGAAGGGAAGAATGGGATGAGATTATCTGGTTCTGGATGAATTTTCATCCAGATGGAGGAGCCTTTCAGCTGATCTTTCCAGGTTGGGGACAATTACCTTCCCCCAGAAGACTTTCAGTAAAAACAAGGCCGGTAAGATGTTCCTCTTCTGTGATGCTTCACCAGATGCATATGGGTTTGCTGTGTATATATGGTGCAGAATTGCCAGTCTTACCTGGTTTTTGCTAAGGCTAAGGTGGCACCCTTAAAGAAGAAGAATCTTCCCATCTTGGAACTTTTGGCTGTGTATTTGGCTCTGAAATGCTTGCCCACTCTCTTGTGGGGTTGTGGTGGATTCACCCCCAACCAAAATACAGGTAATCACGGATTCTCAAGTCGTCCTCTTGTGAATCATTTATGGATCAATCGTGAGCAAGAACCTATTTGCATAAAACTGGCTGAAGGATGTCTTGCAGATGGTTGAGGAGTTGCCTTATCCACTCTTTCTAGTATGTACTAACTATGGAGAACCCTGCTGATTTGATCACCAGGGGTTTAATGTTGGAAAGATTTAAGACTTGCATTCAGTTCTGGTGTCATGGTCCAGATTGATTGTGCAGCAGGATTACTCCATGGGCCATACAGGAGTTACCATGTCTCAATCAACACAGACAATGGATAGCTCATTCTTCATCGAATGCTGCTGTCATCCAGAGAGAGGAAGTCTCAACAGTTCTGCCTTTGGAGAAATTTTCTTCATTTGCAAAGCTCTTGAGGGTAACTGCATTAGTCATTATGTTTATTAATAGGTTGAGGCAGTTGGAGGTTGATAGTGAGAGACTGGCAGTCATACTTCTGATGAAGACAATGCAACAGGAAGCCTATCCTGTGGAATTGGCATTCTTGGCGTTCTTCAGACAGGAATGTTCCTAGGTTATTGGGGGACCTTGATCTGTACATTGATGAGGAGGGCCTGGTTAGGTTGGTAATTCTCTTCATTTCAATGTAGGAGTTAAACAACCTATTCTGTTGGCAAAGCATCAACCAAACTCCTCATAATGGATGTCCATACCAGGTGCCAGTACTTGGGAGTTGGGTCCATGTTGACTGGGGTGAGACAAAGTGGTTACTGGGTGCCCAAGGGAAGACAGACTGTGAAGACAGTCTTGGGTACCTGAGCATGTGCAGTGCCAGGCATGTCCTGTCTCCCAATGTGGCTAGTTTACCCACTTCACATGTGGAGCTGGAGGTCCCTTTCAGACATACAGGAATTGACTACACTGGACACCTTTGGATTAGGGAAGGTGATAGGGAGGTGAAAATATATATGCTCATTTTCACTTGCCTTAGCATCAGAGATGTACACATTGAGGTGGTGCCAGACTTGAGTGTACTGTCCTTCCTTCAAGCTTTGGTGCTTCACCAACTTGTATGGTATACCAGCTGCCATCTACAGCAATAATGCTAAGACCTTCCTGGGTAGTGGTCAGCTGTTCAAGAAGTTATTGTTGCGTGATTTCCAACAGAAGTTTGGCTCTTGCCAAATTAAATTCTGCCCTATCCCGCTATTCTCTCCCTGGGTTGGAGGTGTCTGGGAAAGAAGTATACAAACAATCAAAACCTGCCTCCACAAGGTTGTAGGATTGTGGGGGGAATAGATTATTTTCCATTACTAAATCTTATCTCTGACATCCAGAGGGCTGTCAATAATCACCCCCTAACCTATCGAGAATCAGCAGAGAAAGAGCTAGAAGCAGTAACACCGAGATGGTGTTGTCAGGACAGCCAGGGTTAAACAGGGTGGGACAGTGTGGGTACACTCTTTGAAGTAACTGTTTCCGCTAGAGTTGTCCCTGTTAGCAGATAAAGATGAAGTGATGCCCTTGACCTCCTCTGCTGGTGCAGCTGCAGTCCCTCATCCATCGCCTTTTGATGAAGGGGTTTGGCTCTGTCCAATATGTAATGCTCCACAGGGCGATCAAGATATGATTTGCTGTGATGGGTGTGACAGCTGGTGCCACTTCAGGTGTGTGGGGATCGAAGCCCCCACGCCAACTGCAAGAAAAAATGGTACTGTCCCAATTGTGCACCCTTGAAGCGCCATAAAGGCAGACCCAGGTTTCTCCCCAAATAAAGAGGGCACATTATAAAAAAAAAAAAAAAAAAAATATATAACCAAAACAATTCTTAGTGACATTGTCTTTTTTCTTTTTTTTCTTTTGGTTCTCTGGAAGATGTAGAAAAACTGATGGTTCAGGTGGGAGGAGTAAGGTACTTACCTGGGTTGTTGTTCTGGTTCACTAAAAGCTGTTACCTTTTTTTTTCCAATTTTTTACAGTTACAAGGTCTCATGACTTATCATGTGATCACTACAGTGGTTATAAAGGAATTTTTTTTTTTTCACCCCTTTTTGTCAGATAACTTGTGCAGTATAACAATACTACACAAGTTATCTGACAGAGAAACAATGTCATGGAAGTAGATATTTTTTCCGCAACTTAAGGTAAGTACCTTTGCTCATTTCCCCGGCCTGCACAGTACAATTTTTTTTCTTGGGTTGAGATTTTTGACAAAATAATTGATAATAATTTCAGTTTGAGATAAAAAATACAGGCAGTTGTAAAATGAAAATAATCTAGATAATTATATACACATAAACAGAAGAATAATATTAAAAAGCAGACAATTTTAATTACCTTTTTATATTTTATCAATATAAGTGATAATGAAAATGAAAACTAATTAGAACACAACTTTAATTAGTTACCTACAGTGTATTATGGAGTTTAAATACTTTGTTAATTATTTACCAAAAATATATATTTTAGTCATATTCCTGTAAATAGTAATAGTGTACTTTTTCATTACCACTTATATTGATAAAATATTAAAAGGTAATGTATATGTAAAACAGAAAATGCAACTAAAAATGTATGTACATATAAATGTTGTCACAAATATTAAGTAGTCTTGGCAATTTCTTCAGTTAATTTATCTCTTTACACCTAAATCCTGACTCTGAAATGTAAACACTGAACATTTGTAGATATCAACTAATTTCTATAACAATATATCTTTGAATACAGATTGGTTTCATTTGATTGATAGAAAAGAAAAAGAAAAGGATAAAAAATCACCTGTCCAAAATCCAAGTCACACTGTATGGTTTCCAAAGAGAGACAAAGTAATTTGCATTTATGAGCATCCAAAGAAGACATCAAAGAATCCAGATCTTCTCCTGATGATGACAACATGAGATTCTCACAAAATGGAGATTTAATACCACTTTTGGTTTCAGAATTGGGGGAGCCAACAACAACTGGTGTTTGGAATGTTAGTTTAAGCTAGAATTAATAAAACATATACCTGAGTAACATATCATGAAATTGGATATTACAGAAAAATAATCATTCAAACTACAAGCTTGCTTCAAAGTTATTTAAAATATGCCAAACAAAAGTATGTTGAATTATAGTAAGTAACAGAATTATAATACACAACATAATTCTAAATCTAAACAGTCAACAAACTTTAAGATAAGTTAATGACAAAACAAAAGTTCCACTAAAAATCTGTTTTCTTTTTTAAATGGAAGAAATAAGAAGTCAGTAAATGAATGTCTCATCATTTAAAAATGAATTTAAGTTTCACTTAATGAATGAACAGAATACTGTAAAACGTAAATGCATAGAAATGTATGTTTGTAAATAACTTCAAATATTAATAAATGAATTAATAAAGAATGACACTCCTTCTTAATGTGCTATGTTAATATTTCTAGAAATAAAAAAAGAATCTTGAACACATTTTACTCTTCACTAATTATTTTCTTATAAAGAAAGGTTATCAGAAATAACACACTAAAGGGAAGTAATTCTCACCATTTTACATCTGAGGAATAACTTACAACAAACCAAATTATTTTATAACAGAATGATGACAATAATTAGTTAGAGTCAATGTTAGAAGCACAAAATAAAATAAAAATAACTGATAAGTAACTTTTTTCAACAACAAAAAATGATACACTCAATCCGAGAGAGGAAATAATTAATTTCTAAGATTACAAAACAATTATAAATATTTTACCTATAACGATAAAATAATAAAAATATAGCATTTACTATCCTTAATTCATTGGCAAATTAATCTAAAACAAATTTTACATCTGGTGTATCTAATTAAGTTACCAAATTTGGTAACTAATATTTTAAACTTTTCAAAGATACCAATAATAGAAATAAAAATTAATGATTATGGGTTGCATATACATAGTGATTAAAAGTAAAACTAAATTTAATTTCAACAGAATTATGCATAAAAATGCACTAACCGGTACTTGCTTTTTAGCATAAAGAAGAACAGTTCTGAGTGTATTCCATGAAACTTTTTTGTCATCAATGGAAATCAATATATCACCTGTAAATAGGAAAACATTTACTTTTAAATAAACAACATTTTTTTATGTGTCATGTATAGAAGAATTAGACGACATAATTTGAAAAAGAAACAATGATACTAAAAAGTATTTAATCATTTAAAAAGAAGGATGCACAATATTTTAGCAATTTATTTGTTGAATTCTATCAGTGGATAGGCACATGGATAGATTATAGAAGAGCCTGAAAAAGTAATACTTCTTCAATAGTTTGAAATAGCAGTACATTAGCCCATAGTACTGGATTTGTATTTTTCTTTCTATAATTAATACCCAATTTTACAGTGGGGTAACTCCTGCAAAATTAAGCACTAGATAAATTTGAAATTATTTAGTGAGCTGTGTTTATCCATTTTGGGCTAAATATTTTAGACTCTTAGTTAGGACATATTCTTACATAGCCTCTGACAACTCAAATAGAAGGGGGAGAAGGCAGACCTCTGACACCTCAAAACCAGATGCTTCAAGTAGATGGAAGGAAAACCCTGATTTTAAACCTCTGCTACCTTGCAGTCATATCCAATCATGGAAAGGCCTATAGAAGTAAATCCAGACAGAAAATTTGGAGTGGAGCTCTGAAGACTGTTGGCTGTCAACACTGACAACCTTTTGGCAACTCCAGCAGCCAAACCAGGTCACAAATGTAATGCCCAGTATTCCTTTGGATCTTGTCAGTACAGCTGAGAGGTTGGGAGGAGCATGTGGTCTGGGCAGTGCACAACCCTATATGCCATTGCCCAGGCCTACACCATGGAGAAGTCACTCCAGTCTCACCACCTGGTGAAGGAAGACAGGATTTTATGGGTTATAAATCAATACTCAACTAGATGCCACAGGTTGTCTTTGATGATGGTAGTGATCACTGTATTTCATTAGTCAACTACTTCCACTTCAAGCCAGGCAGTCCCTGGATAGTAGGATGTTGACCCACTATGGTCTGTCTGCTTCAGTGGGTGTCTGAAGCTTATAGCTGCTAGCTTAACAAGCAGATCAATAACCACACACCAAACAAACAGCAAAATAGAAAAAGAACAAAGGATCCAGCTTTTCATCTCACAAGCTGGAATGTGGGAATCATGCACACAGGTCTATCTGATGACCTTGAGGAAATTGATTTCTCTTGTGAGACTGCAGTGATTGATCATGAGCTAAACAAACTGAACATTGATGTAGCAGCTCTACAAGAGATACAATTTTCAGACAGTGGATCTCTAAAGGAAAAACACTACACCCTCTTCTGGCAGGGAAGAGGAGTCGATGAATACAGGGAACATGGATTTTTTTTCAGAATCAGCCTGCACCATATGATTGTACCTCTAGCAAGTGACAGAGAGAATTCTTACTCTTCACCTCTCTACATATGAAAGCCTTGTAAACCTTGTATGCATCTATGCACCTGCATTCCAAGCCACGCCTGAAGTCAAAGACAAGTTCTATGCTTAATTTGACAGCATGGTCAAGCATATCCTATCATATAAACATATTTATCTTCTACGAGACTTCAATGTAAGGGTGGGCTCTGATCAAGTGTCCTGGCTAAACATGTTAGGTCACCATGGCATGGGAAAAATGAATTAAAATGGCCAAAGACATAAACTATGTGTGATCTCATCAAAGATAAAGTTAAAACTTAAAAGTCTATTATTCAAAGAAGAAATGTCAGCAAAACTGCCTAATTAGATAAAAACCAGAAGTTCTTAGAGAGGCTTGTGAAAACACTTCCCAGTGACACATCACAGTGCATGGAAGACAAATGGAACTCCCTTCAGAACACCATTTACAATGCCGTAATCTCAACCTATAGAAAGAAGATACACAAGAACAAAGACTGGTTTGAGGTTAATGTCTCCACATTAGTGCCAGTCATCAATGCTAACCACAGTGCACTGATTAGATTCAAGCATGACCGTAATCAGCAAAATCTACAGGCTCTAAAAGCTGCTCATATGACTACTGGCTCCATCTCTCAAATAGCATCCAACAGGCTTCGGTCAACAGCAACATCCTGAACATTTACGAGGGAATTAAGCAAGCACCTGGCAAATCAACAAAGAAGTTCGCTACCCTGAAATCAAAGATAGGGAAATTAATAACAGAAAAAGACAAACAAATTGGACAGTGGGTAAAGTGCTACCTAGATCTTTACTCAAGAGAAAATTCCATCACTAAAGAAGTGTTTGATGCTATTGAGGGTCTGCCAGTCCTGGAAGAGAGGGACTCTGAGCCTACAAAGAACTTAGCAAAGCTATTGATACTCTTATGGTAAAGCACCAGTTGAAGACAGCATATCACCAGCTTTACTCAAACCACTACATAGTCTCCTGAGCCTCTGTTGGAAGAAAGGCAGATTCCACAAGACATGCACAATGCCAAGATAATTACCCTTATTAAAAACAAGGACAATCACAGTGACTGCAATAACTACTGAGGTATTGCCCTGTTGAGCATTGTTAGAAAACTCTTTGCCTGAATGGTTTTAATGCGACCAAGTCCTTGCTGACTATATCTATCCAGAATCCCAATGTGGATTCAGGGCTAAAACTCCACAAGTGACACGATCTCTCTACATCAGCTCCAGGTGAAATATTGTGAACAATAGATACCACTATACATTGCCTTCATTGATCTCTCAAAGATGTTAGCAGGAAAGGTCTGTTTCAGTTACTAATGAAACTTGGCTGTCTTTCACAGTTGTTGAGCAACCCCCCCCACACACACACACACTTTCATCAGAACATGCAGGGTGTAGTCAGCTAAGATGGTGAAATTTCAATGCCCTTCACTATTCAGAGTGGCATAAAACAAGGTTGCATTTTAACATCAACTTCTTTTGACATCTTTTTCCATGTTATTGAGCTTTGTTTTCAGAGAAACTGAAGGTGTATACTTTAGAGTTGGTCAGTTTGGCAATTTATGTTTCAGTATTGGTTTCCAGTTTTTTCCCTTGATACTGCGGTTTTCAATTCAGTTTTTCGGTTTTGAATTTAGTATTTTTGCTTTCTAAGGAAGCCATTCATTTTCTTGTGTAATGATAGCATTTCCAGTTAATATCTGATTTTATTTGAGATTGATAAATTTGCACTTTAGTCTGTTCGACTCGCAAATTCTTGTGTATTTCTAGTCCAATGTTAAAAATATTCATATGGCTAGAAAGAAAATAAAATAATCTTTCTAAATATGTAATTTGTATGCGCTTTTATTCATTGTAGTATTTTTTTACAGGGACTTAAAATGGTATTATGCTTTGAACAGCCAAAAATGCAAAATATGACTTTTTTTCCGAGACTAAATTTTTGTTTCACAAAATCAAAGTGACCAATATTTATCAATATTCTTCAAATTGTACACTCAATTAGAAGAAACAATGAAGATGTTCATTTCTTCTCTGACCCATGGAAATGAATTCATTCAAAAATTATAAGGCAAGCAGCAAAAAAAAAAAAAAATGATTAACTAATAGTATGTGTGGTAAGAGAACTTTCAAATTATTGAAACTACTGTCTTGTTGCATAAAATAAATGCCCCATATACTTTTCGACTAATAATAAAAACTTATAGACATGCGTTAAAGACCACTGGAATTGAAAACCCGAAATAAAGTAGGGATTGTTCACCTAAAGTCAGTTTTTAGGCTTTTAGTCATAGAATTCATCACTTAGATTAAAGTTTATTAAACTTTCGAATAACTTGTCAACTATAAAATAACTGCCATATTTATTAACAAACTGGTAAAATACAAAAGAAATCGTCACATAAAATATCTATATCTGTGTCTTTGAACAACACATTTTTGAGAGAGAAAATGGTATAGCGCTCAAGAAATTAGATTATGATGTGGATTTTAAAAAACCAAAAAATTAAATCCGTCAGGTTTAATTAAGAATACGGCAATTCTTTTTTGGTACACCAATCAACTGTTATTGGGGTTTTGCAAATAAATTTCTTCTAAACAAAAAAAAAAAAAAAAAAAAAAAAAATCAATGAGTTATTTTTTTTCCCTAAATAAATTTGTTTTTTTTATCTAGTGAATACACCTAAAATTAAATATTAAAAATATAAACACTTTTAATTTTCATTTATAGAATGTGTAGATTTCCAACTCTGCAGTTATCACCTGTTCTTTTTTAGATACACATTTTAAAATTAAAAACTATTTTAATCATTTTAATATATAACCTTTGGTGAATGTATTTTGTGTATCAAAAGGTTTAGATTATCAGAACGCTTAGAAATGTAGGTGTTCACAAGACATTCATCCACAAAAAATATAAAAATAAGAACATTGAAGGTAAAATCATTCAGGAGGAATCAAAAATGAGGACAACGTGATTAAAGGTTTAACAAATAGCATTCATTTTTATATCAATTGAACATACACAATCAAGATAGATATTGCTGATCAAGTACGACCAGTGTAATAAAATATGTAGAAGGATTATTCTGAGTTTCAATGTGTGTAAGCTTGTGGTTAGGATTTGTGTATGAAATTAAACAAGATGTTTTATCGTATTACAAAATGTCTTTTGTGGGAGTTCAGTCACTAGTGTATATGTGTGCATTTGTTAAAAGTTACTGTTCAAAGTTTGTAAGAGTTGTGTACCTTTAGCTGTTGTCTTGATGTTGGATTGAAATTTACAAATACTGTTTAGTAGTGGGTCAATTCACTTTCTTTAGTATGTTGTAAGTAATGTTCCTGAGAGAGGAGAGTGCTGTTTGTCGAGTCAGAAGAATTAGCGTGCGAAAAGTGTAGTTAGGTCAAAGTTTTGGCTAGCATGGATTTGTTTAGCATCTCTCCAGGGTTGAAGTTCTGACAATATTTATTGTATATAAAAATACAATTCTGGCACAAAGCCGAAAAAGGGGAGGGGTTGAGGCTGGTCTTCACTAACTATCCTATACCTAGCTAATCCGATTCACAACCCAATCACTCATTACAATTTGCACATTCACCACAAGAACTCATCCGTCACCAACTAATCCTCCATACACCATAGTACCTCATCCTCTCGGTTGCAGACGTACAAAACACTCCCCATACCATAAAAATATAATCATTATATATGTACACTTAAAAATTTATGGATGAATAAAATGAAAGGGGAGGGAGATGAACCCAATAAGAAACTAAAACAATACACAAAAGCAACTAAACATAACTGATGTTAGTAGGGCCCGTCCAACCCTCAAAATGAGAAGCAGCTGTATTCTGCCCATTCGGACTTGCTACAGTTTTAAGGTCTCAGCCAATAAAAACCTAGTTTGCTGAAACTAAGATGCTGATTGGTTAAGAGGTGATTATGCGTGAAAAATGCATTATCCTGGAGGGGTAAAAGGTATGTATGGAATATTCCATCAAGTGTATTCTCTAGATAAAACCATAAAGATATTTGTAAAAAATAAAATGAATTAATTTTCCTTGTTTAGAAGAATTTTATAGGCAGAACAGTAACAAAAACCCACCGAACACTTGTGGCTAAAAAAGAATAATTTTTACTTTGGGTTTAAAAAAAATGACTTGCAGTTTTGAAAATATCAGGTCATCCCATGATTTCTGTCCGAATTTTAACTTTTTGTTAAAATGAACAAAATTTAAAGAGTATATGTCTAATGGAACTGAACATTATTTTTATGTTTAGATGCATTTAAACTGATCAAATTTTATTTCAGAGAACAATAAAATTAAATTTTGTTTGATTAAAACCCTGCTAACATGGAAGTACCCAAGAATCATTTGAGGCCCATAATGCTTTATGAGTTCAAGAAAGGAAACTCAGCAGCCAAAGCGGCTAGAAACATTCACTCAGTTTATGGAGAGGAATGTATGAATGAAAGAACTTGCAGAAGATGGTTTGCAAAATTCAGAGGTGGAGATTTCACCCTTGAAGATGAAGATCGAACCGGACGTCCAGTTGAATTTGATGAAAAGCTTCTTGAAGCAGCCCTTGAAGAAAATCCTGCTTTATCAGTTAAGGAATTGGCAGTGGTTCTCAGTTCAAACTATACAACTGTTCATCATCTTTAACAACTTGGAAAAGTTCCTAAACTTGGAAAATGGGTGCCTCATGAATTGTCTGAAAACAACCTCAAATCCCAAGTTGACATCTGCTCTTCTCTCCATTCTCGCCAACTTGTTTCACCTTTTTTGGATAGACTTGTGACTGGCGACGAAGAATGGATCTTTATCGAAATGTTAGCGTCAGAGACAGTGGCTTGGTAAAGGGAAGGACCCCAGCCACAGCCGAGAAGGGAACTTCATGGGCAAAAGGTTCTTCTTTCAATCTGGTGGGATCGCCAAGGAATAATCCACTTTGAATTCTTACCACCTAATGCAATAATTAATGCTCAAATATACTGTCAGCAATTAGAGTGTTTGAACCAAGCTTTGAGGAAAAAAAGATCTGCTCTAGTGAATTGAAAAGAGGTGATGTTTCATCAGGACAATGCGCGATCCCACACAGCAAGAATCATGTCACAAAAGATCAAAGAACTTGGTTGGGAGAAAATTCCTCATCCACCTTATTCTCCCGATCTTGCTCCTTCAGACTACTATTTGTTTCGTAGCTTACAGAATCATTTGGAAGAAACAGCTTTTGTAACACAGGAAGAGGTTAAAACTGACATTTGTGAGTTCTTCAAATCAAAGCCAAAAGAATTTTACAGTAATGGAATTAGTAAGCTTGTTAATCGATGGAAGGAAGTCATATATAATCAGGGAAAATACATTGTTGATTGAATCTGTAATTAAATGTAACATTTGGTCACTTGTTTTCTTTATTCAAAATTCGGACAGAACTTATATACATTTAAAAACTGAGATTAAAACTTACTTTATTTTTTTAATATCTAATCTAGATAGAAACAATTTTATTTGTATAAAAAAAATTTTACACTAGAGAGACTCGCATATCTGGAAATATACACATCTTAAAAGTGAAATTAAGAACTATTTTAATTATTCTCTTACTATCTAATTTAGGTGCATTCCCTAGATAAAAAAAAAGTTTATTTATAAAAAAAAATCTTCATTCATTTTTTTTTTTTTATTTACACTACAGCAACTTTATTTCGTAGTTGGCATACTTGGCTTACTAGAAAACCCTTACAAAAAAATCCAACTTCATAAAATATAACATTAAGACGAAACTGACAACTATTTTTTTAATTTTATTCGCTATTTTGTTGTTAACTTAATTTTACCACAAAAAGTTGTTTTGTTTTTTTTTTGAAAACTGAAACAAATAGATTTCAGACGTATTTTCCTTCTGTTTGAAAACATGATTTCCAAATGTCATATCTGTCATATTTCTTTTTTTCTTCTTCATTTCTTTTGTAAACAAATAGATTTCACATTTATTTCCTAAAACTAGTCAATTAAATGTTTTTAACATTTTTGCTCAATCTTTTTCTCTTACAATGGTATAAATGTTGATAAAATTTAATTTTATTAACATCTGAAAGTCTTTTTCAATAGTGTTTCTTTGGATATGGTCACTTCTAAAAAAAAAAAAAAGGATTTCAGTTTCATAAAAAATTTTGATGCAGTTTCAGTGTGAAGATGAAAGCAAAAAAAGTTGGTTTTTCTGTTAAACTGCACATCTCTAGTATACTTACACACAAGAAACAACAGCAAATTCTTCAATGTGGCCCAACTGAGGGCAAAGACCAAGGTGTATACAGAGAGAAATGCTGTTTGCTGATGATGCAGTTCTGACCACACATACTAAACACAATCTCCAAAAGGTGATTAATCAGTTCAGTCATGCCTGTAAGGAATTTGGGCTGGTCATTAGCATAAAAAAACAAACATCATGTTTCTGCATCTACATCAATCAGCAACACCTATATGGGTTCTACTATTGCTAACAACCTATTGCTTGACATGTAAATTGACAAACACATCACCAAAGCAGCAACAGTGATGTCCAAATTGAGCAAGAGAGTATGGAACAACAGTCAGCTGACCTTGTGCACCAAACTAAAGGCATTCCAGGCATGTGTCCTTAGTGCTAAGCTTTACGACAGCAAAACCTGGACAACATACATCAGACAGGAAAAACACCTGGAAAGCTTCCATCTCTGCAGCCTACAACATATCCTCGGCATCACAAAGAGTGACAAAGTTGCCATCATTGATAAATGGATGTTTTTTTTTCATTTTTATAGTAAAGTTCACCCTTTACCAGGCATGGGTGCCACTCGAGGTAGAGGGTTATGTTAGGAGGCAATTTGTGTGGATAGGAGTGGAAGATAACAGTTGACTCTAGCTTTGAACAGGTTAAGATTGTAGCGATCAGGAAAACACCCAATAGGGAGTTGGTTTCAAGGAGCAGTAGTTGACAGGAAGAAGCTGTTAGAGTAGAACTTACTTCTCACCAATGGGATAAGGCGGGGAATGTGGGGGTCTTGCTACTATGTAAGTGACATGGCATGTCCATGAAGATTTGAATTAGTGGGACCAGGAAATGTAGTTCGTCCAGGTACCTTCCATTGAAGTAGCTATAGGGTTGCCACATCCCGCCTGTGGAAGAGAAGTCAGAGGATGGAGAATAATTCATCACCCACAAGGACACTTTTCAACTATCAAGGCTGGAGAGTGAGGTCTGGGCAGCTCCTGCCCAGATATGACAAGCATGTTCCATTCTTGGCCTGATCTGGCTCTTGTAAAGGTAGAGGATAGCAGGAGTCAGGTACTTACTGCAGCCGTACAGGTAGCCAACCATTTTACCTGCATCCTTAGCAATGGATCGTATGTACAAGTTCGACTTGAGATTGGGTGCGAGTTTGAGGCCCAATAGTCTTTCAAGGCATGGTGCCTCCCCAAGGGGACATTCATTCATCCTGATTACTGGTTGTTTGGGGTCCAATCGGTGATGATGGATTGTAACTAGCTTGGACTTCGTCATGCCTACTATTTTAGACTCTTAAGTCATATTCTTATATAAAGATTTAAGACAAATACACATTTTTAAAAGCAAGTGTAATCCATGATGAATTGGTAGAGATAATCTGAATTCAGCATCTAAGAAATTTCTTCTGATTGTTACTTAAATCTGTAACAGAATCACCATTTTTTTTTATATATAATTTAAACATTGTTTCATTTCTCTATGGAAAACTCATTGTTATCTTTAACTACCCCTATGACCATTAATGCTTTTGGCAAATTATTTAAATGAAAAAGTAATTAAAAAAAAAAAAAAAATGAATTGAAGACAATAATAACTCCAAAATATCAGTTGAATAATTATATTTCTGTAAATAAAAATGACAATACTGACCTTTATGAATATTCTGTGTCCTTTGGGCTTGACTTCCAATCACAACTTTTTGAACAATAAGTTTCCGATCATTTAATGCTTGAGGCTTATTCTTTACAGAATTTGTTTTGGGTAACTTGAGATTATAACTGCAAAGAACAATTCCAAAAAGTTTTTCAAATAATTCCACATCAGAAATGTCATCCTTCTCATCACACAGTTTTGGCAACAGAAAGATGTCTTTTCTGTTAGAATTACTATTTTGGGATTTTATGGAGTCAAGACTCAGAGAACAGTTGGATGATTCATTACTTTGAGAATCCACAGATATAAAATCAACATTCGGTTTTGATCCCAAATTTTTTA
Source organism: Acanthosepion pharaonis (assembly GCA_903632075.3). Lineage (NCBI taxonomy): Eukaryota > Metazoa > Mollusca > Cephalopoda > Sepiida > Sepiidae > Acanthosepion > Acanthosepion pharaonis. The sequence continues at coordinate 134,080 of CAHIKZ030000090.1, read as the reverse complement.
TGGTTCGATTTTCACTGCCATGACAAATTCCAGTCTGAGATGGGTTCTTTTTGTGAAGAAAAATTTTGTGAGAGGGCTCAACAAAGAAAACATCTCCTTGTTCGCCAATATGATAGGACCAAGCTGGCTTAGAATAACTGAAAATTGAAAAATAAATCATATATAAATTTAAATATTGTTTAGCTAATATTAAAAAGTCGGAATGCAAAAATAAATTTTCTTACTTTTTCTCAGTATTTTTTTTTTAAACTACTTAAAATAAATATTTAAAAAATACATAATTTAATTAGAAAGTAGACATGAAAGTCATTAAGAGATTAATGAAAAAGCAGTTTCTAAATAGAATGTATTTTGAAATCCTGACATTAGACATATTTACCTGCTTATGTAAAGAAAATTCTCAATAGATGTTTTGAAAAATAATGGTCACAAGTGTCAACAAACTTTTAATTCATGTTCATCAACATATTTTATATAATATGGAAAAGACTTGCATTGCTAAATGATTTTTAAAAATTATTTTCAAAAGATAGATAGCTCTAAAACTAAAATGATTTATATTTATCAAAAAAGCCAGAGTTTTTAGATAAGGACTAAGTAAACGTCTGATAAACCACTTGTGGACTTTAACAGGTTAACCATAATTTCCAAGCCCCAAACAAAGATGTTTTCAATTTTTATTAGAAGTTTAGTTTTCTTGTAAATAACCTGATATCTCTTAAGCTTCAGATATGGCAAAACACACACACATGTATGTATGAACTGGGATCAAATAAGGATTAGAATCTAACAGAATGATAGGAAAAGGAACAAATAGCAAACATTTATAAATTTAACATTTTGCTTTTATTTAAGCTTCATCAGAAAATGAAATATGGAGGAGAAAAAAGTTTTAGTATTTTTATTTTGTATTTATTTTTAACGAATGAAAAACAAACAAAAAATAAAAGTACCAGAATTTTCTTTTCTCCTCCATATTCAATTTTCTGATGAAGCTTTAATAAAAGCAAAACATGTTAAATTTATAAACATTTCCTATATTTTCCTTATCCTATATGTATTTAGATATGGCCACTCATATCCAACTATGTCTGTCTGCCTGCTTAGACATATTTGTGTTTCTTCAATAACCACAAGGGCCAATCTGTGGTTTATACTGCAACTCTATGCTGAGAAGGGCTTAATTACAGTTTCTGGGAGGTGGGATAGTATACATAATCTGGAATGATATATAACATATATATCGGTACTAGATTGGCAGCTAGGTCTCAGCATTTTACAGGTGAAATTGCTAGATGTAACCATAATTTCTATACTAACAGTTTCTTTGCTCACACTTCCTGCATATGGAACACTCTTTCAGCTTCTTGCTTTTCCAATTAACTTTGATCTTCAAAAAGTTAAATGCAAATTTTAATCATCCTCCTGTCTCTTTGAATCCTATTCTTTTATTATCCTCTCTCCTTAATGATTTTTCTCATATTCTTTCAAAATGTATATATATGTATATATACACACACATTTCTCAGAATCCCAAGAGTTTTGTAGACAGAGCCTTTAGCCATTGTTAGTAAATATCACCAATATTTATGGATAGACACAAATGAGAACAAGACAATAATTGTTATTCATTCATACATGTATATTTGTAGAATAAAAACTAAAATCATGTACACTTTATCTTCTACTGCATTCATCATATGCTTAAGAAAATATAAAAAAAAAATTCTTAATCCAATTCATAAAAGTTTAGTCAAATGGTTTACTGAATCTTCTCAAAAGGATTCTAAGTGAGTCTACCATAAAAGATTTTCTTGTATTTGCTGAAAATATTTATATTTCTAATAATCTTAGAAATACTATATTTATTATCAAAAACATTTTAAGAAGGAATATATATGGAACTGATGTAATGGAATAACCTGTCACCCCCATGAGTGACTACACTATAGGTAGTAACTACCTATAAGTACCTGTAAGTCAACAGACTACAGAGACCAGCTGGAATCTTTTCAGCTGTGATGGTCGAACTCTCTGCCTTCGGGCAGAAAAGAATCCCGACAAGGCTATGCTAAATAGCAGTCTCATTCAGGGAGGTAGACTGACCCTGAACCCGTTTATACGGGTTCAAAAGGAAGATTTTTGGCCAAGCCTACAGGCTCGAAGAACCCACAATAAACTCGGCCTTGTGCCACATACAACCCTCAAGTGGGGGCTGTTAAATATACAAGATGAAATCTTTTCAGCTGTGATGGTCAAACTCTCTGCCAGAGAGGAACCTGGACGAGGCTATGCCGAAGGGCAGAGTCTTGTTCAGGGAAGTAGACCAACCCTGAACCTGTTTATACGGGTTCGAAGGGAATATTTTTGGCTGAGCCTATGGGCTCGGAGAACCCACAATAAACTCAGCTTTGTGTCACATACAACACTTGTGGAGGCTGTTAAATATACCAGCTAGAATCTTTTCCAGCTGTGCTACCAAACTCTCTACTTTTAGGCAGAGAGATGAGGCTATGCCGAATGGCAGAGTCTCGTCCGGGGAGGCAGACAGACCCAATCCCATTTATGCGTGGTCTATGGGGACCCCACATTAAATTCGGTCTTGTGCCACATGTGACTGCGTGGGGCAGTTGCTAGATACCGTCTAGCTGGGATCTGTTGAGTACGACTCAAACTTACGCGAGAACTACCAACCTTCCAATAGTAGCACTCACTACTGGATTGACCTTGTTCATAACTGTTAACTTTATACTTATTGTACTGTTTTTTTACAATAAACCTTTACTTATTTTATCCACCTTGTTTTTCAAGTATATATTTCTATTACACAGAATATAACAGAAACATTATATTTTAAAATAACTGCTTATTACCTCTTTCTTTACAATATTTATTATGGGGAATTTTAAGAGGAAGTGAAACTATGTTACCAAACCTTCAAAACTGCTTAGATTCCTATTGAAAAGTACAGTGACTTTTATCACATTTAGAATCATTTGAATTCCTATTTCTATAGAAATTTGGAAATAATGTTAAATGCCCAAACAATTATTGTAATTAAGAAATGTTGCTTGTATATTTTATATTTTTGAATCTCAACTTGAAATCTTTTTATACTTCTTTAGTTTTTTTACCTATTTACAGTGAATGTTTTTTTTTTTACTGTTTGACTATGAAACTTTTAATCCTCAGTGCATAAATTTCAGAAAAAATTGAACTGATTTATATCCTTTAAAAAGATTGGTAAATTTTGGTTTTGTTTCCCGAGCACTAATATCCCTTAAAATTTTTCCAAAATCATCATAATTCCGTGTAAATGTACATGCTGAACTCGAATTAACAATTAAATTATGAAGAAACCTTCATAACTTTGGAGTTATCAACAAGAAAAAAATCAGACTTCTTGTTGGTCATTCGTCCCCCATTACTGCCATCATGATTACTAATTCACTGCTTAGTATCTATGCAGGCGTAATCAGAAAAATTGGCCTATTTACTTCTTTTACAGACTTTCCTTGCAGAAAATCACTACGCACTACTGTAAAGAAATGTAATTTTTTTTTTTTTCAAAACAGTAAAAGGTTCTGTTGTATTATTTAATTTGTTTTTGTTATAAATAAAACTACAATTACCAAAAAAAAAAAAATTACATTTCTTTACGGTAGTGCGTATTAATTTTCTGCAAGGAAAGTCTGTAAAAGAAGTAAATAGGCCAAACTTTCTGATTACGCCTGCGTAGGTACTACGCAGTGAATTAGTAATCATGATGGCAGTAATGGGGGACGAATGACCAACAAAGTCCGATTTTTTATCGATAACTCCAAAACGGTAAGGTTTCTTCATAATTTAAATTGTTAATTCGAGTTCAGCGTGTACATTTGCACGGAATTATGACGATTTTGGAAAAATTTTAAAGGATATTAGCGCTCGGGAAACAAAACCAAAATTTACCAAAAGATTTATCTTTTTACAATAAGAAATGTATTTCAAAAAATATTGAGGGTTAATTTAATTATATAAAAAAATTATTTCCAATATTTTTCTAAAGTGACCTTTTCATAAATAGCTTTATTTATTCAATGTGTAAATACCGAAAGTTACATTAAAACAAATTTTAAAAATGAATACAAAAATAAATTTTTGTATCGGATTTAAAATAAATTTTGTATCGTATTTTTTTTTTTTTTTTAAGGGTTTTTTCGTTGGGGTACCTGAACCTGAAGAAAAACACTTAGTTTACATTTTACAAAGTCAAAGAGTAATTTTACACAGGATGATAAAATATTGAAATTGAAAATATTGAAAAATCTGTATGGATTTCAAATTAGTTTTTTTTTTATGGGAATTCAGTTGGAAGTTGCATGTTCCAGTGTCGGGAGAATAAAAAATATGTAATAAATTAAAAACAGACTGTTTATCACTGCCATTCAGGAACTTGCTAAACCAAAGTGAAAATGATCTCAAAAAGTTCAACCTTGTGGTAGGAAAATTAAAAATCTTATTAATTTTAATTTAAAATCATAATTTGGATAGAATTTTTTTTTTTCTTCAAAGGGATATTTCGATCGATATATGAAAGATATCTTCTTTCAATATAATCGGAACATAAATAAACACGAGATATATCAGAAATATTCTTATCTCGAACACTAACACACTTACTTACTTCTTCTGTACAATGTACATGCTGTAGGTAGAAATTTAGTTAACTAAAAAACAATGACATAGAAATTTAATATTCCTTTCGTGCCTGTCTAGGCACACGTACATCTTTTTATTTTTATTTTTTATATTTTTTTTTTTTTAATAATGTTCCTTTGTATTTTTGGATCTTTTCTGCTTAACTTTAAAAAATTAACTATTTTTCTAGTTTGAATCTTACTTCACTTACAAAACAAAAAATATTTTGAATGTGTTTGTTGCAAAAATATTATTAAAAATAACAATTTTGATTTCGTTGTTGTTTTTTTTTTAAATGAATGAAAAATTGTTACACAGAAATAAAATCCGTCGGGAGTTAATTAAAGTAAACGGATGGTCATCGGTGACAAATGTACTCTAAAATGTCGCAAACTTTGCATTGTTTTGCCTGTGTAGAGTGTGATCTAACGGAAAATCTTTGGTGAGTCGTGCTAAGTAAGTCTTGTGTTTCTTTTACTTACGTTTGGCTCCAGGGAAGTACGACCCGTCCATCAGACATTGTTACTAAATTAAAGTTTATATTAAAAAAAAAAAAAGAGAGAGAGAGAGAGATCAGCGACCAATATTGTTCCAGCAGTTTTTTGTCCTAAAGCCTAAACCTACGTACATCTTTTGTAGAGAAAAGTAAGTTAAATGCTGCCACCTGTAACAATTTTATCACATTTTTTTCTAAGGATCAATGACTTGTTTAGTTTGTATCAACAAATCCCAGGGACCTACATCCGGGTCATTTAATATCTCAGCTTCTTTTTTCTTTTACTTTTTTTTTTTTTTTTTGTCTCCTTCAGATGAGAGTTCAGTAAATTAAATACGGGAATTGTAAAACATCTGTTCTACGTAAATTATTACCTGAAAAAATATTTCTTGTTTCGTTTGAATTAATATTGCAATTTTTGATGTTGTTATTAACGCATGCAAATCATTTGTGGCAAGTTTATGAACTTTCTTCTTTTATTCAATGTTTCACTTCGGTGGTTTAGTTATAAAAAGTTTATGTTCAGTTCAATTATTGGACTAAAAAAATTTATTTACCAAAAAAAAATCCAAGTTTTACAAAATTTACTGAAGTTAAATCTATATTTTACAGTTTTAAAAGAAAACATAGTTTGATCAGAGCGCGCGAACTTTGTAAAGAGCATGATTATCTACGAAATGAAATTAAAAAATAAAAAAAAATGTTAGAAATGAAATGATAATTAATGCGCAAACTTTGGAAAGAGCATGATTTTTTATTTACAAAATAAAAAAAATACTAGGATGGAGTATTTCTTTTTATTTTTGTAAATATAATCATGCTCTTTTCAAAGCTCGTGCAAACTTTGCGCATTAATTATTATTTGTTTTATTTTCAATGTAAAAGAAAAGCTTTATTTTATTAATTTTTTTATTTAAAAAAAGATTTACTATTAAAAAACACTTCATCGCTTTACGACGTAACTTAAATGCGGAGTAATTTTAAACGAGTAAGTTCAGTTAAGAGCAGTAAAAAGGCTCTTAATTAAGCCTCCGCGCGCTAAATGTTCCGCACTGAATGTAGTTAAACAAGGCCAGTAATGGCCGACAGCTGAACGCGACTGAGTTCGAAATTTTATTGTCGATAACTCCAAAACGGTAGGTTTCTTCATAATTTAATTGTTAATTCGGGTTCAGCATGTATATTTACACGGAATTATGACAATTTGGGAACATTTTAAGTGATATTTAGCGCGGGTGTTAAAAAGCAAATTTACCCTGAAATTAAATAATATAATAGAAAAATAAAAATTATAACAAAATTCATGCTCTCGTAATATTTACATTGAATTTATTTTTCATCGTTCAACTTTTTGCATAAAAGATATAATCTCGAATTGTCGCCCTTGAATATTTTATCGGACAGAGTAATTTTGTTTAATTTTTTTTTTAATTTCCAATAAATAGTTGCTTAAAAGAAAAATAAACTTTACTAAACTAATTCATAGTTCGCAATTGATAATAGGCAACTTACTCTGAAAGAAAAAAAAGAGTTTTTAAAATTTTTTTATTTTTGTTCATTCGTATTTTCACGGTCTTAGGCGGAAAATATTAACAAGTGTGTTATTGACAGGAGTGGAAAAGGGAAGTTAATACATCAATCGCTTAACCTTTAACCCGAGTTCATAAGAAAACAAACGCCCTGTTTAAAAACGCCATCTTCATTAAAAGTAAAAATAAAACATATTTCAATTTCATGGATATCTACTTTATTTGACTTTTGAATTAACCTATTTTGTAAACGAGAGATATCAAACAGGTCTATATTACTTTTTAAATATTTTTAGAAACGAGTTTTTTTTCGTCGACAAATCCATTGCCCAGTAATATCTTTTTAGTTTTTACTAGTGTTAGAAACCCCACTAATTCGCCAAAAAGACAGAGCATGATGGAAAAAAGCCCCGAACTTAAAAACGAAGTTTTATCTTCAAAATGTTTATGTTACTATTAAGAAGAAAGACTAAAATATTTTTTATTATTTTATTAATTTTTCTCTTCCTTTCTAGCAGGTCGAAATTTTGGTTAAAAATCCTGTTTTTTTTTACGTCAACGGTCTACGTAATATTTACCATAGCGCCTTTTTTCAGGTGAAAAACACATTAATTTGGAAATTCTTGGAAAAATCAAATAATTGTCAGATTTTAATGAAACTCTCAAGACTTATTCAAAAATGAATGAAATTATAGAGATGTCTTTTAGAAAATCATGGTAAAAATATTGTTTTTACATCTGTTGCTGTCCACCTTATAATTTTATGAAAATTCGACGATGTGCCTTTGTGGTTATGTTAGTAGTTAGTTACTTAAAAAAAAGCAGAAGATTTTGAATATTAATCGATTTTTTTGTAAAATCGAATCACTGAATTGTAACGTCCCAAACCCAACAAAACAGATTTAATTAGAAAAGCTTTTTTTTATGAATAATATATGTTTAAGGACTATATTGTATGAAGCCAAAATATTTTTCCGAGGAAAAATGAATTCTTGTGAGAATTGTTTTCTTTTTTTTTTTCTTCTTTTTTGTTTTTTTCAATTTTAAATACAAAATGTAATAATATTTGGAGAAATATTTTAAAATTAAGTTTCAATCCATGCACTTTAGGGAAGGCTGTTATTATTAAGTATATCTATCTTTACAGATCATAAATTTGAAAGCTTATTACAATCTGCGACACTACACAATACGCATGTATTTTAAAAAAGAATTTTACAGTTTTTGATTTTGTACAAAAGCTTCTTTTTTTTTTTTTTCCAAATATGTGGATGAACGTAAGTGACCTTAAATGCCACGTGTTTTAAGAGTTGTTTATCCTGACGGCAATAAACTGACCTCAAAAGATTTTAGTTACTTATTGCGAACATGTGTTGAATTCTCTGACTGTTTTTGACCATCATCGACACATTTTCAAAAGTTTTTTTTTTTTTTTTACGCCCTATTTCAGTAAATATTTTAATTTAATTTTTTAAATATAATTAATTTATTGTTTTTCAGTGACAAACATACTGCAATTAATTAAATATTTTCTTTTTTAGTTTCAATTCTAAGGACGGAAAACAAAATAATTAAAAAATTATCACAAATAACGATAAGAAGATCTTTTTTCAAGTTTGAGTCCTTTTTTATCATGGTATGCTCTTTTTCGGTGAATTAGTGGAGAAAGCCTAAAATAAGTTTTAAAACAAATTTTTAAAAAAGGAGAGTTTTTCTTTTCCTTTTTTATGATTAATTTTATGTTAGTATCTTATTTTTAAGGATAAAATTATAACGCGAAGCAATATTTATGTTTTGTAAAGTATATTAAAATTGCTTTTCAAAAATGGTTTGCTTTTCTATTAAGTTCGCACATTTTTAATTTTTAGATTTTATTTTTCGCGAATGTTTCAAGAACCATACCATTTAAGTGGACACTGACGTGAACACCGAGTGACGACAGTCTCTTTCATACTTGAACGCAATCTTCAGGCTATATTGTGCTGTACATTTCTTTTGATTTTTCAACATTTTCACCTTTTCTGAAAGAATTGTTGCGGGGCCGATAAGGATGTCGCCCCCGCAAGCTTTACAAAGAAAGGTGTGAACAGCTAAGACAATGAGGGGACAAAGGCTGTGGTGGCACGGAGCAAGCGAAGGACCGGATGTTAACCCTCAGAGGTCTAAATAGCAAATGACCAATACTGGTCTTTGCGCACCCGGCTCCACGCAGAATTTCCGGTGGAAAATAAAAAGAATAATAAGCAATTTCCACCAATAAAACGGCTCCGCGCCATACCCAACAGTTTGCTTCAGCAGACTGACTCTGAGCCGATGGGCACAAATAAATAGAGCGATAAATTCACTTCTGGTAGAGAAAGCTTTGAAGTACCGTCAGAGAATGTCGCTACGCTTTCCTCACCCATCAAACTCGACGCCTCCAGCCTTCCTTCACCACCGGAGATACCGAATGACTCCTACCAACCCATTGACCTCACCTTTCATCTCCTGTGACCAGCACGCCTTGAACTTAAGTATTAACAAAAGACACTTATATTCTTTTAATAATCTGATGTCTCTTCTATGAATGAACATTTTTATAACGGACTTTTGTGCGTGTGAATCAAGAAAAATTGTACTATTCATTGATGTTGTATTTTAATACAAAGTGTTTTGATATACCCTTCTCTTTCGTATGTTATTTTGTTTATGTATGGTGACCTCAAATTGATTGCTTGTTGAACCTTTAGACCAAACTAGCGGCTGTCCCGAAGGACTGCTACTACTACCTACCTTCTGATAAAGCAACAAGTAACAACGAATCCACTCCCCTCCAACACCATAAGGCAAAGGTATAAGAAACAATAACGTCGATATTATTTATCCAAAATGTACAAGAGTGTACTCTGGAGAAATATGTTTGTATCTGTGTCGGGTCCGGTATGACTGGGTTTTTTTCAGGGGTAGTTGATTTCGGTTGTATCGGCGGCGGTAGCTGGTCGACTGCCAGATGGGAGAATTGTCGGGAACAGCAGCAGGTTGATCGATGACGCACGAAGATTCGTTAGATCGGTTAGGACGAGTCCCTAAAAAGGGCCGAGTCAGTAGTGATACGACTTCCAGGGCGGATCAACCACGTAGGCGGGATTGCGCCGAAGTGTAGCACTTGACGAGGACGGAGTCCCTAAACAGGGCCGAGTCAGATACGACTCCCAGGGCGGATCAACCGCGGAGACGGGATCGCGCCGAAGTGTAACACTTGACGAAGCTGGTCAGAGAGGTGATACGTCTTCCAGGGCGGATCGACCGCGGAAACTGGATCACGCCGAAGAGTATTCTCTCGACAAAGCACCGGAAGCTCACAAAGGTAGCGTACTACACTTTGATCCAGCCACCCACAGGGCGTTTATTTAATTGACCCCCCACTGAGTCAGGTTGTGACACAAGATCTGTTTTTAACGTGGAGACCCGAGTGTTTTCACTCGGGCCGCTAATCATACCTTGAGATCAGGGGTTGTGAATATATATATATATATATATATATATATATATATATATATAGATAAAAGATGAGCATGTATGATGAAAAAAAATGTCCTAAACTTAATAAAAAAAGTTTTATCATCAAAATGTATATTTTATTATTAAGAGGAAATATCAAAGGATGTTTTCTATTACTAAATTAGATTTTTTAATCCTTCAAAATTTTGATTATTTTTTATGTTTTTGTGCGTCAGCGGATGACCATAAGTAAGTATGGGAAATTTTTTGCGGTAAAAAATACACATTGATTTGGAAATCCCAGTTACAGAAAATCGGCTCTGAATGGTAAGAAAAATACAATCAAACTAAAACATTATTTAATTAGAAAAAACTTTTAATTGCTTTTATGAATAAGATATATTATGGACACTATTGTCTTAAGAATTTATTTTCGATGAACAATTAATTTTTACAAGAATTGTTTTCATTTTTTTAATTTTAATTATGATAATTTATAAAGTTTTTTAAATCTTTTAAAATTCTGTATTAATTTGTACGAGTTAGGTGATATTGTTATTAAATAAAAACTATATTTACTAATCATAAATGGAAAAGCTTTTACTACAATTCAGCAACCCCTAGTATTTCAAAAGTAATTTTGTATTTTTGTCTATGTATAAACGTGCCGATTTTTGTAAATACGGATGTCCATGCACGACATTATAAGAAAATAACGGTAACTATACTAAGTGTAAAGCCCAAATACCTAAACTTCAATAAAATATTAGATTACTCAGAATATTTTTGTAAATTTTTCAGATTACTAAGTAGTTAGCGCTCACTTTATATTCGTTAGGTAATTTCTAATGTTGTGTCCCGCATAGAAAAAATTATATCGAGAAAGATGTCAACACCTCATAACCCTCACCATGTTTAAAAATACCTTTCTGTTATCTTTTAAACTAAAAGTAATATTTGTTTCAGATCAGATTAATTAGACTTTAAATCAGCTAATCTTCCTCAAATTATATTTCAGAAAATTATATTATAATTTTAATTGTTTTTTAAAGAGAATTACGTTGTGCTGACAAATTTGTATATATGGATAAAAATTACTAATTTCAGCCATTTTTAGCAATTTCGAAAACAATAATTCCATCAATTTAAATTCGTTTTGAAATGCAGCAAAGTATTTTGTCTATTGGAAATATTAAATTTAATTATTCCTACACGCAAGCCACCAGTCTACCACTGAGTGGCATACCACTAGTATTTACCGCTGTCGGACCGCCGCCGTGTTCCTCTTGGCAATGTTACCACTGGCGGTCCACTAGAAATCCAACGGTGTCCTGCCATCAGTGGCCCACCAGCGGGACACTAGAGGCTTGCGTGTAGGGAAATTAAAACTTCAAGAAATATTTTTCATTTTTAAAAATTCATTTAAACCTCAGTCATCGCTTTTCTTTGGAAGTACCTACATTTTTAATGTAGATTTATTTGAAGAGATTTTTTGATTATTCTTTTGTCTTTTTTATCTTAATTTTTCTTCGCTTCGAACCATTTTTCTGTTTTTCGGGGAAAATTTAGACATAAATTCTTCAATGTCTTCTGAGTGCTATGGTGTGTGCGTGCGTGTGTGCATCACCACAATTATTTATCTTTGACTGGGAATGACGTGGAAAAGGACAAGCAAAGACGCTGGAGGTTACCAAACATGTAGCGGTCACAATGCAATTTATATTTGACAAGACAGAACGTAATGGTTCAAAACATAACAATTGAATTTATTAGTGTTGATGTACATGCATATAAGCTGAAGGTTTGAATGAGTTATGTCTCTTAGATTTGGGAAATATTTGTACCGGAGCTCATAAAGATGAAGTAATTATTAAACTGAAGTTTTAGAAGAATAAATTTCCTATTGCATGTTAGGAAAAGTGAATTGGTAAAGTTGGAAAGAGTTCAGAAGAGTTAAGGATTCGTGAAATGGTAATGTTCTTTAACGTCTGACCGCATGGTCAAGACGGGGGCACTTGAAGATTACATCTTGGCAGCAAGGAATAAGATGAATGAATAGAAAAACAGAGTGAGAGAGAGAGAGCTTACACGTGTTTGTTTATATAATATGGTGTATCACGTGACTGGCTCAAACCTTAGTGAGCGGGAAATTTCATTTCTATCGGATTGGTCGGAATTGACAAAACAGCGAGCCAGTTTTGAGGAGATTAACCAATGAATGCTTGGCGCATGATTTGTATGTATGATGGTGATGATAATTATCACACTATCAACTTTCAAAGATTTTCATTATATTTTGATAGACTTTTTTTGTCTGTGTTCATGCATTGTGTTTTCTTTGGTATTTTCTGAGTATTGGGACATGGTTTTGTTGTTTTTGAGTGTGTGTGTGTTTACTTTAATTTTATTACTTTTATTTTTATTATTTTTTATTCGTTGAGGAATGTATGTTTTTTCCTAAAATGTATATATATATATATATATATATATATATATATATATATATATATATTGTGTGTGTGTGCGTGCGTGTATCAGTGTATTTAATTTATTGGTTAAACGTTATTTTTAGTGGATACCCATATTTGATTAGATGGTTTGTTTTTATTTATTTATTAAACACTAAAGAGTATTTAGAAATATTTCCATCTCTCATCTTAATCAGATTTCTCGAATATTCAGGTTGGTAGAAGGAAATACATACTACCCTTTTGATGTAAAATCTAGCCAAACTTCGGGCGGACTTTAGACTAGGTGATATTTCGGCCTTTTACCTTCAGCCTCCTATGTACGTAAAAGTTATAAGAATTTAGAAATAATAAAATTATTTTATCTTTATTCGACAGCTTGAATCGACATAATCTTTCTTCGATCTCCATAGTTTGTTTGCATTTATTTCGCACGCAATTTTTGCTTTCTTTTAAAAATCACCTTTGTTTATGATCCCTTCACATAAAGTCACTCTTAAATGACATTAGGGAACCCGAACTATGTAATATTTCGAATATGTCACAATATGGACATCCATTAAAATTAACGTTTAAGCAATAAAAAAAAAAATTAAAATATGTCGGATTAATAAATGAAAAATCCATTAATTTATATATATATATATATATATATATATATATATATATATGCGTGTGTGTGTGTGTGTTATAATATTATATATAATCATAGGTTTTTGGCCTACTTATATTGTTATACACTGGGTATTTTAATGTAAGACTATAGGGAAAAAAGAAAATAGCACGACAGAGGAAAAAAAGGAAAAAGATTTCAGACCTCTTATCCTTCCTTTTACAAGTACTGTTAGAGAGGCGCCAACGAAAAGGACAAAAAGACTCTTACGGCGACTGAAATTTGCAAGGAAACAAACATTCATTTAAATAACAAAAAATAGTTGTACAATATACATATTGTACAAAATACAATATAAGCCTTGCACAAAATTCCCTTTGTTCGTGCGTCTTAAAACCATGAAGGCAGATTAACAGTTCTTTACAATACAAATCTGTTTCCTTATGAACTTTTACTCCTTGACAACAGATGAATTTAAACAACTTCTTTTAGAGCAACAGTTCATATAAATCAATTTCTTAGCAACAAAAAATTACTTTGAAATGTTTATAAGTCAAAGGTTCAAAAGTTGAAGCGGGTGAGAAAAGGAAAACATTCTATACTGGGTTTCTGGGTCCTTTAGACAAAATATTCAGGGTTTCGGAAAAGGTGTTTTCAAATATGAAGTAAAGAAAAGGTTTAGAAAAGACATTTGAATGAGATAAATTCTTTCAGGCTAAGAAAAGGTATTTGAATCAGATAAATATCTCCGTTTTAGAAAAATACATTCTCCGTAAAGAAAACTATTGTAGGTTTTTAATGGTTCTTCTTTTTCTTCTGCAAAAACAGTAGTAATAGCAGCAATCCTTTTCTTCCTAGGCTACAGATTTCTCGCCCGGGTGGTCGAATCCTTTTTGCAGCAGCAATAGCAGGAGGACTAGGCTTTACACACACTTTTCTCCCAGATGATAGCTTTTGCACGCCAGAGACTATCAATCCTTTCAGCAGCAGCAGACTTTACACAGCAAAGCACCCGGACGAGAAAACTGAGAAGAAAGTGTTGACCGAAATGGTCAATCCTTTCTTCCCGGATTACAGCTTTCTCGCCCTGATGATCGAGTCCTTTTTTACCTTGCAGTGAAACTCTCCCCCACCCCTTATATAACAAACAGGTAACTCTAACTGGATCAAAAACCAACTCCTTAAAGGACGTTATTTTTCCCCATTTGTTAAAAACTCAAGAATCACTATTCAATCAAACTGCCCGTTTGCAATGGAAATTTGCTAGTTTTTAAATCAAAGGTGAGTCCCATTCTCTGTAAATAATTGTCACAGTTTAAACCGTATGACTTTATTTTGGAGGTTTCTTTTTCAAAGAAGCCGTGTTAGTAACATTCTAATTTTATCAATTCGTTTTTCATACAATTTAATATTATATTTTTTACTAAAATAATTTCTATAATTTTATGTTTTAATTATGTTTAATATTATTGTTTTTTATTAAAAATGATATAAATTATTACAAATGATGAAATTTTGAATATCACTACAGCTACACTAGTCAAGAAATTAATTTTACATTTTTTCCCGATATAAAACTGCGACAAAATAAATTAGAGCATTACCGAAATAGAAAGGAAATTAATCAATTCTTCGTTGTAGTCTTAAAATCAATTTCTATTCGTCAATATTTTTACACTAAAATTCCAGCTTATTTTTCAGCGACTTAGATGAGAGAAAACTCAATGATAAATATCAAATATCAAAGTGATCTGATAACATTTTTTTGCAGTATTTGTAAGTTTTAAAGAAAGTTTTCAGTATAAATGTACCAGAATTTAAAAAAAGAAATATGTTAGCATCACAAGTAAAAGAAATTTGTCAACAAATTTCGTAATAATTTCTTAAACAAACAGAGTAAAAAGTTAAGTCCGGGGTTGCTAAATCAGCTGATTTTCAGTTAAATCTAGCCGACGATTTTCCTATTAAGCGATAAAAGGTATATTTTAACAGATGGCCGAAAACCTAGTTATTTTTAAAAAACAAAATTGGTCAATTTAATTTTATGGCTAATCAATGCCGAATTAGTTAAGCATCTCACATCACAAGGCCTTCATTCTGATAAGCAATATGGCTTTTGCTTCTCTAGGTCACCTACTGAATAGAAAAAAAAGACTGTCAACTTATAGTAGCAATAAACGTCTGCAATAGATTTCTTCTGTCTCTCGACCGCAACACTTGTAGCCAAATCACAGTTCAAACGATAGTCCGTCGTAACAGTCAAGCAGGCAACGTAGAAACGTCAAAATGGGGTCACACATCCAACCTTCACTTCTCACCAGCAAAAACGCGTGTCCGTCCACCAAGCTGAGAAAATCAAATACGTTCACATAAGCGAAAAACAACGGCTTTTGTTCACCGAGAGATCTTTTTGATTGGTCACGCCATTCAGGGGAGGGAAGAACATTAGCATAGATTATGGTTCTTAAAGTAGATTTTTGCTAACTACTTTTGGTCATTTTTCTTCGAGATAGCTGATTATCTCTTTTACTACAGATTATTGATGAAAGAGTCTATCAAGTTTTACACAAGAATGATGAGACTCAGGCTGTTGCTTTGGGTATCTCGAAATCATTCAATAGGGTTTGGCATTCCGGTCTTCTTCCCAAATTGAAAAGTTTATGGTTTCTCCGGAAGAATTTTTGAACTGATTCAATCTTTATTATCAAATCGCACATGAATTTTCACCTTTCACCTTCTTCTTATTCTTTCAAACTCGGTTGCTTTTATGTATTGGTTTGGTCCAAAATTTGGTGTAGATATATATATATATATATATATATATATATATATATATATATATATATATAAAAATCAACTATGTTACCTAGATTCAATGAATTTAAGCGCAATACCAAATTGGCAACAAGGTCTCATCAATTTACAGTTTGGATAGATGTAAACGTAGGTTCTATGCTAACAGTTTCTTTTCTCGTTTGTGGAACTCTCTTTCGGCTTAATGCTTTCCAGTCAAATTTAATTTGCAAAAACTTAAAATGCAATGTCAATCGTTACCGTTATCTACGGCCTTCCCGATTATTCTTCTACTACTCTCACTCTTTAGTAATGTTTTCTGTTTTCTAATTATTCCACACCCTGTCACTCTTTGTGGCTTTACTCTCTTGCTTGGGATAAATCCAATTAAATTAAAAAAAAAATCATGATACATTTATTTTTAAGTTTAACATTGTACGAAGTGAGGACACTATAACAGCACTGTTATAAAATAAAATAAGACATATCTCGGCTGATTTACAGGCAAATAAACTAACATACTCAAGAGCGATAGCCGGATGTGAACGGGACAAAGCCCCGTCACAAAATGACCATTATCTTCGTTTACACATGTTCCCGACGCACGAGTTCCGGTCGAAAAATAAAATATTTTAAAGTGTTTCTATTTTTCGACCAATAAAAATGCTTCCCTCCTAATTATACTCGCGTCGTTTTTCGAGCCTGTTAAGCCATAAAAAAACGCCATAAAAGGGGTCACACGGAAGTACAACACCAGTCAACAGAAGGCCAGGGAAGAGACCTGTCATGGTCAGGTTGAGCGGTCAGCAGCAGCCAGCAGCAGAGTAGTGACACGCCAACCAGCGAGAACTACTATGAGAGATCAACCCAGATCTTCAGCCGGCTTATGAACTATACCACAAGGTAGCTGTCCCAAAACCACACGTTTCTATTGAAATAAATCACGTAAATCTATTTCTGCTGTTGTCGTATTTCTTTCTTGCAACCATACGCTTGTCTATAACACTGGTGTCAGGAGTGGGATTCGAACCCACGCCCGCATTCGTGGACCAAAAAACACTACTATTCAACTTGAAAACGAGACCAACACAGCCTTCCGAAGACACGATACAAGAAATTCAAGCCGACTTAAACGACATGCTGACTGCCCTAAAATCAACAACGTTAACACCTCCCACCGCTCAAACAAACGGCGATTACAGCTTAATGATGCGCCAACAAACTATACGCGACATATTGAAGCTAGAGAGAACTTTTCACCCTGGACACGACGTGAACCGATTCATCACGGCTCTAAACAAAGCATACACAATCCACGTCACGCCAGAACTCAGCACCTATCCCAGCCTGGAATGCGAATTCGTCAAGTCTGCTAAAGATTTACTGGACCAAAGTATCTTTCAGCAGATGGTTGACTCAAAAGGAAGCCAGATGGCTAACTTCCAACTGGAACGGCGAGACGGCGAAAAATTAACAGACTTCGCGGGTCGACTCGAAAACACCCTTAGAGAGGCAGCCGTCCACATAAAAAACAAATACAAAAAAGACAAAAATACAGACTTAACAGACGATGGATTTATTTCCATCATCGGCGCCATGCTAATGCGCGAAAAGGTGAAAATTTGGAATTCAAATTTTTACCCACATCTTGTCAAGACAATGGACAACCACTATTCAGCCACTGGAATAGCCTCCGAAACTCAAAGATACATTGATCGCGGTGTAAAATCCAGCGACACGACTTCGCACAACACTGTGTATTTCACACAGAAACCACAGCGGTCAAACCAAAGAAACACGCACATCCGACACGCAGAAACCATCAGCACACACCACGAATCATCGTGTGCAAGAACTACCTCAGAGGTCGCCCCTGCCTCCATGGACGCAACTGCCTATATCGCCACCCACCTCGCACTCGGGTAAAGGCCCATATCGCCGCAACGAATGATAATATACAAGCCATAAATGATGTGGAACAGGATTTTCGCTTCGGGCAGGACGAGATGTGATGCCTCGTTCGCCATGCCCCTACGTCAGCTATCGCACCTTCAACTTACAAGGACTCGCTCACCATTCACCGCTCGTCCAATCCACCTTCAACTTCAGGGACATCACCTTCTCTGGCTGCTAGACTCTGGATGCTCCACCTGCATCTTACCAATATCTCAATTACCCAGAGAAGCCAAGAAACACATGACCCGCTCCGACGTCGTAGTAAAAGGAATCAACGGCAGCACAACCGCCCTTGGCGAACTGACTTGCGACATCATCATCGGCAGTCGAGACTCACCTACATTCAAAAAGATTAACGTGTTGGTAACTACCCAAACCACACCGATCCTGATCGGCCAAAATATCCTATGTCACAACACGCTCGATACCTATCTAATCGACAACCAAAATGCGACTATAGAATTCAGACGCACACTTTCCTCGGGATACACAACACAGCCGCAATCATATCACCGTCATCGTCAACCAATGATCCAGCATATGGCGCCCAAGCTGACGTCATCCTAAACCAGCCTACTATGGAACTACAGCCCAACACCCAGACACTGGATCAAAAGCTAATCTGGCTAAAGCATAACACGGGGCTATCGCTACCAAACCACCCGAACCGAGACGAACTAGAGGCCACTGCAAACTTTCTCATTCGCTACGCTGACATTATCGGCACCGAAAGCAGCAGCAAAGGCACATTCATCCGACCCATCCGCAGCCAGAAACAACCCCGATAGCCCAGGCTTTGGAAGCAGACGTTGATACCGAAATTAAGCGCATGGCTGATGAAGGTATCATTGAAAACTGCAGCGACCCCAAAGGCTTCAATAGCCCTGCATTTGCCGTACGCAAGAAAAACAGATCGATTCGCGTCGTCGCTAACTTTAAAAGAACTCTCAATGCCAAGGATCGACCACTTGTTCAACAAAATCGGCAAAGGCAATAGATATTTCACTACCCTCGATCTACGCAGCGGCTACTGGCAAATTGAGATCGACAAGCGAGACCGATACAAAACAGCATTTACATGGAAGGACCAATGCTATCAATACACGCGCCTGGCATTCGGCCTTACATCTGCCGGACAAATCTTCTCCCGTTGCATAGCAGAAGCCACATCCCGTGACAACATTTCTTCCTATATCGACGACAACCTGGTCCATGCTAGGACATTTAGGGAGTACATACTCTCCCTCGAACAATTTTTTACTGCCCTCCGAAAATTCGGACTCAAGCTGAATCCAGATAAATGTTCCTTCCTCGCATCAGAGGCAAAATTCCTCGGACGCATAGTAAACAGCGAAGGATTCAAGGCTGATCCAGAATACGTTCGTGCCATCAGAGAAATGAAACCTCCAACATCAAAAAAGGAATTACAAAGCCTTATCGGCCGCTTAGTGTGGATCAGACAATTCCTAGAGACACGTCTTTACGAACAAATCAGGTCAGATATGTTTTCAAAACTTATGGGTCCCATACACGAACTCAACAAGGTTAATAAACCGTTTATCTGGACGCAAAATGCCGACAGAGCCTTAAAAAAAATCAAGGACCATCTCTCTTCGCCACCCGTCATCTCCTTTCCGGATTTCTCCAAACTTTTCACACTCACCACCGACGCCAGTGATGTCGCATGTGGAGCAATCTTAATGCAAGAAGCCGACAACGGGAAGAAAGATATCATAGTGGTCGCTTCCCATACATTCAACTCCACAGAACAGAACTGGTCCACGACGGAACGAGAGGCATGCAGTAAAGTGGGCAATATTGAAATTTGATTATTTCCTTCACAACCGACCCTTCGTCATCTTCACCGACCACAGATCGCTGACATATCTGGACCAACAAGAGTTCAATAATGCCAAAATACGACGATGGCAAGAAGAAATTTCATGTTATAAATTCGTCTTGGAATATGTTGAAGGCGAATCAAATGTATGGGCTGACATGCTCAGCAGAGGTTGCGGACATAAGAAAACGAAAGCCCCGAACGACCCTACACCGGCAGGCAGGATATTCGAGGTAAGCGGTTCAGACCTCCGCATATACATCCCATCTTGGTGCCTCGGCGAGTTTAACAGTTTAGAGCTCATTCCCAAAACTCACACACCACAAAACGCCCACACCCACAAGCGCGTCACCAACGCATTCTTCGCCTATCATTCCACCACCACCATCCTCACTGAGAGAATCTGCAACCACCTCGGCATCGCAAATGAACAACAGAAGGACGACGCCCTGGCAAAGATCATCAGCGCCCTCCAGTCACCCACTCCAAGCGAACCTCATATCGATTCTGACGACCACCGAGCTACGCTTTTCAAAAACCATTTGCACCAATTTTTTCTAGAACCAGGCACCTCCGTTTTGATGATAAGAGTCAGAGATTGGTTGTACCATACAAACTACGATCCAGATACCTCTACCAGGCACACGAGGGCAACAACCACTCAGGTGTTACCCGTATGCGAGAACTCCTTTCCAGCTACTGGTGGGAATTCAAAAACCGTGACATCAAGGCCTATGTCGATTCTTGCGACACGTGTGCTAAGTGCAAGGGCAACTACGGTAGACGTACCCACTGGCCCATTGGCTACTGTAAATGAGGAAAGAGACCATTCGATCTCGTCTTTATAGACTTTGTCACAATGCCCAACTCAAAGGGAAAACGCTACATCCTAACCATCTTGGATAGCTTCAGCCATACCATGCGCGAGAGACTGTGCTATCGACGCCGCCCGCGGATTGTACCAGTTCTTCCTTCGACACAGAGAGATTCCACGCATAGTATCCTCTGATCGAGGCACACACTTCACTGGAGAAGTCTATCGACCAGATGTCAATCACGCAAGAACTTCACTGTCCTTGGCGCCCGCAAAGCTCAAGAAATATCGAGAGACAACATCGCACGATGAAGAACGCACTTTATATGTTATGCGAAGACAGGAACTGTGAATGGACAGACGTTCTAGAATCTGTCGTTTCGTCCATGAATGCCACGACCAACAGCCCACCAGTGTCTCCCCGCACTATGCCATTACTGGCCGTCACCCCAACATCGGCCTACCTACACTACACAGAAAAGAAATCACAAGTGACGATCCTGGAACATATGGAATGCAAATTAATACCTGCTAAATCGAACAATATGATGTGTCAGGTGCAAAATGATAATGATGATACAATCTGGATTCACCGTGCACATATCCGACGACTGGCTCCACGCCCAACACATCTATCTAATACAATCCCTCTGCCTCCACCATGTAACAGTCACCAGGATCATTCTCCTCCACATCCCTCTGGGACACATAATTCAGCAAATAACTCCATACCAAAACAAATGCCAATAAGAAGAACACGAGAACAACTTCCCACTCGCTTCAGAGACTTTATCATGAATTAATCACCCAAATATACATGAATAACGCTCACTGTAAATCAGACCGAGAACTTGGGGAGCCTTGTTATAAAATAAAATAAGACATATCTCGGCTGATTTACAGGCAAATAAACTAACATACTATACCACAAGGTAGCTGTCCCAAAACCACACGTTCCTATTGAAATAAATCACGTAAATCTATTTCTGCTGTTGTCGTATTTCTTTCTTGCAACCATACGCTTGTCTATAACAGCACCTTACGTGACTACTGTCAAATGTTGCCGAAGATTACAGTGTAGTGACTACTCCGATTTACCACGCCCACAAAATACTCAGTTATAATTGGATAGAAAATAAGTACTGTTTACTACAGGACAGTTTACCTATTGCAGTAACCACACAAATTTTTCTGTCATGACTTTGCCTAACTTGGTTTTGTAAAAAAAATCAGTGATTGGTCAATTTTTATCCAATCGTGTATTTTAGATATTCCTTTCGATATTTTTCCCGTTTCTCTCTGGAGCCTACCCAAAAAGTATTTAAACAGTTCGTACTCCAGAAATAAATTAGTAGAACAATAAATCAGCAGAACTCAGCAACGCACGCGTATCTACATTCTTCTACTCACGCACACACAGACACAGAACTACCATTACACTACTGTTAACTGTCTGTCACAAGCCAAGTCACAAACCAACTTTTCATTCTTGAATTCAAATCTTATTCACTGAACATTTCAACAAAAGGTCCTTAAGTACATTATTCCTATCTTGCATCAGATATCAGTACAAGGGAAGCTACTTTTCTCTCCCTAAATATCAATACATAAGCACAAAAGGTAAAGGGATAAAAGGACGATTAGTAGAGAAAGAAAGAGAAAATGTTCTTAACTTAAAAAAGGCTTGCTCAAAATATTTCTCTGAGTGCCTAAAGAGTTTTTTTAAGCGATTAGATGTTATTGTTAAAGTTCTGATAGAAACACTCACAGTTCTTGTAAAGTTGGAAATTTGTTCGCAGATGAAGGAAGCCTGCAGCTGAGTGAGTTTTTTTTGGTCGACGACAGAAGTCCAGTGGGCTCGTCAGGAGTGGATGCAGCTTTTTGGATTGGTCTTGAATAGTGGACCGACGTTCGTTTTTGACAGCTGTTTTTAGTAGTTCTTCTTTGGTGAAAGAGATGCTGGAGCTTCCTATCATCGACCTCACGGACGGTGGGCAGAAATCTCACTGTCGAAATAGGCAAGATTCTCCATTTTGGGAGGCTCGGATGGATCGGGGACTTTTCCCTCCAAAATTGTTGTACAAATTTCCTGGCCCCTCTATTGGGCAGAAAACACATATCTCTGATAAGAATCAGGGCCCTGGGAGCCGGTTTCGAAGGTACTGAAGACAGGTTGAAGTGAAGAAGCTGTGAGGTTTCTCCCAGATTTTATGCTCCATGGAAAGAATAATGGTGGTGGAATTCCTTTTTATTTTCCAACTCTCTCCTTAGAAAATATATTCTCATCTCTGATAAGAATGAAGGCCTTGGGAGCCGGTTTTGAAATTAAAAAGAGGTTAGATTGAGGATAGAAAAAATAGCAAGAATTAAATTAAATTTCAACACAACCAGTCTAAAAGAAAAAATACTCTGAATTCCAAACCATAGCGAAAACAACAGGAAACTAATCCACTATCTTTCCAAATAATGATTGGCAATTTATATAATAAAGAAGAGGAATGGTTGGAGAGTCGTGATCACCTACATTCTGAAGAGGCATGGCAATATAAATAATAAAATTAATTAGTAAAATTCTAAGTGAAACGTTTGCTTTAAGACTGTTGGAGTCAGACACTAATTCTTTTTAGTAAATTTACTAATCTGGAAAGTAAATGTACAATTTGAATTTATACTGTCTTAGTTTACCCGTATTTTATAATTGCGATTTGAGTGAGTATAAAACTTTTACATTAATCGAAAAAAAAGCTATTTTATGAGGCACATTTAGCCCAAAACAAAAACATTGTGTTGACAACACTTTTTGATTCAGTAGGCCAAATTGTTTTCAATGCTAGTCGAGTAAAAAAAATGGAACAAATTGTTTTCAAAGGCGTCAAAAAGTAAATTTGTAGGCAAAGTTTTCAAGCAGTTGGTATTTATCTACACACCCACTCGACTTGAATCTAGCACAAGGTCAATTTAAAGGTTGGAGCCCCATGTTTACATTTGGACAAAGAATAAAAACTGTCCAACTACCTCGATATTTAAATATTGTGACGCTTAATGATTCTTCCTCAACATTTTTTTCTTTTTACATTCATTTTTGTATTAGTCAGTGTTTGCCGTCAGGGATATTGTCGAGTTTAGCGTGTAGAGGACAGTTTTATTCTTATTCCTTTTGAAACGTCGAGGTTACCAAATGTCGATGACTGTTAGTTGATATGTCCTCTCAATTTATATTTAACGCAAAATACGACAAAATATGAAACAAGAATAAACACAAAACGATGGTTTTATAACAACAACGAGATTTATATTTATATTTGTATAATGATGTAAAAGCAAAGAGGTTACTATTTTTGTTGGTGTTATGTCCCTTTAACTGAATTAAAGTTTTCACTAATGAAATATTTTATCCGAGCTCACAAAAGTTGAATGAACTTGTTGCTCAAAATGTTCACTGTTAGAGAGTTGAAAGAATTAAAAAGCTGAGAAAATGCTGAATAAACTTTTAGCTTTAGAAGAGTTGAATGTTCCGTAATTTGTTTGTAATTAAGTTTGGAAAGTTTCGTACGTACGTACGTGTATGTGGGTGAATATGATTTCAGCATCCGCCTAAACTGGAAATCGGAACGCAGTTTCCTTTAAGGCTTCATTTTCATTAAATCAAGAAAGAGGAAGAACGAATTCGTGTCTGATATTTATAGTCAACGTAATCATGTGACATGCTCGAAAAAGGCATTGACAGATTTTGGCGGAATTATTTCTTGTCAGGTCAAGAACTAGGTCGATGTTATTCGTACATGATTTAAATATTAAGTGACCAATCAGAAGTTGAGATTTCCTGAAAATATGTATGAAGCTTGATAAGCTCTGTGATCCACCTTTTGCACAGAAATCGACATTGATATTCGGGCATGATTTAAATATTAAGTGACCAATCAGAAGTTGAGATTTTCTGAAAATATGTATGAAGCTGGGTAAGCTCTGTGATCCACTTTTTGCATAGATTTGTACAAAATTCAACATTGATAAGAAAGTGGTAGCGGGATGTTAAAAGCGCCCAAAACAATTATCTCACTTGGATTTACATAGCCTTATATCATAAGCACAATTGTTTTCCATAAATAAAAAACGAAATTACCAAATATAATTCAGCTTTTCGTATCAATGAAGACTTAGAATTTGTAAAACAAAAAATAAAATAAAAATGGTCGAAAATTTGTTTTTCTAAGGAAAAGTGTATGAGAAAAAGGCACTGTAGAATCCAAATTCTACATTATTCCAATACCCAAAATAGTCAAATTTGTGCAAAAAGTGTATCACAGAACACTTTCAAAATCTCGAGCCCTCATTGGTTAATAAATATACAAGTAGGCGTGACTATCCACCCACGCTTAACTAATTTTTACAGCTCGTGACTGAAATCCAAGTTCGCACCAAGTCTCTGTGAGCCACCTGAAGCAAATAAAAACAGAAACTCATACACTCACCAGTGAGAATTGTGATATCAATCGAATTGCCACTAAACTACACGTCACACAATTTTAAGTTTTTTTTTCGTTCATACAAACATTATACAGTTTAACGATATTGACACTCACTCATCAAAACTTATCAGTGAACTTCTTCCTTTACGCAGAAGTTAAACAAATTCCTGCTGAAAAAAATCAACTTTATTTCTCAACACTCGAGAACAGTGTATTACACAAAACAATCAAGGGTAAATAACTTCTTTGATCACAAATTGCATTCAACTTTATAAACATTTATTACTTACATGAACAGTAATTTTTTTTCTCTTGCAATTAATTTACAGAATCTTCAATAACAGATTCTAACAGACAACCTTTCGAATTAGAACTCATTAACAAAATTTAATCGTTCACCAAACTTGAGTTCAACATAAATTAAACTAATAAGATTTCACCTAAAAAAAATCGAATATATTTTTGTAAAATATTTTCATTACAAAAAAATACACTGAAAATTACTTGTTATTCAAATATTTGTTTTTTGTTTTCAATCACAAATGTTTCTTGTTTCCTCTTGTTGTTTTTGCATTCGTAGAATAAAAAAATTGTATGGATTGTTTTGGGCCGTCAACAACATTAAATAAATAGTAACCACCAAACTTTCCACTACAGTACCAACAATTTCTTATAATGCTTTAATTAACTGATGAAAAGATGACAAGGTAACTTAGAAATATTGTAATTTTTTTTTTCAGTGACCAAATCAAGAGCCCTTTGTAAGTTTCAAATTTTGTGATCCATAACGACTTATAATTTGTATAACAAAAAATAATTCAAATAAAAAATGACCGGGCCTATCTTCTTCGGACTTAGAAAGTCTTGCACCAAAATAAAAAATAGATGTCCGAAATGCAATAATAAAAAAAATCACGGATATATTTTCCAATTCTGGCAATATATAGCTACCTTGGTTAATTTGTGGACCTGTTATGGGGCTGCGTGTTCTTTGGGGCTTATATAACTTTTGTATTATTAATGATTTAAGAAAACAACGAAACTCCAAATGTGAATCAGCAAGTATATATTGAAATAACATACACAAATGAAATATACAATGACTTGTATAGATTAAGGGAAAAGAAGTTGCTTCCTTTTTACCGTATTTTGAT
Source organism: Acanthosepion pharaonis (assembly GCA_903632075.3). Taxonomy (NCBI): domain Eukaryota; kingdom Metazoa; phylum Mollusca; class Cephalopoda; order Sepiida; family Sepiidae; genus Acanthosepion; species Acanthosepion pharaonis. The sequence goes on along the minus strand of CAHIKZ030000090.1, from coordinate 107,788 downwards.
ATGTATTTGATTGTTCGAAAGAAAGTTCTCGTGAGAGAAAAATGTTCAGGAATCATTATTAGAACAAAGGACTGTTTGTTAGAATAGATAACAAAAGAATAAAATTGATCATAAAGTGTGTTGTGTTAGAGAAATCAACAGAGTCCTGGTTGATTGAACTTGGCTGAGTCACAGAGAGATATGTATATATGTATTACAAAATTCTGTGTCTGTATGTGCGTTTGAAATGTTGTGAGTAAAGTCATAAGTTTGTGTTGACAGGCAAAATTTGCTGGACTCTACTAGCAACTTGCGAAAAGTCGGTAAGAGTTGTTGGCAATGTTCATCTTGGCAGCAAGGAAACAGATGAACGAAGACAACGAGAGAGGCTTATTCGTGTTTTGGACACGACGCCTACTTTTCTTGATGAAAAAAATTCCGTTTTGTAGTTTATTTCAATTTGTGGCTCGCGTATGTTTATTCTCTAGTGTTGTATTTTGTAAGTTCTACTTAATAAAACAACATCAAACCATAATTATGTTTTAAACTCATATTTACTCAAAAACATGAAAATATATTTGAAATCCACAGAAAATACATTCAGAATTATTGTCTCAAAGCAAATGTTAAATCAAATCACAGTGTTACATGATATTCAATTTTCTTATCCAAGGCACGTATTCAATAGGAAAATCTGCAGTTTGTATAAAAGCGAGCATATACGCCTATTGCAAATGTCCTTTTATAAACGATGGGTGTAGTCACTATATCCGTTTTTTGTTTGTTTCTTATTTTGTTTCTTTTACATTTTATTTTTGCTAGTACATAATAAACTACTTACATAATGGTGTTTTCCATAAAACTAGTTTTACCTAAGTTCTAAATGTAGTACAATCTTTATTACTATATTCTAAAAGGTATGAATTTAACCTGATGATATAGCATGACACAATGGGCTTTAATCGTCTCGTAGCTTAGGATATCCACATAGACAAATGTACAGTAAATGATTTATCTGGGCCTGAAGCGCCAGCAGTTTTATGAAAAGTCGAGATATGAGAGATTCAATGCAACGACCTGCTGTCCAGGAGCAAGTAAAAAGAAATTATATGAATGAATAAATAAATAAAAACTTTACAGAATGTATGAAATTCCAGTCATATGCTTATGTAGTAAGGCCCCATTCTAGAGTAGCCTGTTACGAGCCGTCCGTAGAAAGGGGTAAACAGTCACAGTCAGAGATGGGCAAAGGAGAAGGTGGCGTTCTCAATGACCGAGGGGAAGTTCTGGTCCGTTAATCTGTCTTGAGAAAATACAGAAGTAGCAGCAAAGTTGTCCCAAGTGTCCTTAACCTACCCACTCCAAACAGTGCAAAGTGAAGCAATGAATAAAGAACCCTGTATATTGAAACAGTATTTGTATTTTCACGCTATGACGTTTTTGCACCTTCCGTTCCTTTTTTAAACGTACACCGATTATACCGTACTGGATTTTGTTCACAGCGATGAAGACGAAAATGCCGGTGAGAAACTGTCGGAGAGGCCCGACCTTATGTTTACAATAACTTAACTCTCAATATTACGATGTAGGCTTTTACTACAAATTGATTGTGTATTTAAGGCCACCTTTTAAGATTTATCATAAGTACTGTACAATTACACAACATATTGCAAATATATCAATTAAGGAGAAATGTTAGCTTCGTTAACTTGAGTAAGCTAGTTGAGGGATATTTCCACCCAGATTCTCTTGTCCAAAGCACAATATGCAATACAAGAAAGATATTTTCTTAGAATACAAAATATTTATAAATTGAAACGAAAGTCATATATAAATCTCTTCCAAAGGCTCCATTTTGTCTTTATTTAAAACTCCTTGAAACTGACATGCGCTTACACATACAAAAAGAAATATTCGTACACCATGATTTTTTTTTATTTAACATAGATTTCATAATCCATACATATATTTGTATACCATGGTATAATGCTGCAATATGCAAAAAAAAAACAGAAAAATTTGTTATATTAATGAAATTAAAAAAAATTGGTGGCGAAAAAAGTATTCGTACAAAATTATAATACCTACTTAATATTTTGTAGCATATCCTTTACTCAGTTAACCGGCAATCAGTCTCTTTCTGTTGCTTTTAATCAATGATTTGCAAGTTTCCATTGGTATTTTACTCCATTCTTCTTTGCATATTCTCTTTAAGTCCAGGATGGTTTTCAGAGCTCTTTTATTAACTTGAATTTTTAATAAACGTCACAAATTCTCTATTGGATTCAAGTCTAGAGACTGTGATAGCTATTACATTACTTTCAATTGGCCATTTTTTTCGTAGATTTAGCCGTATGTTTAGGGTCATTTATCTTGTTGCAAAACCCACTCATTTGGGAGTTCAAGCTTTACTACTGATCCAAACAAATTAGAGTCCAAAACATCTTGGTATATTTTTGAATTCATTCTATCATTTATTATCTATAAATTACTCTTACCATTATCAGAAAAACATCCTCAAAAATGCCACTACTAAATTTCACTGTTGGAATTGTGTTCTTTGGTGTAAAGTCTGTGCCGTCTTTTTTACAAACGTAAGTCCTTGACGCCCAAATAATTCAATTTTTGCTTCATCTGTCCATAAAACACTTTCCCAAAATGATTCAGGTTTATTCTTATGCTCACAAACAAATTTTAACCGGGCATCCCTATGTTTCTTCAATAGTAGTGAAGTTTTTCATGGAGAACGCGATCTTAGTTGACTTCTATGAAGTTCATTGCTTATTGTTCGCTTCGTAACAATAGTACTTGATGCTTTTAATTCTTCCTGCATTTCTCTCCGGGTAGGCATTGATCTGGGAGAAAATCTTGCGTGGTGAACCAGATCTCGAGTTGTTTTCTACAGTTTTCAACTTTTTATACTTAGCAATAACGGAACTAATTATATAGTAAATGGTATATTCAGGATATCTGCTATTTTCCTATAACTTTTGCCTTCCTTCAAATGTTTGATGATTAATTCTTTTTGCGGATTTGATATTTCCTTGCCTTTTTCCATGATGATAATTATTGTGTATGATTTGTGTGCGGAGATTCCCTTATAGAAGAATTGAATTGCGGAATGTTCTAGTTTGACAACAAGGTCTCGTCATTTTACAGTTGATTTGGCTAAATGTAACGGTAAGTTCTCTGCTAATAGTTTCTTTTCTCGCACTTCTTGCCTATGGAACTCTCTTCTGGCTTCTTGCTTTCCAGCCAACTTTGATCTCCCAAAATCTAAATGCAATGTCAATTCTTATCTACTGTCTTCTTGATTCCTCTTCTTTTATTGTTCTCGCTCCTTAACAAAGTTTTTCTTTTTCTTATTTTACATTCAGTAATCTCTTGTGTCTTAGTGGCTCTATTAACTTGCTTAGGGCGAAATGATTAAAATACCTCATACCAAGACAAATGTGTCTTCATATGGGCGTAGGAAGAGGGTGCTCGGGATATGGGAGTGTGGGAGGCAGCTAGAAAATGTTTGGAAACAACTGTAAAATAGCTATTATTAATTGAGCGCCAGGTTCATTTGCTACATGCCGTTGGTTGATGTTTTAAATGTGACCCACGGGGAAGGCTTCGGTCCTTCAGTAGTGGTGGTGAATATTAATCTGGTTTAACGCTGGTTGACTAAAAAAAAAAAAAAAGTTGAGCTGCTATAGGTAAAGCATTCTCTGAGAGAAAAATCGAACCGTGAATTCTTTAAACCATCGATCGACAAACAGCACGACCTATAATTTTTACGGCGAGCAGATATCTCCCTCATTTCAGCCCCCGGACTGACTAGAAGCATACATTTTTGTCGTTTACAATTACTCAATAACGAGCTAATTAATCAACTCTCGACAACCGGGTACCCCAAAGGATGTCCCACAAAAACAAAATCCAACCTTATTTGCTAACAAAAAAAAAAAAACGATAAATCAGATTTTAATATTATTTTTTCGTTCATAACAGTTTTTTCATTTTGCGAATGATTCACTTACAACCATCCACCTGTTCTGGATTATTGTTTCTTTGAGCTTTCATACCTATTTTGATTAGAAAATCCATTGTTCAATTTTATAACTCATCTTTCAAGCTCGGTGGTCTGACCCCACTGAACTCTACCAAAATTATTTTACTTTTAGCTTTGACTTAATTTCTATTTAGTTTAAGATATCAGTCGAGAAATTTATTACTGTATTCTTTTGGAGGGCACCTCTGTGTTTTTCTTTTTTATCTGACTTGAGTTTTGACACACATAACTTTTAAAAGTTTATTTCCGTATAAACCTTTGTCTAGTTGCATGATAGGCGAAGTGAAAGTGTTTAATACTCTGTTTTATGAGTTAAATATTTTACCGACTCAAACGTAGACAATTTTTATACTGTTGATTTGTAAACTGCTAGCCAACCCGATAGTGGGATGGGGAGTCTATCTTTGGATTGTTATCACACATTATTAATTGCAGATATCAGGGTTTTTTTTTTGGGGGGGTTATATTTTTAATTTTCTCAACAATGCGTTTTCTAGAATTTTGATGAATGATAACTGCTTTTGTATTCAATGAAATAGAAACTAATTCTCTTTTTTTGTCGTGTATACCAAAAATACACAATTTTATTTGAAAAAATGCATTCAACTGTGGTCAAGTAGGTATCTTCATGAGATCACTAAAAACAGAGCATAGCATGATGAAAAAGACCCCAAACTTGACGAAAACAAAATTTTAGCGTCTAAATGTTTATGTTATTATTGAAAGGAAAGAGTAAAAAGTATTTTTTAATTATTTTTAAAAATTTTTCCTTCTTTTTAGAACATTCTAAATTTTGATTAAAAAACATTGTTTCTCTTTGTGTCACCGGAACTAGTAAAATAACATAAAATTTTAGCGCATTTTTTTCTGTATGACAGACATTAATTTTGAAAATGTTGCAAAAATAAAAATAATTGTCGGATTTTAATGAAACTTTCAGAAACTATTCACAAATGATGGAACTTATTATAAATATGTTCTTCTTTTTTAAAGTCATGAATAAAAATTTTTTTTCATATTTATTACCCCCACCACCACCATAACTAATTGTACAAAAAACTATAATTTCAATTGTGATTATATTAGTTAAAAACACAAGGAAACCAAATCATGTTGTTTTTTTTTGTTTTTTTTAGTTGGACCACCTCTACCTGAAAATCATCTCTGAATTCATACAAAATTCAATAAAACAAAAATATTATTTAATTTCAAAAGCTTTTAATTGCTCTTATTTATTTTAATGAACATGGACAATATTGCTGAAAGCAAAAAGATATTTCGATGAAAAATGAATTTTTAAAACAATTATTTGTTATTTCTGAAATATTTTATTTTTACAATACATTATGTTGTTAATTCTTTTAAAATTAGAGAAACGTTTGTAGAATTTAAAGAATGTTGTAATTAAGTAGATATATATTTACACTACAGATTATAATTTCCAAAGCTTCTTACAAACTAACGAACAACAGTATATAAAAAAATATATTTTGTGTCAATAATAACTCTGTAAGTAAAGTAAAGTGTAAATCAAATCTACGAAAGACCGGAAGTATTATGCGTGCAATAAAAAAAACGTCACGTGGATTGAGTTTCTGTCTAGTATTTAACTTAAATACTGAATTTTTAATACAATTATTTGTTATTTCTTTAATTATAATAGATTTTTACATTTAAGTTGCTAAAATATTATAAAATTAGTTAAAAGCCGCATTCAGTTTCGTAAATGTCCTTTTGAGTTTGCGAAACACGTGTGGAGAAGTTTGTTGTGGTGTTGTAAGATATGTTGGCTAGGGTCACCGTATGTAATAGCAATCAAGAAGGAAAGCTGTGTTCTTATAAACAACACTCCACATCAAATATGCACAGAATATATGAGGGAAATAAGTCAAGCTCCATGAACATTAAATTAAACATTTGTATTATAACAACAATATACAAACATCAACAATAAGCATGAAAAAGTTACTTCCCTTTTGTCTGTAATAAAAAGGGTGAATGCAGTTAAGTAATGTTGAGTTACAATAAATGTTAATTAATTATAAAGTTCAATTAATGCTCTTAGCTCAATGAAGAATAATTCCACAGTCTGTGAGTGTGAAAAGATGTAATGTGCACAAGTGATATTAATAGAAGTTAATAAGATTACTCGAATGAGTAATAACTAAGAATTAAAATGTTATAAGTAATATAGCGCCGTGCTGTATATTAAGAGAATTGAACCGCTACCAATGTTGGCTAACAGCGAGAGAGTTTATATAGGTATGAATAGGCTCAAGTGAGCTTAGCGCCAAAAATATTAGAAAGATACTAAAATAAGCGATTGGCCAGGAAATGGACCAATCCGTGATTTTAGAGAAAAGTTCAAATAATGTGCGATGGCAAAATTGTCATATAGTAAGTATCATATATTTATGAACCAATGACATTAAAGAAAGCGGAGGTGTGGCACCACAAGTTAATTTGATTTTTCAATTTCAACTGAGAAGGGTACCTACAAGTATCAGTATCATCTTATGAAATTCAAATTTGTATTTTATGTACACTTCTGATAAAATTTCATAAGAAAGGTAAATTAATTAGATACCTTTCTTATGAAATTTAATCTCACTATCAACAGTCTTATTTTAATTTCTTTGTAATATATTTTCCATCAAGCATCGTAAACGTAAAGGTGAAAGCTTTTTAAAAAAAATTTAAAAAATTAGAGCGCTGAAAGTTTTCCTTAAAAATAACGAGGTAAATAATTTGTTCACATAAATCTAAATAACTTCACATCTCTCCTTCCGTAGAAGATATTATCCTCACGTAAGATATCAAAACGTCATGAATGTCTTTCGTCACCTTGTCAAGTGACGCGAAAGGTTATGACCTGCTTTGTTTTATTTTCAAACTACGTTTTTTCGGCGCAGAAACTAAGTTAAGCTTGACTCAAAATATTTTAAATAAACATTATAATTTCTGATTTTCTTAAAATGTTTTGAAAAAATTATAATTGATTTTTAAAAGAATTTCAAACTGAGATTTTCATTTTTTTATAAATTGGAAAAAATGGCTGACATAATCGATTATCTGTCAATTTTGCTGACTAAAAAAAAAACAGGATTTTTAACGAAAATTTTGGACGTGCTAGGAATGATTAAAAAATGTAAAAAAAAATACCCCAAAAATACTTTGGTCTTTCCTCTTAATAATAACATAAACATTTAGATGATAATGTTTTGTTTTCGTTAAGTTTGGCGTCTTTTTCGTCATGCTATACTCTTTTTTAGCGATCTCATGAAAGTACCTAAGTCAAAGTGTCCCGCTGAAAAGTATTAAACAATGAAAAATATTCGTGATCTCCTATTTTAAGATTCTTTTTTTCTCTCCAAATTAATAACTTGTTCCAGAAGCATAGACATCGATTTTTATCAGCTATCGATCTAAAAATTCGTCTGGGAATAATTAACTTTAATCAAATAGCAATTAATTAAGTTCAGTTTCTTTTTAGTCTGCTTTTGATCCAATATGTTTTCAACACAAGCAAGTTGTAAAAATGTTTCGTCAATTGACCAATAATTTTGTTTCTTTCTCCAATAAACTTATGGTTTTTACGTAACCATTTATTGTTGGAATTTAATTTGAGAACAATATTTTACACTATTTTTCTATCCTCACTCCAACCTCTTTTTACTTTCAAAACCGGATCCCAAGGCCTTGATTCTTATCAGAGATAAGAATATATTTTCTGACTAACGAGAGAGCAGGAAAATATAAAAAGAAACTCCACCACCATTATTCTTTCCATGGTGCCATAAGGTCTGGGGGAAACCTCACAGTTTGTTCACTCCAACATGTTTTCATTACTTTCAAACCCGGCTCCCACACCCCTGATTCTTATCAGAGATAGGAATGTGTTTTCTGAGCAATAGAGAGGCCAGGAAATTTGTACAACGATTTTGAAGGGAAAAGTCCTCGATCCATCGGAGCCTACCAAATCTCCATAAATTTGGAGACTCTTTGCCTATTTGGCAGTGAGAATTCAGCCCGCCGTCTGTGAGGTCGATGATAGAGAGTTCCAGTCAACTTCAGAACCACTTTCAACCAAAGAAAAACTACCTACTAAAGGACTGTCAAGAACGAACGTCGGTCCACAATTTAAGACCAATTCAAAGCTGCATCACTTCACCACTCCTTCTGACGAGCCCACTGGACTTCTGTCGTCGACCTACGAACTCACTCAACTGCAAGATTCCTATATCTAACAACAATTTCCCTACTCTACAAGAACTGTGACTGTTTCTATCTAAACCTTAACAAAATTCCACTCTTTTAAAAAACTTTTTAGGCGTTCAGAGAAATATTTTGAGCAAACCTTTTTCTGTTATGAACATTTTCTCTTTTCCCTTTCTTTCTCTCCTAATTGTCCTTTTATCCTGTTACCCTTTTTTTCTGTATATGTAAATAAACACTTTCTTCTTTTATTGTTACACACCGAGCAGGAGTTTTTTCTTTATTCGTACGCGCCTAAAAGAGACAGTTTGTCCGCTCTAATCTTACTGTTTTTTACTCGCGTTTTGTCCCAATTTTTTTAAACGTCAACCCAATTTTTTAACCTCAACCCTTTGATGCGGGAAAGCCGGGACAAATTTCCCTGCATTATTTCATTATACTTCTTTCAATATACGGTATTTTGTTATTGATATTTTGTAAGTTTACAAAACAAGGCCAAAATATGAATAAGAAAACTGTTTTGCGCCAATCTTCTAAATGGGAAAGACATACACTACACTAAAGCAACTTGAAAAGCCATAGTTTCCCCCCCTGGTCTTGAACACCGACTCAGAATGTTCCTGTAGTGAACCGTATGGGTTTAAGTGTTGTTGAATTGGGAACGCGTGCGTTTATTCCTGCTAGAAGGTCCACTAGAAGAACATGGCAGACACAAGTTGAGTCCAACCGAAGATATATATATATATATATATATATATATATATATATTGTCATATGCCCTAGTCGACGAATAGGTTTATAAGGCGATCATACGCCGACCAGAAGATATATATATTATCACACCTGTGGAGAGATACAGGTTATCTCTCTCAGATCGTGACAATGGACAATTGGTAAACAAAAAAATATTTTAAAGAACACTGTTCGATTAGGATAATCGAACAGTAATCTTTTCCCAGGTTCGCTTCGGTTTCAACACGAATACTGATCCACAACTCAAGGATGAACGATAAGGCGTAGTGAATTTTGATATAAGAACTTTAATATGTACAGATATACAAAATATTAAATTAAGAGAAAATATAAGCATGAGTAAAACATCCGACGAGCAGATCTCAAGACTTATGTTGGGATATCAAAATATGCCTGACTCCAAATGGATTCGACTGAACCCGAACGGATAAAAAATATAAGTATGAATAACTACGAATGCAGAAATCAGCACATAACCAAAAGAGATGGGATAGGAGTTACATATTATTATTTTGACATGTGGAAAGGTGTTTGTAAGAACATAATATTTATGGATGCATGTGTATCTTTCTAACACGGGTCCAAAATATATGATTACTTTTTTTTATATTCAGTTCTCTTTTTTATCATTGTCCTTTCTTTTCTCTTTCACGTTTCCTCTTTTCTTTCCCTTTTTTTCCTTGACACAAATACGATTTCACACACTGTCCGGCTATAACAGAGATATACACTTTCTTCCTCTCTCTGGTTTTCTTTTTTCTTTGCTTCTTTCTTCTTCTGTATACAGTTCAGTCCAAACACGATTCAACTTCAACAGGTATATACACTTTCTTCCCCTCTCTGGTTTTTTTCTTTCTTTCTTTATTCTTTACACAATTCAGCTTGTAACAGAGATATATACTTTCTTCCTCTTTAGTTTTCTCTTTTCTTCAAACGCAGTTTGTATTCTCAGCGTACAAATTCCTTTGCGTCTTCTGTGATAAATAACACAGGTTATCGTCTTCAATTTGGGGTTATCGAACAGAAATACATGTTCTTATATTTCTTGTCCGGAGTTGCCTGGGATGAATCGGACAAGTTCCGTCATTATCAAATAAGTCTCATCTTTCCGTTCATAAGTTATCAGCGCTTCGATTTCGAGTCTTGCTCCTTCAAAGACATAACAGCAACTGACTCCCAAGTAATTTTCTAACTCTCACGTGTCCTGCATTTTGGCGCGAATTCCAGCTTACATCAGTCCCCTGTCTAGCTTCTGTCTAGACATCTGTTGCTACGGGTAATTGGGTCAGTCAACCTCTTGACTTGCTTTCCCAAAATGTCTCATGACTTCCACGTGACCTCTTCTGTTGTCAGGCGGAAATTAACCTTAATATATGCGTGTTTGAGGTATTTGCGTCCGTCACAATATATATATATATATATATATATATATATATATATATATATATATATATAAACAAGTATATGTATTAAACAACAAAGTTTACAATGGACATAGATATTAACATTTGTGTTTGTGTATGAACGTAAAGAGTTTGCATTTTAGTGAATGTTCGTACGTATGTGTATGCGTGTTTCATGGCGTTTTCCCACAAGTGGGCAAAACGCAGATCTCTGCGAGAGATCACATTTTTAAATGCGTCCGCTGAAATGCAAAGTAAAAAGAGAATTAACCTCACCTCCACGCGAGGTAGTATGCAGCACAAGGCCTGAAGAAAAGAGGACGAGTCAAGAAGTCGCCCAGTATTTATAATGTAGGGAGAGCGCCCCCTAGTAAACAATTAGGGAATTAAGGAGGAGTTAACTCCGACATTCCTAATTACTTTTCGATCTGATTGGTTTCGGTTTTATTGTTTTAACAATAAAAAAATGTCAAAATACTCAACACCGAAATTCGATCTATCGCTATGAAAATTCATTAAGTCGAGAATATTTCGGGGCCACATGATTGATATATTTGGGCCAGATGTTCAAACCCAAGTACAAGCCAAGTTTTCGAATTCTGATTTTCGAGGAAGATATATCCTCTTCATTTGGGAGACTCGTGCGATAAAATCGTTCTCCGTGTCTTCAGTCGGACTTGTAGATCTTAATGTTGAATATGGAGATAAAATTGATGATGGCTTTTTGATAAAACTTAACAAACCTGACTATAATTAGTTACTTTTTAAATCTACATTTAAATATTTGACGAATAGTTTTAATTTGTATGCTGAATTTTTTGTTCGCTGTTGGAATATGAAATAATTTACTGCAAAAAAGCAAACACTTATAATTTGCGTGACAAGCCTCGGATAGCTAACAACCTGATTATTTCAGAAACCATATTTCTTTAGATAAATACAGAATAAGACACGTTACATGCTAAACTTCACGGAAAGAGAGCAAATTCTCAAAGGAAACGAAATAAGAAACGAAACGTTTCCCTTTCTTTATACGCCATTATCAAAACAAGCATTCTTCTTTTATATCCTGTGTCCTTTCAGGGGGTGGGCGCTCATGGCTCTCTACAACTTCCTATACTTTGTTACATAATCTCGTTATGTACGGTACTTGATGTTTCTCTCCATATGAATATGTCCTGTAAGTGTCTTCATGCCCTCTTTCCTCATTATGTGTCTCAGAAAGTTCAACTGTCTCTTTATAATTATAAGTATGAGCGTCCCTTTTTTCCATTTTCCTTAAAAGTTGTTATTCCTCGTTATTCATATGTTCCGTCCATGGTTCTCACAGCATACTGACATGAACTTTCCATGCTGTAGCTACAAGGCCTGCGAATGCTTCACCATAAAACACCACCAACAAAGTAAGTTCACACTAAAGCATATTAATGAACATTTCGTTGTGTATACAATTTACGTCTAACAAAAGAAGCTCTCGTTTTAAACTTTACTTTTCTTAATTTTGTTTTAATAAATGTTATCTTTGCATTGCAAATCAGTTGGTCTGTTATTTTGTGCATGTACTCTTCACATCACCACTATTACATATACTATAAAATGTTCCCGTAAGAAACCTTACGCATTTAATTATTCAAGTAGCTAATCACTGAAACATCTTTCGCTATTCCTATTCCAATGCGCCTTCGGATTTCTGTGTCACATTTTCCGTCTTCTGTTAAAACATTTCCTTAGTAGTTGAATTTCTATATCTGCCTGATTCTGATGTCCCCAATTCGCAACTCGCATCATCGTCTCTTCCTAATGCTAATGACCGCATAATCTGTCTTCTTCTGCTTTCATTTACTATTTTGTCTTGGAATTACTGGCGTTTATTGTTTTTCTTGTCTTCTATCAACATGGTGTCATATCCGTATATTATATTGTTAAGATCGCGCCCCTATCTGTTTTTGTGTATTTGCAATTCATTTTCTATCTCTATGCAGGCAATTTATTTCCAGTAAATGTTCGTGTCTCAACTACATGCATTTAAGCGTTCTACTAGATTGGCAACTAGGTCTCACCGTTTTACTGTTGAACTAGCTAGATGAAACCACCACTTCTATTCTAAGAAATCTCGCAATGTTCAACTGTAGAATTCCCTCCTGATTTCTTGATTCCCTACTACCCACAATCTTCAAAACTTTAAATGCAATGTTAATCGCCATCTTCTGTCTTTATGGACCCTGTTCTTTATTGTCCTTTCCTAACTTCACCTCACTAAAGTCTTATTCTCTTTCACTCCCTGTAAGCCTCTGCGTCTTAGTGACATCATCGCCTTGCTTGGGGAGAAATGGTTAAAACAAGTTCAAATACATCCTTCTGTTATACCTTATCAGATAATTTTCTTTAGTCTATGAAACTTTAATATACATCTTTGTATTGCTCTCTCTGATATCATTCTGATCAGAAATATCGCATTTCTTGTTCCACTGCCTTTAATGAAAGCACACTGTTGTTGACTATTTCTGATGTAATTCTGCTATCTGCTATCTGCTCTCTTCATCAGAATTCAAATTATAAGCTTAGTTATGTGGCTCATTAACCTGAGTGTCAAATGGAATTCGCATCCATTTGCATCTGACTTCTTAGACAATGTTATGATGATGGTTATTCGGTATGTTGTTACTGCTATATATTTAATTTATTAGTTCTATTATATTATTATTTATTAGTTTAGGCGTTGCATTATTTTCTTTAATTTCCTTAATTTTAGTTAAGTCTGCATATGACTGGGAGGTGTACATTCCTACAGTCGGTAGTTGGATAGATTGTACATTAGAGAACTGCATTTCTGAATCTTTTATTCGTTGTTATGCAGTCGATTTGGTTTTTCGTGTCTCCTCCTCGACCTCTCCATGTTAACAAGCATAACAGGGAACATATGTTAACCAACAAATATTCGAGTCAAAGCGATTAACTCCTGAAACTACAAAAATAGTTGCGAAAGATAATGACCTACAATCTTTGCCAAGCCAAATGTATTGACACCTTGTTGACTAGCATCAGTTATACAACACAGTAATCTGTTAAACAGTTGAAAATTAATACAAATGTCTTGCCACAGAAAATGTCCGTGTGCGTGGTGTATGAATACTGCTAGATATATAAAATATATACACAGCCGGTGTAAAAATACAATACCGCTTGTTACATGCATGGGACAAAAACAACAGATTTTCATGGACACAGGAGCAGCGTGATACCCTCTTCAGACTGTCACGCCCTCAAACCCGCCCTGTTTGAGCTCCAAACGGCTAACGGTTCCCACATAGAGACTCATAATAAAAAGACTCTCACTTTAAACATTGGCATGCGACGTGTTTAACTCAAGCCAATGTGAGAACACTCATACTCGGAGCAGATTTCTTGGCATATATTAATTTGTCGGTACGCATGAATACGAGAACCCAGTCAAATAATACAACAAGTATCTGTATCGTTGGTACCCGCACACATTACAGCACGACAGGAATCAGTGTCACAACTTGCCACAATCCCGAGTTCATGGACATATTGGATCAGTACACAGAAATCGCACAGCCATTTAAGAATACTGATTCAGAAAAGCATTAAATCCAGTATCACATCAGAACAACTGGACAGCCGTTCATCTACGATTGTCGAGAACGAAGATATGTAAGATTAATGCCAAGTTTATTTACAAAGCAGACCTCGGTGGCCATGGGTTAGATAGTCTGGTAATCGAAGGGTGGTCGCACTGGTCGTGTTGATGACAGGATGTTGAGGTGCGGTCGTGTTAACGGTAGGAAGTTGAGATGCGGCTGTTCCGGTCGTGTCGACGGTTGGAACGTTGATGTGCAGGCGCTGCGTACATGCTGGTCGAGGCCGATGTCGAAACCTCCCGTAGTATTATAACCGATAGTATACGGTAAAAGTTATTTAAGTTGAAATTAAAGGAAGTTGATCAGTGCTGTTTGTTTCGATGCTGGTCGTTGCAGATAATTGCTGCGGATCATTGCTGGACGGTCGCTGGTCCCTGCAGGTGATCGCTGCTGGTCGTCGCAGATGATCGCTGCTGGACGATCCTTGGTCGCTGCTGGTTGGCTGCTCGGGCTTCGGACGTGTCGGACAGGAACGGGAAGCTGAACGTGTCGGACAGGAACGGGAAGCTGACGTTGTGACTTTGTTAGTCAGATCCAGTGTCCGTTGCTGGCGTTGCGTATCTACTGGTCGAGTCCGATGTCGAAACCTCCCGTAGCATTATAACCGATAGTATACGGGATAGGTTATGGACGACGTGCAGGCAGCAAGTAGGGACAGAATGTCGAGAGCTGAAATGCGCAAGAAGCCAGAATTAAGAATACAGTACAGAAAGTCCAACTAGCGTTCAGATGGCAGACAAAAAAAAAAATGGGAACATAACTTAATACGCATCCCGGCCAAGAACCCTGGCCACAGTGACCAGGGGCCTGCGTTCCTTCTCTTTCTCTCTCCGACCGACCGACCGAGAATTTGACGAAAAGTCGCATGGATATATTAAAGGAGACCAACAATAATCACACCTCTCGCAAAATCTCAAGGAAAAATTAACTGAGATTTAGTACAAAAACGGTGTAAAAATGCTCAGGAAGTTTATTAGGTTCGTAACACAAAAGGAACTAAAAAGTCATAAGATCAATTCTAAAACTAAATGAAATGAAATTACATAGCGTGTAAGGAACACGATAAAAAAGGTCATGGTCCAGGCGTCCTATTCGTTCCTGTTTGGGAGCGGCCAAAGGCGGCTACGACAAGGCCCTCTTCCTAGATAATTGATCGTATCAGTTAGAAAGAATAGGTGGTATCTACATTAACAGTGTGGCAAAGTGCCAAAAGTGGTCGCGTAACTAGAAACATGCCTCGTTTGTCTTGTGTTGCCATATTGTCCAGCCTAGTCAGATCACGTCGGGGTCACCACTTGTTGCGGAAACGAAGAATAGGTAACCTGGAAGGCAGAATTTGTCGCTGTCGTTGTTACTGCTGAAGAGGTTAATTTCTTCTTCGCCTCAGCAGATGTAAATTCTAGGAAAAGGAATAAATTTTGGGTAAATAAATGTATAATTTATTTACATATATACAAAGCCATCATACTACCCGTTGGGGTTGTAAAAGACAACAGAGTGGGAGAGGAAGAAAGAAAGAGAAAGAATGTTGGCGGCTGTCGGCTGATGTTTTGTGAAGACGGTGGCGTCGAAGGATGAAAGTTGAAAATGGTAGTATCGCGTTCAGTGTGCCTGCTGCGTTCTTGACCAGCCTCTGCGTGTCGACATCTCTCTCTCTCTCTCTCTCTCTCTCTCTCTCTCTGCCTACTTGGGGCGTTGAATCAGGGAATTTATAACTGTCGTATCGGCTCCAAATCACAATCTGGGTCTTTTAGTGGAAGTTATTTCTACTGGCCAATATATAAAGTTCATTTTTATTTCATTCAATACCGAAAACATGCGTCAAGCCATGATGCGCAGAGACGCGTTTTCGCATTCTGCCTTGGGTCGTCGAGCAGTCAACATCCGGTTTAGTGCAAGAGGCACGACAGTCTCTTTAAACCACGCTTGTTCTAAAATTCTATTTTGGCGGGTTTTGAAAACATTAGAATTGGACCCCATCTTTTTTTTACACTTTAAAATTTATTCAGGAGAATTTTTTACTAATTGTCTGACTTCATTTTAGCAGTTTCTATTTAATTTAAAAAAACCGTATTAGTAACTTCTATTAATAAATGTTCTTTACTTTAACATTCCACTCAAAAGAAACCCAGTTTATTGTCTCATTATATTACATTTCTTTTTTATTATATAAATATTTATACTTCTGACTCCTGTCCACTTCGTTCTAAAAACGCATCAAATTCTCAATCCCTCATGTTGAATAAGACACAATGTTGATACATTGGAGATACGGAATTGTTTTTTACCTTTTTAACTTTTATTATTAGAATTAAAAAAGGTATGCTGTACTTGTAGTAATCTTCGGTTTCTTGTTTTATTGATTTTCGATTAATCACCAAAAACAATTTTATTGTTTTCTGCCATCACAGTTCTGCAATTTCGTCTTTTTAATAAAGTTCACGATGAAAATTGAAAATGTATGACGGGGAAGAAATATGTTCGTTGTTTTTTTTTTTTCATCAGTGTCAATAAAAGAATTTATTCGTTATATTTTTTTAATTTTGAGTGTGATCGAATGAAATGCACTAACCAAATTCATTATTGTTCCGAGTAGAAAAGAACTTCATATCAGAATGTTAAAATGTCTCTTGTTTGTTTTCTAAATTTCGATATTCTTTCTTCTGTGTGTATGTTTCCTGTATTGTGTAAACAACAGAATTATAAAAAAAATATAACGCAGTCCGTATCATTCATAATTAGGAAAGGGTGGGGTAGTGGTCCTCTGTTTTTTGTCTAAACTGGAGGGAGAGAGGGTGGGGGAAGAGAGGGAGAGATACGTTTCAAGTTTTACACGTGACTATGGCGAGTCGCTCTGCTGATGAGAATCTCCATTTCGAGAGTGATACAATCAACTTTCAGGATATTCTTGAGCTATTAAAACGACCAGAACATGACTACAGCTGGAGTACGGTCAGTATTCACATGTGAACTATATTTTTTATTATTAAGCAAATGTGAAAGAGAGAAAATATAAATACAAGAAGAATATGAAGAGACCGGGACAACAACTGTGTTGTGTAGTAACTGACTTTCTTGCTCGTCTTCTTATTCAATACATTCTAGCCGTTTTACGTTTGTTTGGTTTTTAATATCATTAAGAAGCATATTAATTTGTAAATAGGATTAAAATAAACTGTTGATGTTTGTTATTCTTCTTTGTCATACCTGAAAAAATGGTGATACAAATTGTGTAGCATGGAGGGAGTATAAACAAGAATGACTGAATCTGAAATACTAAAAAAAAACAAAAAAAAACTAAACCTGAACCAATATATTTTTTTGGTTTTTCTTCGATTCATTTTGCAAATATTGACACCAACTGTTATGAAAAAAAAAAATTCTGAATAAAAATAAATTTTAAAAATCACTTCTTTTTTTTTTTTAATTAAAAGATCCGCTGATGAAAAATAAGAATTTAAAAAACTTACAAGTAGATGCCAGAAAATATTTAAAAACTTTATGGCCAGGTTCGTTCCTCGTTTTAAATTTTTAAATTTAATAATGCACTGTTCAAATATTGCTGCTGTCTGTCCCGTTAGAAAGAAAAGACTAAAAAAGACTCAACCGCAAAGGTTAATGAGACCCGACCAATATTTGAAGAAAATCAACATACATAGCTACAAACAAAAAGCAAAAAATAGTAAAGTAACTAACTCATTGTCAGTCAATTGCTATCATTCTTTTTCCAATGTGTATAAAAAAAACGTTTTGGAAATAAAAAGAATTAATGTCGAATTAATTTTTTTCACTTAAGTGTACATTGTTGTAAAAAAATGTAAAAATGTTGTCTAAAGTTTTGAAAATGGCAGTCAGCGTCAAGTATGGGACGCCCAATGTGGATTGAACCCACCACGTATGATCTACAAGACAAGCACGCTGACCACTTCAATGAGGCTACCTGAAAATGAAAAAGATGCTCGATAGATTCGCCATCACCACACACTTTGGTTCAGGGTGTACTGTAAATTTTATTTGCAATCATTATTCTATATTTTATGATTATTTAAAAAAAGAAAAAGAAAATTTAATGAACTCCTTTTTTTTTTTATTTTTACTCATTGTGGTTGCAAAAATGTCAGTTCTTAAATAACTTTCTTATTTATAAGAATTTAGCATCTCTAAATTTACAAAATTCTAACCTAATACTATTTTCTACAAATTAAATATAATGGCAATGTCAGCACTAATTGTTTTTGTTAATAAATCTAATTTCAAAATTTCTGATTTCAAGTATTTTTCCTTTTCAAATAAACAAAACATGCTATTTTATATTCTATCTTTCATTTTTGTCATCATATTTTTCAAGTGTTAGTGTCCCAGAGTTTTTACCAAATATTTTTACTTGCAAAAATGCTTATTAAAAGGGTTGTTTGAAAAGTAGTTCTTTTATTGAAATGATTGTAATGAAGTAATAAGTTACTTTTTCAATAAGTAGTACTAGTAGTATGGCTCACATTTAATTTACCAAATATACAAAAATTCTCTCCCATTCTTGTTACTGGTGATCTCAATTAAATGGATCAATACAATTTTAAATTTCACTCCATAATCACAAATGAAAACCATCATTTTCCAAAATATTTCACTTTAAATTAAATGGAAAGGTAAAACTGTTTCTACACTGGTATGAAACCTATTTTAACAAATTAGTTACAACAGCTACCCTAAGTAATATTTTGTTAAAACATTTGTAGAATTTTCTATTAGTAGTTTTTGTATATGCGTACCTTTGTTGAGTAGTAAGTTTTACTGGTCTGCTTTTAATCATTAACATGTTTAGAGTTAGCACATTTAAAAACTGAAATAAAATGTTTTCAATTAAACTGTTCCAACATTATCTTCATAATGTAATTAAAGAAAAAATCCTTTTTATCTTTAATCCGATATTGTTTCTGAAAGAACATTCTACTTAGAATAAAACAATTTGCTAATTTTAACAAACATTTTTCAAAAAAGATTATCATTTTCAGAAACTTAAGGCCAAAGAAAAAAATTTTCAATTTAGTTTCTAATGTAATAGATGCGATTTCGATACTGTTTTCTGTTTCCCCTGACTAAAATAAAAATTTTAAAAATCTTGCTAATTAAAAAGAATTTCACAGATTAACATTCAAGCATGAAAATATTTTCAAAGATACTCTTTCTGATAATGTAAAAAGTTTAAAGTAAACATGTTGTATCCAAGAATGAAGTTAAAAATAAGACATTGTTTTTTTTTTCCTAACTTTATCTAAATAGGAAAATCACTAATTGCAAGACATTAATATTTTATTACTGCTTAGAGAAGAAAAATTGATTTCAAAATTGAACAAACTACTTTCTTACTTACTGACAACCTTTGTCAAACCTGTAGTCTGCATATATTTGAGACAAGGTTGTAGTGAATGCTAAAAAATGTAAAAACAAACAAAGAACAGAGAAATGACAACACACCCAGATAAAACAAACAACAATTTCCTCCATTTTTAGAAGTAACCAAACTCTATCAACATTAACAATAATAAGATTCACGATAAAATTTCTATTCAATCAACATTGCTTGGATATAGAGATGGTCGCTACATAACTCAGTTGTTAAAACCTTTTCCATAAAGGTTCTTTTTCAATTAGTCCTCCTCTGTAATTTGCATTTATGACTTGGTTTTTTTTTTTTAACAGGATTGAATGACTACTTGAAAAGGGAGTGAAATTTTCATTTATCTTTTGTTACAAAAAAGTTACTATTAATTTTGTTATCTACTGCGCATTTAAATACTAAGGGCAGAAATGTGATAGCTATGGTTCAAGTCAATTTTTAACTGAGTATGTACATATGCTATATAAATGTTAATTTTAAACAATTTAGCAGCAACCATTTTTATTCATTATTATTACATGTAACAGCTAAAAATTGTCAAGTGAAATATTATATTGATAAATGTTGCTTAAACAAGTCTGCTATTGAAAATTACTTTCATCTTATGAGATTTCTTTGGTTTGGACATGTTGAATTTACAAGTGTTTTTGTTTTCTTTTTAAATTTGATATATTATAAATTATCAATATTTAAACATTTATTAATTTAGCAAGCTTAAGTAAAAACAGCTAATCTTTGGTATCGATAATTTACTGCTAATAGTAATTTAAAGACAAATGACGCAACTATCTTATTTGTTGTACTCATTTCTGTGTCAAATACACCACAAATTCCGATTCTAAACAACTTTGGGTTGTCTCCCTTAGATCATTAATACTAACAATAAAAATCAGTTTTTTTTTCTTTGTAATAAATGAAATTCTAATGAATGTGCCATGTAATTCTATTTTCTTAATACCAGGGTATTAAAGAAAGCCATCTAGAAGATCTTCACTTGGAAATGGTTCACTCTGGAGCATTTTTCAGTTTTTACAACTTGTACAACAGAAAACAGGTGCAAACAGATCATGAGGTGATGATTAAGGTAGTTAAGCCATTCCCACAGGTACAAATTTGATTATTTTTCTTTTTCCTTTCTTTACACCAAATGTTTGAAAGCTTCATACAAACTTAGCACATAATTTTGAGAAATATGATTAATTCTAAGTGAAATAAAAATTAGACTTTATTAAACTATTCAATTTTCTAATATTGTCTGTATTTTGTGGCTAAAGCAATAATTATCATGGTTGATTGTGCAAACACTTGTAAGGATTATAAAATCTCTTGCAATTGTAAATGCCATGAATGTTGTTTTGCAATTAACTCAAAATGAGTCAAACATAAATTACATTAAAAAGTTTTACCAAATTATTGACCTATATTCAGAAAAGTGAAGCAGTCATCTTTATTTAATTTGGTCATCACAAAATGTCTCTTGTGATTAACTAGTAAAACTATTCTTCCCCTCATGAACTTTAGTAATGAAAAGGTTTTTTAATCTTTTAGCAATATTTTGGCTTGTGATAAAATTTGTTTCTTTCCAAAAATTACTTTTTATGGGTCTTGGAAATAAATACCCAACTATTGTTTTGAATAATGATGACATTGAATAAATTTTGGTCTTTATGATTCTGTGTCAGTGAGAGAGAAGAACAGGTCAACAGAATAAGACTCCAGATAGGATGCATCTGGTACAACTAAGTTTTTCTTTCAATATCATTTTTTCTGAAGAAATGTGTACTGTTGACAAATTTGCATAGAAATTGTGGTGCTTATTTATGGTTAGCACAATTAGTCTATAAGATAACTTTTTTTTTTTCTTTTTTTTTTTGAAAAGGCCGTTGTATTACTGTTGGGTCCAAAACCTTTGTTGATGCAATTGCAACTCCTAATGTGTGTTCTGCTTCAGTAATAATTTGGAATTTAAATTCTGCTCAAAATATCTAAAAATCTATAATTTTAATTTTTTGATTTTTATAGAAAGCTATAGTTCTAATCATGCATGTCTTTAATGATTTAAGTGGGGTTTTCCTTTTATAGTGGTTTGGTAACAAAGAAAGATCATTGCGACTATCCTATGAACAGAGAGTTTTACAGAAGCTAGAAGAATTCTGCCCAACTAACAAAGCTATCAAGATACACCTTTTTGTACCAGGAAATTCTTTTGGTATGTACACTTTTTATTCCCTTTTCTTATAATTACATTTCATACCACAGTTTTATCTTTACCCATCAGCTATTTTCAAGCCTTGTCTACCCCCAACCACCACTCATACACACATACACATTTTCTTTTCAGTAATAGTATTAACATCCAGCTTGTTTTGAGCCTCCTGATTATCTTTTTGTCTTTGTTTCTCATTACTGATTTTCAACATTGACAAAGTAGGTTTTCTTTATTTTACACTCTTACTAATCATTTTCCTAAGTATCTTTCTTCATCTTATAATTTCCCAAACAACTAAAGCCTGCAATATTTTACTAATAAGTTACAAAAACAGCACACTTTGACATTAAAGCCCTAATTTCTGAATTCAAGTGATTATACATATGAAAAGATTCATCTCAAGCAAAAAAGTTGAATCATCCTTTTCTAAAATATAGCAAAATGGCTGTTTTGTTGTTTGTCACTTAATACAACACTTTCTAAATATTGACAATAAAAAACAACCTTCTCATAAATTCCCTTATTATTATTATTATAAATATGGTAGAATAAATTGTATATTTTTAATTATATCATGCAAACTGCTGATAAAATTACATTATGTACAATGACTAATTTATTGATATTTTGTAATTAACAATAAACTTAAATTATGAAATATTTCTGCTTAAAAGTAAGATGAGAATACTGTGATTAAATTTCATTATTACAAGTAAGAAAATTCCTAATGTTAATATTTTTATTTCATGATGCAATTTGAAAGCAGCAAACTGAAGACAGAATTTTTGAGAAACAAAACATTTGTATAATTGTAGATTTAGATTGAAAATTAGGCATTGATTTGTGTTTTTTTTTTGTTTTGTTTTTTTTTTATAAATATTCATTTATTTATTTAAGGTATGAATGACAGCTTAAACTTGTTAGAATCATAAACATTCTACTTGCATTTCATTAAATCTATGTATGAGAATTCTAGTTTGGGTATTGTAACTACTTTTACATTTAGTTTATTTCTTTCTGCTGAAATTGTTCCTGTGATATTAATTTCAAAAACTAATGTGATTATTTTGTATGCCTATTTATCATTTAAGTCTTTTGTTTTTTACTATTTCTTAGCCTTCATTGAAAACCTGAAGGGTTATCGTACACTTGATGACCATTTGCTAAGTAAAGATTTCTCTGAAGACTTGGCAAAGGCAATTATAAACAATCTGATTCACATACACAAAGCCACTTTCTTTGCTACTTCCAACAGTAATTGCCTTGAAGATCTTGAAGCCCAACTTCAGTAAGTTTAATTCATTTTTAACTTGATTCTATATTTTTACTCGGAAAATGCCATAATACATCCTGGTATTTTTTGCCTGCTTATCTTTAAAATTCAGAAAATATAAGGAAATCTCACAAAAGTTCTGTTAACATTTTCTGAAAGTTTTCTAAAAAGGAATTTTATTTTTAGTTTGGTATTTTAAGATTTATTCTTAAAGGATACTTTTCAAGCTTTATTTTAATGTGTATTCAGTCTCTTCTTTGAAGTTCTTATTCTTTTTATTCCAAATTTAATCAATGACCATAAAAATAAAACAACAAAATGCGTAATAAAAGATTAATATTGATATAAGAAATAAGTGCTGCTAAAATCTATCCCAGCAGTTTTAAAAGAAATTTTAATCAATTTTTTATTTTTATTTATCAAATACAAAATGTTAATAGTTAATAAAATATTCAGAAGAATTATCAGCAAATTTTTAGAAAACGTTTCCATTTATTAATTAAATTTTTAACCTTTTGTATCTTACTTTAAATGTGCTTTATTTTAAATTGTTTAAAATATGTTTTACCTTATAGAAACCAAACATCACATATAAATTTTACTTATACAAATGAAATATGTTTTTGCAAAACAGTGAAAAGCTTAAAAAATTATTAAATATGTAACATATTTTTTACTATGGTTTAAATGTCACTATTTTACTTACTGCATAAACTAAACTGTCCTTACAAATTGTAAATGTTCACAACATAATTTATTGAGAAACATCTATGAACAATCAAAAGAGAATAGACATTTTGATAACCTGAAATAATTTGGGATTTGAAAATATGCTGGGGTTAAAAATTCTATGGAAAATGGCAAAGAATGAAGGAAATTAAACAGAAAAAATTATAATAATAATAATACTTATATAAAAAAAAACATACCATGTGATTACATTATTATTAATGGTTAATTGAACAACAAAATTAAATCAATTTATGAAAAGGAATGCATTTGAAATGTTAAATTGTGTGGGAAATGATTAAATCATATTTAAATCTTTAAAATTTTGTTACTAATTTATATATTTCTAACAGAATAAGTTAAATGAATTTACTTAGGGCAAGTTTTGTTAGACCTACTGAATAATAATAATAATAATAATGCTTTTTTTTATTTCAGTCTTCTAAACATCTCCTTAAGAAGTGAAGCTATGATATCATGATTCAAATCTGTAAAATACTTTTCATTGTTTTACAATGTTTTTTGTTTGTGTCAGGGACTGTGGATTTCCTGGAATAATTGAAAAAATGACTTTTATCTGTTCATTTGAAAAGGATAATCCCACCAAGTGCAAAGATGAGTCGTTAGAAAAAGTCCTGCTTCAAATATACAACAATTCTACTCTACTATCATCAGTTGCTGATTTAAAGAATTCTTTCCACACCAATAAGGAATGTTTGATACATGGCAATCTGCAAACGGATTCCATTTTGTGTAGCTTAAATGGAGACATTAAAGTAAGTGGTCAAAAAACTGTAATTTGCAATTGATCATTTTTCTCAACTCTTTTGTTCTCATTTAGGTTTGTTCTTTAGTGATAAATATTTGACTATAAAGTTTTCTTTAAGACTGTCCTGAAAAGTGAGTCAAAAATAAAATTAAATATGCAAAGGGGATTTAGAGTTACAAAAAGTGGGTAAATTTTACATTTATTTTAAAACTTTCAGAATGTTTGCAGATGTGTATACATATTTGTTAAATGAAAACAAGAACACATTTAAAAATGAATACTTCTCTCTCATTATTTTGCTTATTTTATACTTGAATGAACTTTTTAGATGAAGTAGATTCATTGTTAATAGGATTGATACTTTGTTTTTCTGTAAAGTACTAGGTAATCAGATTTTCTTGAAACATACATGTTATAAACATGATTGGTTAAAGTTTAACAAAATAAGTCTTTTGTATTCACACATTGCGAAAATTAGGAGTATTTATTACACAATCATATATATTAAAATTGTAGAGCAGTTATAACTCTGAATAAATAATTATAATCCCCCTAACATTTATATATACAAAAATACTTGTAAAATTAGAAACAGCAAGATGTGGAGACAACAAAATGAGTATTATTTATTATCTGATTGTTCTGTGGTATTGGCGACAAAAGAGACAGTAATACTGAGTAAAATTGTGAGTTTGGGGTGAAATGTAGCTCCAATATGGATTGAAATCCGACAGAATGATAAGACATTTCTATAACATTTTCAATAAGGAAAATTTATACAATCTTTCTTGTATGTTATCTATAGATGTATGTAATGAGTATCCAGATAATTTAGTTGGAAAATACAAGAAGTATCTGGGGTTTTCTTACCTCAAATTTTTGTTGAGTGCTAAAAGATAAACAGCTATTATGGCCTGAAAGGAAAGGAGCCGAAATTGTTGTTGACACACATGTTAACAACCGGTTCATGTGAACTGCTTGTCCAATAGTGAGAATGTCAAAGGCTTGTGTGTGTGGAGGAGAAAAGTGTGCTCAATTCTCACTGGTTTAGAATGAGTAAATTAATGATAATTATAATTGTTATAATCATTTTATTATAATATTTGACATTATAATTATCTTTATTTTTCTTCTGGACACAACACTGTGAAAGTATAATTAATTTTTTATTGTTGTATTTGTGGACACAACAAAACTAATACAATATCTTTCATTTTTTAACTTGAATTTTCCCTGTTTTTTTCCCTTTCAGAACAACTAAATGTGTTAATGATTTAAGGAAAATACAATTTCATGCTCTGAAAAACTGGATGCTTTTAACAAATGGTTTCTATTTTGTCATATACAATTATTTGAATCTCCATGTATATTAAGTACTTCAAATTGAAGTCTCAACTGAATTGCATAATCCTACAATATTAAGGGTTTATAAAATGTATATTATTCATGTAACTTTGGCTTTTAAAAATGACATTAGATAGACAAATAGTTCTGGCAAAGTATTGATATGGCAGCCATTTGTAATTCTTATTTATTTCAAAAAGAAGTTTATTGCCATAATATAGCATCTACATAACTACAATGATCTTTAAACACAACATTTGGTTGTGAGGATACAATATCAATTGACACATTATTAATTCACTGAGTAGCCAATTGGAACAAAAGTTCAAACCTAATTTTATTCATTATCTTTATTGTTGTTGCTGTTTGTCATTAAATAATAAGAATTCAGAACAAAAAAAGAAATGTGTGAAACTCTCTCATTCCATATATTAGGATGGGTACCTCCATAGATTCACAATACCTGAGTTTTAAAATGAATTCTACATTAGGATCTAGACATGTCATTTATTTAACTTTGACTACCTAATTAGTAGTCGTTTGATTCTGGGTTTAATTATTTTCAGTATTAAAATTGGTGAAAATGTTTGAATCTAAAAAACAGCTCTAATAAATGGAAATGATCTTTACAAGAATGTAATTCCTGTCTTTCATGCATAAGAAATCATTTTTTCTTTTTTTTTTTAAGTCTTAAAAATATCACAATTCTACACAATCCAGCTTCAAAGCTACAAGAAATTTTACTCTCAACATTTAAAACAAACATTTGGTAGTCCCATTATTTAATGCTTTAAAATGTTCTTTATTGTTTGTTTCTTTTAAACAGTTTGCTGGTTTTGAATTTGCCCATGTTGGTTCCTGTGCCTTTGACATGGCTTGTATCCTTGTCAATTACCTTGTTGCATTTTATCATTTCTTGGAGCCATCTGAACATAGTGACCAGAATCATCAGTTTGCTCAGAGTATGATAGAATACATGAAAATTTCAGGTAGGTTATTCATTACAAATAGTTTATAGTGTCTCTCATGTAAGTTGGTATTGTTTGTATTACCTAACACACTAGTGTTATTATTGCTTCCATTATCTTATGTTATAAGAAGTTGTCAATTCTGATTGCAATGCAAAAAGCTTTCTGATTTTTGGAATCCGTAATATAATGTTCTACTAAGTTTACAGTAATTTTGAAGACTTTAAATCATTCTAAATTCTTACTATGAAAACCATGTTAAAAATGAAATAGAATTAACTTAGTTCTGCATTTTAAATTGTTACTGCCAATATTTTATTACTTCTAAATAGAGCTTTGGAATACAAGTCTATAGAGCAGTGGTGTGGTACACCTCACATGTGCGACAAAAGAAGCCAAATGATTTAAAGACAATCAAAGATTTAGAAACAGTTTCAAAAATTCATATGCCAAAAATAAATATGATTTCAAAATTTAAAATATTACAGATTACTTGCATGCATGAGTCCCAATATAAATAGTTATAAATAATTATTGACCGATTTTATCATTGTTATATTTTTGCATTATGTCAAGTATTAAGAATATAGTAACTAGGATCCGCAAATTGGAGGAGAGAGTTATTAATGATAATGTTCTAACTTCAAATTCGAGGTTATCTCCCTTTAATCCCGCCTCTATTTTTTATTTATTTTTTAAATGTACTTCTTATCATATAAAATTTGTTGAGGCACAGGCAAATTTTCATTTCAAAAAGATGGCCCAGAGTAAAAACAGTTTGTGAACCACTTCTGTAGAGTCTTTTGCTCCAAAGTAACAAATTTAAATAGTATAACCATTGTTTCTCTTATTAAAAAATAATAAATAGATTGTTTCCTGTCTGTTTTTATTTTGCTGTTTTGATGTCTTTTTTAGTTTTTTTTTGCATTTCCAACAACTGGTCCCTTTGATTTCTTTGGTTTGTAATCAAAAATTTTAAAATTAGTCAAATGGGCATTTTTCATTAATGAAATGAAATAGTAAAATACTAAATTTTTGTGGGTTCAAATTTCCTTGCTGATTTATTGTGGTGTTATATTTGTTTTTCTAAGGCAATTAAAATAGCCATCGAAATCATTATTAATCTTCTGTCTGTATATTTCTGATAATTTCAACTTAGCATTCCATCAAACCATAACATTCCATAATTGTATTTAGTATTTCTTAAAACTATAATTAATTCTAATTGCATAAGAGATAACAATAGTAAAGTGACATTTTTTCAAGCAAGTATCTTTATTCAATAACCTAATCAAGGAGATTATGCAAGTTAAAACTTGAACTTGCCAATAGCATATTTTAAAGATGTTAGTCTTTTGAACATGAAATTTATGAGATTTATTACAATGTTTTCTAATATATCTGACCCACCTACATTTAAAAAGAAAAAGAAAATCTAAACTTATTTCAGTGATCAAAATTTGGTCAGATTCATGTTAGCTTATTCTCTGTGCAAACAACTTAAAAAATTAGCATTGATTGAAATTCTGAGCTGAAATAATTTTATTATTGTATGTATTATTCCAGACTAATGTTTGTTGTTTCACTTACAGTGTTTCAGCCACTTTATGAATATGCATCACATCTGTGAAATATCCAGGCAGTTTCAGACTGAATTTTCTTTTGTTTTTGTTTGGCAGTAAGGTTTTTGTTCTCTATTTGGTATTATGTCTAACCTCCTCTTCCTCCTCCTCCTCCTCCTCCTCTTCAGCAAAAAGTTATTTCAATCCCTCAGAAGATTACTGGACATAACTATCATTTTTTCAAATGTTGTTTAACTGCATTATTATTATTACCATACTTCTATATAAGTTGCTTTGCACACACACACACACACACACACACACACACACAATTATTTCTTTGTTTTTCATGAGATTATTTTTTTAAAAATTAGGTGAAATATTATATTTAAATTTACTCACATAAAAAATAAATTAAAAAACAAAAACTATGAAACCAAATTTTGTTGATTAATATAAACATCAAATTGTTTAAATTTTGATTATAATCATAGTTCTCTGCTGACATGAAGTTTAAAGATTATATATTGCCAAGTCTGCTACTAGGAAAGTTGGTTCTCTGTGTCATGCTAGACAATTTTTCCCGCCAGAAACTATTTTACATATTTATAAGGCTTACCATTCATCCATTCAAATATTGATGTCACATATGATCTGGTGCATTTGATATATATTTAGAGATTCGTGATAAAATCCAAAGAAGAATCTGCAATATTATTGGTCCTGACCTGGCATGCCGCCTTCAGTCACTTTCTCACCATTGTTTATGTAGCTTCCCTGTGTCTTTTCTATAAATCGTTTCATGGTAATTGTTCTGATGAACTTTCCTCTAAGGTACCTAGATATTATGTATTTAAGCACAGTACTACATTGGCAACAAAGTCTCATCATTTTACAGTTGAATTGGCTAGAACAGTTTCTTTTCTCACCTGTGGAACTCTCTTCCAGCTTCTTGCTTTCCAGCCAACTTTGATCTTCAAAAGTATAAATGCAATGTCAATCACTATTGTCTTCTTGATTCCTCTTTTATTGTTCTCCCTCCTTAATAATATTTTCTTCTTAATCTTTCACACTCAGTAACCCCTTGTGTCTTAGTGGCTTTATTGCATTGCTTGGGCTGAAATGATGAAAAAAAAACAATATTTGGAATTGCATATATATTATACACCACTGTTCCATTAGAACATGTAAATTACTACTACAAAATTGTACATTTTGTTTCAACGTTTAATAAACAACATCTCATCAGGTAGTTAACAATGATGGTAATAAACGATTTTATTTAAAATTACAATTTCAAAGGATGAAATTAACATTATTCTGAACTGTAGAAAATCAGTCTTAATACACAATGGACAGTGGATTAAAAATTCAGCTGGTAATTTCGATATAACAATGGGATCTTTGGATTCTGCAGAGTCCTCAGACTTAGTTAGACTGTTCTTATTGTACAACCTCACTTATAGAGATGATGGACTCATGATTGTAAATAAATCTACTGGAAGTAAGGTTGATAAACTTAGAAAATTAATCCATAGAGTTTTTAAATCTTTTGGTCTTAGCGTAGTTATTAATTTTAATATTAAACAAGTTGATTTCTTAAACATAACATTAAATTCGGTTTTCAATAATTTTCAACCTAACTTGAAAAACAATGCCAACCTGATTTATATCCACCATAGCTTTAATCACCCACTGCCTGTAATTCAACATATTCCATCATCAGTTGAATGGCATATTAATTAACACTACTCTAGCAAAGAGATATTTGAAAAACATAAAACAGTTTATGATAAAGTTCTTAGGGATAGTGGGTTAAGATCTTCTGAAATTAGGTTTGTAGAAGATTGTTTGTTCCAGAAAGAAAAACAGAAGCAGGAAGTTCATATGGTATATACTCTTCCATTCAATCAATTAGTTTGTACTAAATTGGGACATAAATTTTTTAAATTAATTGATAAACATCTTCCTAAAAATAATTCTTTAAGTAAAATTTTCAGTCAGAATGCTCAAAAACTTAGCTACAGTTGAACTAATAATTTAGAGAAAATAATTAAATCACATAACAATATAATATTGAATTTATATAATAATAATAACCATACTGCTAATGCTGATCTTAATTTGTCCTGTAGGAATAGTTGTAGAAATCTCAGCCAATGCCCTTTATTTAACAAGTGCTTAACTAAATCCCTTGTGTATATGTGTTCTATTTCATCAGTAGAAAATCCAAAGGTTACTAAAATATATATTGGGAGTACAATGAATGATTTTAAAAAACGTTTCTATAATCATCTCTCATCCTTTACTAATGCTGATAAACAAAATATAACTTCACTTTCTAAATATTTTTGGAAATTGAAAGAGTAAAACAAAACACCCAAAGTTAAATGGAAAATTCTCAAACAAGCTAGAATTTCCAGATCAGTGTAGGAATTATGCTTCCCCTGTCTGCAGGAGAAAATGGAAATAATTAAGTTCTTGAATAAGGACATATTATTAAATCAAAGATATGAAACTATAGTAAATTGCAAACATATTAAGGAATTAACCTTACAATTTTGCTAAACTTCATAACTCCATAATCATTCCTCTTTTGTTATATTATCTTTATATACACATTTTAATGTTATTAGTGATTTATTCTAGCTTTAGGTATTATATTGGTTAGTATCAGTAAATTACTGGTGGTATACTTAGCTATGAATTGGCTGATTATTATTTTTTCTCTGCTGTATTGATAATAGTTTTTAATTTAAAATTAATGTAAAATTATAAAAGTATAAAATTTATTTTGTATTCTAATTTATAATGTAAGGTTGGTTTAGTAAAGTATTGCATTGCTTCTTAAAGTGTCCTTTATTTATATTCTATATTTGAAACACAACATTGTATCTTATGTGTTAATATCTGTTTGCGTTTCATTTTCATTCAAATTTGAATTCTCTTTTTCAACTTAATTTCATTGGTTTAACTCGTATCAACATCTCATATGTTATTTTCTTAATTTTCCTTTTCCTGTGTATCTGTAATTTTGAATATATTCCTCTCTTTTGCCTTTCTTTTCTTTCTGTTCTCTTGGTAGTAGGGTTAATTTCTTATGCATTCTTTTGTGTTCCTTTTCTTTCCTCTCCCTTTTCATTTTATTGATTTCTTATTTTCTTTCCTTTTTCTATTTATAAAAATCTTTTTCACCTTGTACAGAAAATTTTCCAAAAACGGAAAATGAAGTGATGTTTCATAAATTGAAATTTTAAATAAAATCGTTTATTACTATCATTGTTAGCTACCTGATGATGTTGTTTATTAAATGTTGAAGCAACATATACAATTTTGTAGTAGTAACTTACATGTTCTAATGTAACAGTGTATAAATATTTATTGCTCTACTCGTGTATTGAGCCCTGTTTTAAATTAATGTTTTGAATGCCAGAATTTTATTCTTTGTTTTTTACATTTGGAGATCTATATATAATCATGCATATAGTTTTTATATTGTTGGCAGATGTATTGCTTTCTTATGAAGAGTTATATAGTGTATGTGTATGAAAGAGCATTTTTATATTTGACTTTTTGTTTGTTTTCAAAGGACAATTGTACATTGAAAAGATGCACTTTCGGAATGATCAAGTTAAGAAGTTTTGGTCAGAAGTTGCAGGCTTTGCAGGCTGTGTTATCATTAGACGGTATGTAAGAATAGATGTTGTTATCATTAGACACTGTGTAAGAATAGATGTTGTTATCATTAGACACTGTGTGAGAATAGATGTTGTTATCATTAGACACTGTGTGAGAATAGATGTTGTTATCATTAGACACTGTGTAAGAATAGATGTTGTTATCATTAGACACTGTGTAAGAATAGATGTTGTTATCATTAGACACTGTGTAAGAATAGATGTTGTTATCATTAGACACTGTGTAGAATAGAATAGATGTTGAGAATAGATGTTGTTATCATTAGACACTGTGTAAGAATAGATGTTGTTATCATTAGACACTGTGTAAGAATAGATGTTGTTAATAAAAATACAAACATCTTATTTTTCAGAAATGAAAAATTTTCTCTTGTTGATTCTCTTGTTAATATATTTCATTAAAAATAGAGACATTTGTTTACATTTGAAAATATTTAATCCTACAACATCTCGGAAGAAAATGTATTTGTGTGCTACTTAAAATGTAGACTAAAAACTGAAAATGAAAAAAAATATTGAAACCTACTTTCATGATTGAGTCACAGAAGAATACAAAAGCAATTTTCTCTTCATCTGATAAGTTCTTTGACCAATTTGAGTCTTTTCATCCATCCTTGAGTTATAGAGAAGGAAAGTAATGGCTCCTTACCTTTTCTGGACATTCTTGTGGAAAGATCTGGTAATGCATTTTCTACCAGTGTATTTCAGAAACCTACATTTTCAGTTCTGTACATTGTGCTCTTATGATCTTTTCTGAAAAGTTTGAAAGTATGCTATTGTGTATAAGATTAAAAGGTTTATTCTACTGGACAGTGATTATCCAGAGGACGTTCTTGTGTGGCTCTTTATACATAAAATTTCCATATTTAATTCTTCTACCATGCAGAGTCCTAACAAATGCCCCATCTATTTAAAGCTACCTTGGGAAAATAAAAGTGGTCAATCATTGGTTGATCAGATAGTCCTATATTTCTGAATGATATTTGGCGACTAAAATGTGGGTTGTTTTCTCTACCAGTTGTGTTCTTCCTCCCTTTCAAAAGGACAAGCGTTGCCCGTTTCTAATGGCTCAGTTTTTTACTATTTAAGTGTCCGTGCAATGTTGACTATGTGGGTTGGACCAGTCAATGTCTGGATATGAGAATTAACCAGTATTAACCAAGTCCCTATAAAACAGGTGGTAGAGTTGGCCAGTTTAACACAGTTGACTCTGTCAACTCTAGAGTCCTTTATTAGCCAACATTTGGTCGACAAACCCATTTGTGCAAATGAATATCAAGAAAAATGGTTCAGCATATAACACTGGATATATTCTCAGCATAATCAGAAAATTATTGCAGTAGTTGCAGTCAGTTTAAGGAAACCTTCCCTGGGTAAGCAAAAGGAGAACTTTAACCATTCCCTTCTTCTTGGTGAACACTAATCTTTTTTCTTTCTTTTTTTTTTCTTTTATTTCCGCAGGTTAATAATCAATTTCATTTGTTTTTATTTACACAAACTAAATTGGTTTCATAATTGCTGGAAGACAATTCTAAACTTTTAATCAAGTACTGGTGTGTTCTTCCCTATTAGTCCCCTAAATGTATTCAGTGTTCTTGTCAGTATCAATAAAAAGACAAACTTTTTGCCAGCAATATATCCCTGAAGAAAGTTTGGCCAAAAGGTTCCTTAGATGTTTTTTTAAAAGTATTAAGATGCTTTCATTAGTATTATTTACAACTCAGTTAAAATTTTGTAGTATCAAGTCAGTTATATAACCAATGGGTAAATATAGGTAGATGTACGAGCAAGCAATTGTATACAAATACATATAAATACTCTATAGTGTAAGAAAAAACTGTACTCATTATTAAATAACAAAGCTATTTAATATAAATTAATATATTAAATACCTTACATTGATTGCACAACTCTAAGTTTCATGCCAACGCAGTTATCAAGTGCAAGTATATTTATTTTAATTTTATCAGCCCAGACTTGCGCAATCAATGTAAGATATTTTGTATATTCCTTTATATATATATATATATATATATATAAATGTTCATGAAAAAAAAAACATCTGACTATGCATTCTGTTAGGCTTCATCAGATTGAAGGCAAAAAAGTGAGTTGTGCGTTTATGTATTTGCATATGTTTAAAATAATGAAATCTTTTTTCCCTAAACTGTCATTGCTCATGACTAAAAATGAGAAAGAAAATTAGTGACTTACTGCAATTAGGTTGCAATAAATGTTAAGCTCTTGTAAATATGGATTGCTTTTCAATGTTTTCATATTTGAAAAAAAATCTGGTAACCTTCCTCTTCTAATGACAGTGTGTAGAAAGATGACATCTTTGATTTCAGTTTACTTATTGAATTCTTTATTGAAGAGATAATGTTAGAGGAGGGGGACTGGATGAGAATTTTTTTCCTTTCACCACTCCAACAATAAAACGAAAGAAAATATCTGTTAGTACCAGCCCTATCCATCATTAACTAGTTGTCTTTTCACATGTAGTCATAATTAAAGTCACAAGTCCACCTATGTACTTTGCTCTCATTGGCGCAAGTTTAACATTGACATGTACATTATGAAGTCAAGACCCTAACCAGAGTTACAAAGGGACCATGACTAACATTTAAAATGGAATTTGAGAATTGAGGGTAAAAAATATAACAAACCCATTTCAATGTTGGTTGAAATTGTTCAGAAATAGTATCCTCTGCAATGAAGAACAGTTTCATAATACACAGAAAATCTTGTTAATGCACTTAACACTTCATTAACCATATAGATTGCCTATTGAAAATTTCAAATCAAAATTCAGGTCATTTCTAATGAAGCTATGAAATTATTGATTCATTTTGTATATGCTTCACTGTTTTCATAATTTGCATCCATTTTCTATTTCTTTTTGTATAATATTTGTACTTAGAATTTTAATTTGAAGACAATTTTTTAAAATTCTTTGAGGACATTTTCTAACTTCAATAATCAATGTTATTTTTCAGATGTATGCCTTGTAAATTATGTCTGTTCTTTTCGAGGTATTAATGACAGACATTAAGGAAAGTTTCTTGTCTTAGATCTACAGAATTAAAAGTTTGTAAATTATTAGAAAAAAATAGGTCACCTGTTAGTAATGTAAGAGTTAATAGCATAAATTCAAATTCTGTTGACTTAAATTATCAACAATTGCAGGCTTGATGAGTTTTTATGTATTCTCATTGGTGTTGTGTTTTATTAACACAATCAAAATATCAGCTAAATAAAGTAGATATTAAAATGTTAAAATAGATTAATTGGCTGTGTTTGTACAAGAATGAAAACAAAAGATGCCACAATTTAAGAAATGGTACAAATGTAAGTGGAATAAGATCAACTCTAAATAAAATAAAAGGTAGAATAAAAAATATTCATAATTCTATGTTTTTATTCTTACTTGCAGAGTCCTATTACCTTTACCTGAGGACATTCTTCATACTGATAAGTTTTCCAAAGCCGATGTCCTGGAAGCTGGGATACGTCTTCTCAGTGGACACAAGAAAATAAACAACATTGACAAAATGATTGTGATTGCCTTCATGTTGGCCTACTGAAGACTCGTTTGCAAAAAGGATAATTTAGCTGCAATAGCCCAACATTGTATTTCTTTAATACATTGATTCTGGACTTTATGTTAATATTTACTTTTACAAGAAGTGTTTCAGTATCTGTCTATATTTCTGAGATGAAGTATTTATGTACACTATTTACATTATTCAAACAGTCTACCCCAGTGAGCGAAATAAAGGGTTCAGTTCGACATTCCAACCACCTGAAGAAGTCCAGAGCGTACAACAGCCAAAACATTGTGATAAATATGATGACAAAGATGAGGACAATAGTCCGAATAATGTAAATAGGAAGTGTTTCATCTGTTTTTTTTTTTTTTTTTTTTAACACTTTATATATACACACTTTTGTGTTTGTGTGTGTGTGTGTGTGTGTATATATATATATATATATATATATATATATATATATATATATATATATATATATATATATATATAATTGAATGACAGAATGGTGAGGTGTGCCACTCCTCCCTAATGTATTTAATTCCTAGAAGGAACTTCTTCAGACTAATAATAGTTACATTGATTGAGTCAGTTGTATGTGTGTATATATCTAGAGAGAATGAAGGTGTTGGAATATAACAAATATTTGTTACAATTTTACCTCAAAAACACTAAAGATACAGAAATTCTTGGTTTTAAATTTTTGGTGTCCATTGTATCTACATACCTAACCTAACTGACCTCATTCATGTTTTTCTTTTTATCACTTTTGTTTTAAATATCTCACATTATATTAGCATTTGTTTTACCAGGAAAGGAAATCTGATGTATGATGATGGACATAAATTTACTGTAGAAGCTTCCAAAATTAGTACACTTTCAATACATTTTTGCCTTAATAAATTAGTTTTTCTTTTAATTAAAATTTCAATTTTACCTCCACCCAACTATTATTCACCTGAAGAAGTTCCAAGTGTTTGTGTGTATATATATATATATATATATATATATATATATATATATATATATATATATATATATGTGTGTGTGTGTGTGTAAAAAGTGAACATTGAAGTCAACACTTAGGTCTCTAAGTGTTGACTTCAGTGTTCACTTTTTACAGACGCTCTATCTCTGATATTGAGCACTTTATCCCATAAATATAGCACACCTTAAGACTATATTTCTTTATATATATATATATATATATATATATATATAATATATTTCCCTTTTTTTCTCTTTATTTTCTTGTCTTCAGAAAACAACACATTTCTTTTTTCATCCTTATGTTCTTTAATTTTTCTTCCATTCTTCACTCTTTTCCTTCCATTTAGCATTTTTCTCTTTTTCTTTTCATTCCCCACTCTCCTGTAGCTTCATCTTTCTTTTCCTCTCTCCTCATTCAACAATCAACCTTATCAACTGCAAGTTTTATTAAAGATATGAAACAGATCATAGCAACAAATAGTAAATTAGAATATTTCTTAAAAGAATTGCTAATTTTTAAGTATAACTTTTCAAAAGCAGATTTCAGGGAATATCATTTGACGATTTTTAATTTATTTTCTATTAAGCAACAAAAAACATTGTGTTAGTGATTTCCCAAAATGTTATTAACCTTTTTGTAAGCAAGAAATTTTTAATGGATTTTTTTTTTTTTTTTCAAATCAAAAGTTTCATAGGAAAGAGAAATTTCATAAGACAGGCCTTGCCCCCCCACTCATTCCACCCCCCAAAAAATTTACCAATTGTAGTATTTTTACAAGGTTTTATTTTAGCAAAATACAATGAAGAAAAAAAACTATAAAGCAAGGAAGAATATAACTTTCATAAAACCCCGATGAAATAATTCTTCTTTAAAGGTGTATAAATGATGGTAATTTCCCTTTATCACATAGATACATAGTCTAATAAAATAAGATAGAAAAATAAAAATGCACAAACAAATAGAAAAGAATACAAATTAAATGTCTTATCTATCTTTTTCTATCTTTCACTCTCTTTCTCTTTATATATTTCTCTCTGGAATAAAAAGAGGAAGAAGACAAAAAGACTGACCCTGACTGAAAAGACACCAGATATTGACAGTCCAGGGGCTAAATAGTTTTTGCCCCCCCCCCAACCATTTGTCTTTGCTACAACACTGTAAGATATTACTCTTATTTTCTCCATTTTCAACATCTGAGATTTCTGAAATGATTCGATCCCATTTATTGCACATTTCAATTAACCTTTTAGAGTTCATTGTTTCACTCGTGGAACGTATTTTAATACATATGTCCTGCCACTATAAAATCAAAATAATTAGGATTCTTATGGCAATCATAGAATTTATATTTTTGCATTCACATATTAGTTTATAAGGTTTCTTTTTTTTTTTTGTTACAATGTTAACTTTAGGAGTGAACAAATTAGTCAAAAATTGACTGGGCAAAAAATATCACAACAAATTTAATGGTGTACTGGTCTGCGTGAATTTAG
Organism: Acanthosepion pharaonis; assembly: GCA_903632075.3. Taxonomy (NCBI): domain Eukaryota; kingdom Metazoa; phylum Mollusca; class Cephalopoda; order Sepiida; family Sepiidae; genus Acanthosepion; species Acanthosepion pharaonis. The sequence goes on along the minus strand of CAHIKZ030000090.1, from coordinate 69,737 downwards.
ATGTTTTTTTAAAAAAAAAAGAAAAGGTTAAATAAATTTTTAAAGTTATAAATTGCATTACTTTTACTAGAAATAAAATTATATTATTTGTTTACATTTTAAGATTAATTTTTGTTTTCAGCAACAAAGTTTTTCAATAATTTTAAACATTTGTATGTAAAAGAAAATATGGATATCCATATTTCAAGAAGTCAGTAGTTGTATGGAAGATGAAAATTATATATTTTTTTACTCCAGTTTTCTATATAAAACAAGAAGCATTTGTTATGTCTGAGAATATCAATGAAAACTGTTTACTGCTCATTAGACAATCCATTGTCAGTTGCTGACAACAGAACTTTCTTTGAGAATTACTTTGTTATCCAAAAGAACTTGATGATCTGCACAAGCTGAAAAAATTCTTCAAAAGTTAACATTTAATTTTTTTAAATGTTTCAGAAATTCTTTTAAAATTTTAGCAGTATTAGTACATATTTATTTTCTTTTTTTTTTTTAATAATGACCATTGTTTATAAAGAATGCTAATTAAAAAGAAAAACGTTCTTTTTTTTTTTTCTCAGAGGTTTTGAAGAATCTTTGAAAGAGACTAAAAGTAAACAATCAAAATCAGAGAGTTCCTTTCATGTGTAGTTATTAAATAGAAAGGATATTAACAATTAACTGTTTTTTTTTTAATCTCAGTGATTGAGCCAGTTCCTGCCTAATATATTGTGATTTTGAATAGTTTCTTTCAGTAAATTTAACACTGCAATTGATAAGAATTAGCAAATTTAGTATTCAACTCATTGTCAAATATGTTCCCCCATTCTTGCCTCTGACATGAGTTCAGTTGGCTGGACTGATTTAAAGTAAATGTTTTATAATTCACGATTTTTCTTAAAAGGCTCCAAAGGGTGTTAAATATGTGGCCTTTTTTAATGTTTTGTTTTGGGGGTTTTTTTAATGAGAAAATATTTGTAAGCTAAAAGATAAAGAAATAGCAGTGATTGTGAAAAATAATTTTATTAAAATACCTTTTCATCCATTTATTAAATTTGTGTTAACATTGTTCCTCCTGAAAAATAAAAAAAAACTTATTTATAGATTTTTTTTATTTTTATTTTGTTTCTCTTTCTCAATATTTGAACTTTTCTAGGAACTTCTTTTTCAGTTTTTAATATTTTTCTCTTGATATAAGTTTTCATATTTTTATAATCACAAATCATTCTGAAAGCAAAGTTTTTTCCCCCTCTTCATAAGGATAGTAAATTAACTGATAAAAAAATTTATTAGTGTAAAGTTTGTTTACATAAAAGTATTGTCTGGATTTTTTTTACAATCAAAATGTTATTCATTTATTTTTATCAGCGAACCTCTCCACTTTCTTGATAAACTGCCAGCTAATTATTTGATATTTACTTACAAGGCCACAATGAGAATCAATGATTACACCAATGATTTTTACACAGTGTGACTAAATTATATTTAATTTAACAAATGTTTATTTAAATAACAGCAGCCAATTCCAGAACATGTTTAAATTATTTAATTCTGGATATGTCTAAGATTTTATTACTAATTAAGTTTTAATATTTTGTTTTTAAACATATTCAATATGTTCCAAATGACAACTGAATCAATAAGATTTTTTTTCATTCTCATTTTCCTGTGTGAAACTGAATTTTGAATTGTAGCCAATCTCCCAGACTTTTTCAAGGACCATCAGCACACATGAAAATATATTTTGTCTAAATCTAGATAATTTCCAGTGAAAATTAAGCTTACATAATGTAGTGGAACTCTTGTTAAACAGTGACAAGAAAGATAGATGTTCACAGAGTTAGGGACAAATTGAAAAAAAAAACCAAATAGATTTGTATGTTGCCAGAACATTAAAATTGTTCCTTTGTGGCATAAATTCGTGTGTACTTTGTATCACGGTCATTTGTCACTCCACTTCAATTTTGGAGGATATCTTTGTTGAATGTATGAAATTTTCCAATGTGTCTATTGACTTTAGTTTTGACAATATGATTTATTGACAAATAGACAGTCTCCATAGGTAGTTGTTTAGATCTTGTGTTGGCACTATTTTTGTTGGATTTTATGAGCTGAATTTGCTTGCTCATATTAAAATTCTCAATGTTGTTTTCTACATGTGGTTGACACTTTTGTGTATTTGATAATAAGGAGTGGTCGTTTTTTTTTTTTTTTTTTTTTTTTTCATGGACTGTTAAATAAAATATATCCCGTGTTATAGTTTACATTTGAAAAGGAGAAAAAGCAATTTTACCTTTTCTGGATGCACTTTTTTTTCTTTATACCATAAACATTTCAATTAACCTCCTTAAATCTCAACAAAAATTAAATTTCATCAAGACTTTGATTAATCATGCCACAATTATTTGTCTTAAAACCAAATTGAATTTTGAAAGTGAATTTATAAAAGTTTCAGTTGATATTGGTCAGTCTAGCATTTGTGTTGAAATTACACAATTTAATAAACCAAATTGCATAACCTGGAAAAGTGCACCCCAAATTTGAATTGGTGAGGGTTACATAGGATTTGCTAGATAATCTCAAAGTTTGCAGTTATGTACAGAACTAATCACAGGTTGAAAGTAACAATTGATCATCACATGCCAACTAAGATCTGTAGATGGGGCAATAGGAAATTTTCAATTCGCTTGTCAATACTTCTAATTTTTTCACTTGCAGAACACCTAATTCATAATCTAATTTTGTACCTCATCTTTTGTCAGAGATATTTTCTTAGTTTGAATATGCCTTGCTGATGACTATCATTTGAAAGTACTTGAGACCTTGTATATTAAATCTAAGCAATCTTCTCTGAAGCTGAAGGAATGGTTGCTAGTTTAATGTAATGTCATCCATGTTAATATGCATTTTATTTTCAGTTTGTTCCTGCCTCTCTGTGTATGTATATTTGTCTACTGTTTAAAGAGAATCTGACTACATTATCAAAGTTTTTTTTTTTTTTTTAATCAGAAATCTCAATCCAAAAGTTTACCGGTGAAATTTAAGTTCACATGGTCCGTAATTAAAGGGAAGTAACCCTTGCATTCAAATTATGTAACCAAGAGGTTGTCCTTTAAAACTGTTCTTTTTTAAGCCAACATCAGAAAAAGTAATAATTTTCATGCTGATTGACAAATTAGTCAAATATTAAATTTCAGTGTTTAATCTTCAAAAGGACTTATTCAAGTTCGATTTTCTTCCTTTTTTTTTTTTTTAAGTGTCATTTCTACCAAAGAACTCTCTCTGTTTAAACGTTTTTTCCTTTCTTTTTATTGATGTGAGACTGAAAAATGTTTAATGTCAACTTTTTCAAAACTTTTATGTGTAAAAGGGAGAATTCAAAGTTGAATGTCATATGAGTAAATTATTTTTAACACCTTGCAAAACATCTTTTTTTTTTTTTAAAACAATTCCTGTTGACATCAAAATTTTTGTGTGTTTAAAATGACTCTTCAAATGTAGTTATTCATCAGTGTTATTTTTCTCACATTCATGTCTACATTTACAATGTTTTGAAACTCGTTCATTGATCATAAAAATAGCTTATTTTTTAATCATTTATTTTCACAAACTTAAATGCTTTTAAATTGACTGAGAAGAATACTATTATTTTAAGGTAAAACTAAGCTTGAAATTCTTTTTAAGTGTAACAATCTCTTTATCAGGTAAGAAAAAAGGAGATTACTTTGATACAAGAAGAACTTTGAAAGTGATTTTTTTTAATCTGCAGAATAATTAAAGATAACCCAACTAAAATGTCATAAATTTTAGTTTCCCTTTTTGAATAAATTAAGTCTGACCAATCTCTTCACAGAATGTCTAATAATCAGCAAATGAATCATGAAAATATGAAAGTGATACTCTTTTCCCCAAATTCTAATCAAATTGCTATTATTAACCAGTTACTGATATAAATACAATTTTTGTCTTAGCTTAATACTTCCTGTTGACTTTAGAACATGCTGTCATTATCCTTATCTTTGTTGCACAATAGAGACCTATTATTGTATTTGGTTGGTATTGCAAACTATTTAAATGAACATTTCTTGAATTACATGCAACTGTTTAATATTAATAAACTAACATTAGTATTAGGGACAGTATTGACTTGTTGACCATTCTCAATTTTTGATCTCTGATTTCTGGTACTGTCCTACATTTCTGAAGAGTAAAAATGGGCTGAAGTATTTGGTCATATTTGAGCAAAATTTTCTTTACTCCTCCCTTATCAGTATTTTTATTTTTTCAAATAATATTTAGTCTCATCATTGTCTAAGTTTGTATGGCTTAACTCTTTCACTGCCATATCATCAAAGTTCTAACACTGTGCTGTATGCAATTATGATTGAATTTTATACTACATTCTGTTTACTGGTTAAGATTTTCCATGGGGAATTTCTTGCTATTTTGACACTAAATTTGATTTTTTTTTTTTTTTTTACTATATTTTGTTCTCTGAAAGAAATGATGTATGATTCAGAACTGAGTGAAATCAGTGTCTACAAAATTGACTTGGTTCAGGATGATTTCAGTACAAAGGATATACATTACATAGGCCAGACTAATGGCAGGAATAATAATAATGATGATCATGATCATGGGAGATGCTTGATAAGAATAATATTGTCGTCATGCCTGGTATAGAAATCAAGGAACAAGTTTCTCATTCAGTGAGTTATTGACTGTTTCCCCAAGAGGAATTTGAAAGTTAGGTGACATAATGCAATTCTTTGACAACCTGGCTGACTTAGCTGAAGTTCAAAACAAAGGTGGTTAAGGACATTTGTGCTTCTGTTCCAACTCATCCTAAATGAAAGACAAAAGGAGAACCTTAAAAAGTGATGCAGAAAATGATCCAAAGTAATGTAACTTTCTTATCATGTTTTCAAACTCAAAAATAACTGCATTTTCTACAGTAACAGCCTGTCCCATCCACGTAAGAAGCTAACAAGTTATAGAGATTGTCAGGCTGGAGAAGGACAATCTCTCCCATGTCTTCACAACTGATTTATATAATACCACGTGGTGAAGTATATAAAAAAGAAAACAAGAACAAATATTTTTTTTATTATTCTAACACCAGTTCATAATATATACATGTGTATAGTAGCACAAGAGAATAAACAAAACAAGTTCCCCTGGTGAGGCAAAATTGTTAATATAAAACGTTTTCTATTGCTGATACAGAAGATGTGAGTGAAATGTCTCTTTGTGGGCAAGGGAAGTGACTTGGAGGTAGAGTAGAGTCAGGGACAGGAGTTGATGTACTGGGTTCATTAACCAAGTGGTGACACTGAGGCATCAACTGCTTTCCTGTTCACCACAATACTGTCATTATGAGCAGCATTCTTAAAAACAAATGTGGTGGATCATGAACACTTTTTTTTTTTTCTTTGGTGGTAACATTTGTAATTTTATATGGTTGTATATTGAGGGAATATGTTTTTGAGCCAGATGTAATGTGCAGAAGACAACTTTTATTTTTGGTTTTGCTTTCTTAGCATTCACATCTAGCTGACATGTACAGTGAATCAGAGATCTAATTTGAAGCAGAGTATAACAATAATATTTACATTGATTATCATAACATTTTGTACTGTATTAAATGTTTTGAAGTAACTTTTTTTGTCTCTTGGTAAACTTCAGTACCAGTTTCATATAGCTTCTGTTAAAATTCTTTCCTAGAAGAATATTTCTTCTCCATGAAATGATTTCAATCAGCCTTTATATATTATCATATTACCCAAAATCTTCAAATTTGAAAATGGTTGGATTATTTTCAGGTAAAAATGGTTCCCAACCAAATTTCAATTCAGAACTCAGGTATCATACGTGAAGCACAGAAAATGCAAAAATCTTATCTAATACTGGAATTAAAAACATTTTATAATATAGGAGATATATTCAATTAACAGATTATATCAGAAGTTAATTTTCTCTGATTTACGTTTATAACTTCTATGTTCTTGTGTTTGGTTAAATATGCAAAACGTTTGTGAAAATTGTTTTGAAACTGCCCAAGTTTTCTTTCTCTTCAATTTTGATGGCTACATTTAGTTTGTGTGATTAATTGTTAAAATGAAACATCGAATTATAACTTTTATTAGATTCATCAAAAACAATATTGTAATGTCTAGGTCATAAAAGTACTTAACATAAATACAGAGGATACTCTGAAAGTAAAATGCTTATTTATATCCACAGAAACTACAACACTTTTGGATAGAACAAGTTTTCAATTCCCAAACAATATTGTTCCAAATGTTCACCACTATTTCACAAGCAAATAACAAGAGTTTAATTACCAACAGAAACAACCTACTTTTTCACCAAGGCAATGATGTTGCCTTTGAGAGGGAAATGTTATTTTATTAGTCCAATTGAAAGAAAGTTGAAAGGTACCAAATGTAGAATAAGGGTGTGGTAAGAAAGTATAGTCAAAATGATCCATCATCTTCAAGTTGTTGTTGAAATTGAGATAATTATGTTCCAAGCAATGAAAAGAAAAGTTCTCTTCCCAAGTCAAAGTTTGAAAATTTAGGCCTTTATGTAACAGTGTTGATGCATTTTCTGTATTTCTGTGAAATCCAAAAGGATCACAACTTTGCTATAGGAATTGTACACATTTCTGTTACTTAAACTATCACTTGATTCTAGTTTGTAGTAGTGGCACCATATTTTTTTTTTTCTTTTTCTACCAGGAGGCTACCTTAGATCACACATATTTGTGTTCACTGTTCCTCTGTGAATATTCCAACATTGTCAATGCAGTGAAACTGATATTCAGCTCCTTATATACTCTTCTGCTTGTAATCTGATCAAAGCACTCTATTTTGTATATTAACAGCTGTGCAGGTCTGCCCCCGAAATGTGGCTTATACAAATCTCAGTTGCCACTACTGAAATGTATTAACTATCAACTACCTGTACTCACATCCACTATTTGCTCTCCATAAATGCTCAGTAAGTATCAGTGAATGTAATATGCATGGAAGAATTCAACAACACACTGCTGCTTCATATTAATGTCAGATGCTATTTTACCTAGCTGCCACTCGAGGCAAAAAAATGCATTATGGGATATTGGTGAGAAGGCTCAACCTCTACTGCCATACCACCAACATCCATACCTGATATCGTCTGTGGCCTACATAATAGGATGTATTACATTCAAAATGACTTGTATCTATAATGTTTCTGCCCATTTATATTATTTTATGTTTGTACTTTTCCTAGCTTAATGAAAATTTAGTGAAAGTTCTGCTTTTGTTTTATAACAATGTTTTCATGGAAAAAAGTTTTTGTTTTTTAATTTATCGAAATATCTTCCCTTGCTAGTTTGTTGTCATTCCAATTTGATGCAAGCAAAACAGGACTCCTATAAACAAATATATTCCTTTTTTTTTTATATCAAAATTGAAATGTCAGACATTTTTTTTCCTTTTTAAGTCAACCAATTTTTTTTTTTTTTTTGCCAACATTTTATAGGTAATGTCATTCTGTGTTTATACTTAGAATTATTTTACAGCTAAAAACTGTTTTTTATGCTTCCATTAAACATACTGTATATTTGTAGTTTGTTTCAGAAAATTTAAAGGCAACTTATAATAAAACAGCCTATCATAATAGTTCAGATTGATGCTAAACTTTCTACACCTAAGAAGTCTTTATAATTTATCTCCAAATTGTTAATTAGTCTATTCAAAAACTTGCATATAAATCTAATAAAAGAATAAACCACTACCAATATATATGAAAACGTCTCCTGTAATGAGTTGTAGAATAGTATTCATAATTTGAACTGGATTCTGAAAACTACAAAATGGCCTACTCACACGATAGAATGGTATTGGAAAACTGTGTCAAAATAGACAAACTGACTTTCATCTGTATTGATCCTGTTAACCCAATTTTTTTCTCAGCCAATATCAAAACACAAGCAAGTCTGAATAATCCTTGCAAAAAATGTACACATATAGTTGGTAACCAGTGTCCTGCCAAAATGGTATTGTTGTTATAAGCATGGATGTTTGCAGCCTTGTAAATCTAGAGCAGCCACAGGTCATTTTATGTAATGTTATTAAATCCACAAGGATAGTACAATGTTTATAAATTGTCATGGAGTCCAAAACATAGATGAAAATGGTAGTCTAGATTCCAAAGATTTTTCAAATGATTCTGCTATCAATTGTCAACTTCTATATACAATGTAGATTAGTCATAGGTCATATATTCCAAAATTTGTAGTTGATATTAAAATAACAAGTGATTGAATAACAAATCTTCATTTGGTTACATAGTCTCTCACCAATCATTTTACAGGCAGTAGAATAAAAAGGAAACAAAAAACCTTTTGGTTTCAATTTGCAATAAAGAGCTGTCAATTCTTGCAATAATGGTATAAGCACTGGCATTATTTTAAGATGATTTTTCTTTTCTATTATAAACATTTATTTATAAAAACGATTCACTGCTATTCAACAGATCATTCTTGTATTTTTGTTTTTCTTCTCTGAAATATTATTGTGACTTAATAAGAATGAAAAAAATAAAGTGAATTCTAAAACATTTTAAGTTATTCTCTGTAAATGTGTTTTGGAGTTTGATGTCTACAAATTGCATTCTGTAATGTAACCTCAGTGTACTTTGATTTTCTTTATATTTTCACATTTATACATTTATTTATTGAAAAAGAAATCTATTTCTGGCATAAAACAAAATTAATTTAAAAATGGACATTCATTGATGAGAATATCAGACAAATAATTTGTACCCATTACTGTCAGCTTCAGTTTTTTTCTCAAACCACTTCTAAAATGAACACAGAAAAAGTTAAATTAATAAGTGATTTATAACACTAAATGAGGACACCTTAAAAAGCAGGGAACTTTTTAAAAGATCAATCTTTTTTCTAACAGTTTTAATTAAAATGTAATTGGTGATTGTTTTTTTTTTTTCTGAAGTTTATTTTCTGATGATTAAGCACCAAAAGAGTTGGCTGTTGTAGTTCAATGTACTGAATTTGCATCAGTGTTCATATGCAAATAGCAAAATTAGAGATTAATGGAAATTTATGTTTACAAAAAATAACAAAAAGTAAATAAATTCATTGGAAAGCTCTCTTGGTTTTGATAATACCATGGTGAATCTTTATGAAATTTATAAAATGATATTGTTATCTTTTTTATTTACATTAATAGAAGTGAAATTTATAAACTAGATTGATTTTACTATTTTTATTCATAAAGAGGTTATTTCCTTGTCAATAGTTTCTTTTTATCAAACACATAAATGATGTTATTGGTTTGAATTGAACATGAACTGAATGTAATCATAACAGGTTTTGAGGTCAAAAATGATTTAATAGAATTCAAGTTTCTAAGCATATTCTATCTCCAGATTTATTTTAATATTATGGTAAAAATTTCTATTTGAAAGAAGAAAGATGATTTAATGCAGTTATTCCCAAAGTAGTGGTACCCCCATCTCTTGGGGCAATAAGAAAAAAGTGGGCAACCAGTATGTAGTAGTGGTACATGTGAACCATAACACATAGCACCCATTGTACCCAAAGGGAATCTTGCCTTCACTTTACAGTGTATTCCATTTATATAGCAATTATCATGTGAAATACTTACTCATTTGATATGTAATACTAGTACCAAGAAAATCCAATCAAAGGTTGACCATGCATTTGAGTTTAGGTTTTGGTATTCAAAGGCGACAGCAACACAACATTTTGGGAAACACATATTTAAAGCATTGATTTCACTGGGTTAGATGAATCATTTAAGCTTACAATCTTTCAGTTAGAATATCCAAGTTCAACATTATTATGAGGTCTGGCATAAGATAATAATAATGTCACAGAAATAAAAAGTTAGAAATTCAAATACCAAGATAAATTAGATGCCAACTGAAATGGAAAATCTAAAGTAGAAAAGTTCATCTACGTATAAATGGTACAAATATAGTTGTATGATAATGTTTGTTAATAAAAATGCTAACCAAATCATTTGTGAGAAGTAAAGCTCAATGTTTATACAAGGGAAATTTAACTTTGCCCAAAATATTCTACTTGTAAACTATTAAAATCAAATAATATTGAATTAGCTTTAAATGGTAATTACTTAACAAGTGTTAGAAAATAATCTTCAGTGCCTGTCTTTTTATTTTTGTTTTTTAATGCATATTTGATATTCACTTTTGAAATTTGTCAACACAAAAAGAATTTATATTTTACAATATACAACTTTTATGAAAATTTACAAGAAAAGAAATTCTATTCAAACTGAAACTAGTTTTTGATTGACTAACTAATGGATATATTTAAACAAAAGATTCTTTGAATTATGATCAGTTTAAAAATTAACACTAGATTTAAAAAGAAATTTTGGAAAGGAGAAATTGCCTAAAAATGTTACACAATATTGTATTTATTTAATATTTTCTGCTGATATATATTTCTGCTCAACTTGAACCAAAAAGAGACACATCTCAAAGATGGATAGTTGGTGTTTTTTGTATGCCTTATAGAATATGGTAATTATTGGCACATAGAGAATGCTACCTAAATGTTTTGAGACTCTGAAATACATTTGTTCACTGAAAGTAGCGGATTTTTGGTGACCACTCTTTCTAAGCAGCGCTTTTGTGAGTCAATGTGTGAATCAGAAACTCAGAGGTCACTTTCTTAAATTACAAATCTCAGGTTGTGATTTTATTCGCATCTGAAATCAAAGCAGTGAATCTGCATTTAAAAAAATGTTAAAGAAATCCTTCAGTGATTATGTTATATTAGGAAGAAATTGAATAAACTTTGACCTTCGTGCCCGCAAAAAAAAGTCAAATGGACGGTTTTTGCCTTGACACTGCTATTATTTGAACTACCTTCACTCCTCCATAATGTTTATTGTTTTTAAAAGCAATGATTAGAATTTTAATAAGACCTAAACATCTGATACTTTTTTTTTGCAGGCACGAAGGTCCAAGTTTGCCAAATATTGTTTCAGCAACAAACAATATCTCCCGACAGAGTTGAGCATTCAGGGCAACAGATACCATAACAATAAAGTTTTATATGATACCGATAAGTTGTGTGATACTTTCTATGCAGGCTAGACAATCTATCCATGATGTTTTGATGATTGCATTTTGACACGCATTGTTACAAAACGGAGTTACAGCCCCAAAACGTCATTATTCTATCTGTCGAGATGAAAACAAATATGACCACCAAAATCATAATTGGTGATGAATCTGAAAGAAAACAACATTTGTCAGTCGTAATAATGGAAGTTACTAAAATCTCCGCAGCAGAAAAGTGTCATATTTGCAAAACCAAAACCCTTTTGATTGTTTTCTTTTTACACAAGTTATTCTCCAGAAGTAATTTGTTCTCTCTAATCAAACTATAAACGATATGTGAAACTTTGAAGAGAACCTATTTTAAATTAAAGAACTACACAGACAACTGGAAGGACAGCGTACATCAATCTTTGTTCAACGGTTCCTGGCTTCCAGAAACGTACTTCATTCCGAATCCACCGTCTTCTGATCTCACTTAGTTTAACAATTTCCCTGAAGCTGACATAAGAAGTACATAGAATCTTGGTCATTATTTCAAAGGAAACTTGATGTTGGGATATTTATTTTAATGTTCAAATTCTCCTAACTTATGCAGCACTTTGTAAATGGATGGATTTTCTTTTCTGCTTTATAAAAAATGGATGATTCCTGAAAAATGAACAAATTATGATGAGATTGAAAGCAAAATCTGTGATTTGGCTCGTGCTCATCAAATCTACAAACAAAAGCTATTATATTTTTATCTAAAAACTTGAAAATTTATCCATCAATTTTATGAAAGATGACATCATGGCATCAATATCATAATTATTACTCATCTTGTCAATTCCCAATTTTATCGCAAGAAAAATATATTTAATGCAATATAACGAAAGTCATTCATATAATATTATATCAGGGAGTTGACATATAACCCATACAAACATCAATTATTTTTCAACAGTCTAAAACTTTTTTACAAAAAAAAATATTTGTTTGATTTTAAAACAATTGTATAATTCTGGTAGGCCTTACTGTGAATATATTTTTGGCTTGATGCCGTTTTTTTTAATTATTTTTTTATTTCGAGGCCATTATGGCAACTGGCAGGCAATGGAAGAACTATGTTGACGGGAGACAAGAGCCAATGCTCTGCTGAAAACGTTCTTAACTAAGAGTGCCACTCCAATTGATGGGATTGTATCGTAGTAGTTCCCTTTCTCGTCTTTGTTGAGAGCATTTATCAGCCTGCAATTTCTTCCACTTTTCTTCCATGATCTGAAATAAAAAAAAATGGAAATCATTCATTCGGTAAAAATATTTTAAGAGGGTATGTTTTTTTCATTTAATAATGTAAGTGTTAATACGAAAATCAACTGAAATAAAGTTTAATTACCATGCTTATGGTTCCAATGCTTCCCACCATAGCAGGAAGTGCTGAGAATTAAGGTATAGGAATTAAATTCTATATATATTTTTCAACCATCAGTTTTTTTTGATAAACAACAAATACTGCCAAAATATTTACGGACGTAGACCAACCACGTGTTGTTTTTTAATCATTTACAAAGTAACAATAATAACTCCTTTTACCAATCCAGTAAATTTGGAAAAAAAAAAGATTTTCGGGAGCCAGTGTGAAATTATTTTCTGATTAATGAAAACCATGTATTCACAAAGTTCACACATTTATGTGAGATTAGATTTTGGATCTCCCTTACAGATATAAAATAGAAACATTGCTTCTCGGGGTTCAAAACAATTTCGGAGGTCCGTTTGATCTACAACTACGTACACAAGCATCCTCACACACACACGCGTGCGCACAATGGAAGAGATGAGCCAGCAGCCTCCGACTAAGCCCTTGTCTACAAACTCATAAATACATTAGGCTGACCGTCATAAAGTAAGTCTGTCCCCACATCTCATACCGACCTAAGAACACTTAATTAAAAAACTTCACTGCAAGGAAAATTGAACATTTTATTGTTATTGCTATTGTATATTTCTGAAAAGAATCTATAAATGATATTTCAAATGACATTCTGCTTCTACTTTTCCTTCAGAAAGTAATTTTTGTTTCATTTAAAAGATATCTTGTTAAAAGGTTTGAAATCCCGACACTCGGATAAAAATGAAAAAAACCTGAGTAGACGGATCCTAACAAAGCGGGGTATGTTTATAAGAGGTATAATCTCTGAATAGAGAAGCAATAATTATATTACATTGACACTTGAATGTTGTTCTGACGCCAATTAAATCAAATATAGAGACAATTCGAGAAGACTTTAAATACAATGATAACATTTAGTAAATCGATATTTATCAACGAGCAAATGTAATATGCAAATGAAGATGAATGGAAAATATACAAACATTAGGCAAAATTCTTTTTTTGTAGAAATAGTTCATTTTAATGAAAAACGGCAAGAATAAAAGCAAAGTCAAATATTTAAAGTTCATATTTTTAACAACGCGCAAGAATAATTAGGTGTATGTATATGTGCGTGTGAATAAACAAAAAAGGTTCTTACATGGAAAGAAATTCGAAGAGATTGATCTCTAATGGAGATCAATAGATGATCTCACCCCTGGATTCGTCAGCGAGAGAAGCAAACTTTTACTTCCTCCATCTTGTGGATTTAAATAGTAAAGTTTGACACACGTTATGGTTTACATACTAACTGGTTGTGATATCATGTTTCTAATGGGAATGTTACTTATGAGACAAGGATGATAATTAATTATTATTTTAAATGAATGAGACACATCATTTCCTTTTTGTACACCTGCTTTACAATGAGTTGTAAAATATGAAATGAAACTTCGAAAAACCGAAAATGACTCTCCACGCGACAAGTGAAGGTTTCTAACTTCACAATAATGGGGAAATCTAACAATAGAGCGGAGGCATTGGGGAAGTCAGAATGCCTCAGAGAAGAGGGAAAAGGATCAGTTTAAGGATAACAGTTTTAGATTTGGTAAAAAGATGAATTTGGTTAAGACTTTAATGTTTTGTCTAACATCATATTGCTGGAAATTATTTGATAATTTTAGATAAATAATGTGTTATAAATGCTAAGACTCAACAGCAATTTATTAAAATTTCCCTAAAAAAGTTATATTTTCCTTTAATCAAAAATCAGTTTTCTTTCGATTTGTAAAATCTGATGGAATCGGTGTATCTGAATCAGCATTGGGAAAAGAAGAGTATGGCTTGAACGCCACTCGCTTTTCCAACGCCAAAATTCACTTAACTCATTAAGCATGCAGATTAAGAAGGAGAAATTTTGTTTATATTCTTGTTGCTGACCTACAAGGTGCCGTGGACTGCGTTGTGAATTAAGAATTATGAGACGTCACCGTTAGCATAACATGCCAGATCCTGCCATTTAGATAGCGACCAAACAATGATCCACGTATAATGACATCAATTAGACGACAACTTGAAGACTTTGTTCTCTGCATGAATAGAAATGACGTCATTTAACCTGTCTACACCTGTTTGCATAGTATTACCCTTGTCTAAATTTGATCCAGATGTAACCTTCGATCTTTTTTCTCATTTGTTTGTTTTTTTTATTGTTTTTTTTTTGTTCTTATCAATCTATTATTAATTTATCATTCTTCTATGTGCACCAGTTGAGTTTATTATTTGTTAATATTCTTAGTTATCTGTCTGATGGAGGGATTTTACTTTCGTTACTCATGTACGAAACTTTATCCAGTCAAAGGCAAAAGGCAAGAATGGTAGCAAATATTCTCACAGTATTTCCATGGCGCAGCAGATACACGACACAACATACAAGTATACAACTATGACAAACAAATAGCAAATATAAAAAGCGGTTTGTGCTTTTTAAATGTTCTATTCTTTAAATCGAACTTGCATGCAAACATGCGTAAAATACAATCAAACACTGTACACAAGATCAACAAATATAAACGGAAAATCAATAAGACATGCTGTTAACAACTTTGTTTAAGGCATAACCAAGTAGTAGAGCATTGGGCACTAAATATAGAGTTTATAAATATTTTTAAACACTATAATTTGAAAATGAAATCATGAACGAGTTCTTTTCTTAAGCGATTTCAATTTGCAATTATCTAAAAGGCGAAATATTTCCATTATTCCATGAATTTTACCCTCACTTTTTTGTTGTTCTAATCACAACGTCTCGGTCGATATCAGCATCGGTTTTCGTCAAGTGTCTATTGCATCATTATGTCGGAGTTATCTCCTCCTCAGCTCCTTAACTCTTCCCTAGGGGTCTCTCTCTCTCTCAACTGGCTATAAATACTGGCTGACCCTTCGCCTCGATTTCTTTTTTCCCCAGGCCTTCAGCCTTACCACTTCGCAGATGTGAGCTCTCACAGATACAGCGTTTCCCAAATTCTGGGAACACGCTAAGAACAATACACGTACGTACGAACACTCACCACAACACACACACACACATAATATTCACCACACGCACTCATTGTAGCTGTCCATATGCTTGTAACCTTTTCTTAATACATATATTTGTTTGTATATAGTTATCGGTCTTGTTTGTTTTCTTTGTCTTCTTTGGACTTAATTAAAGTCCAATATTCTCATGTGGTTGGACCGGCTAGTAGGAAATTCAACCCACATGTGTTCTTCTACAATACATCACATCTTGACCCCACGGTCCGCTACATAATGGTGACCCCGACGTGATATGAACACGCAACCTTAGTTTAACCCAGTCTATTTTCCTCTTCAATGTAAAATCAAGTCAATTTCTGAATTCGAGATCTCATATTTATCTGAGAAAATTATAGCCTAAATTGAAAAAGAGCGAACAAAAGATTTGAGGCATCGAAGACCTTCATTAGAAATTTTATTTGAGTCTCTCATCCACGGGTTAACAACTATTCGCTTTATAATGAACTGAAACTACTACGGAAAGATAAACATGTTAGGATAGGATTAACAACTTTGTAGTCATTTACTCTAACATAAGTAATAGTCTCAAATTGGGTACACATTGTGCTAAAGTGGAACTCTAACAGACTTAAAGTATGAGAAACTGAACTATTTAAGATAATTTGCACCTGGTGTCACACCTAAAACAGCACTGATCAGATCAGATCAGTTTAATGTGTTTAATGTTGCTGGCCATCGATTCCTTGAAGCTGTCTTTTAGACTCCTAATTTTATACTTAGATTTGCTACTTTTAATCGTCCATCGTGATCGCAGATAAGAGTGAAACTGGAACTTTTTATTCAGATCTGTTTATTAACGCTGTCTATTCTTACACTTATTCTATTTCATTTTTGGAACCCTTTCTTTGTTGGATGAATGTGAACCCTGCCCGAGGCTGAATCATTCTGACATGAACTTCCACTCAATCAGG
The DNA here is from genome assembly GCA_903632075.3 of Acanthosepion pharaonis. Classification (NCBI taxonomy): domain Eukaryota; kingdom Metazoa; phylum Mollusca; class Cephalopoda; order Sepiida; family Sepiidae; genus Acanthosepion; species Acanthosepion pharaonis. Next base: position 53,267 of record CAHIKZ030000090.1, on the reverse strand, counting down.
TTCACCGATTACGCTGACAACATTTTCATACTTTGATTCTCTTCCCATCATTATTTGACTTTACGATAATCTTTTTGTATGTCAGGGAATATGCTGCCTCCCTTATTCCAAAGGAAAAATAAGGATGAGAGCCCCCCCCACACACACACATACACCAACAAATGTAAGGGTCAGTTGACGGCCAAATGTTCATTAAAGACAAAAATAATGGCTACCTTTGCAAAGAGAAAACTTTTCCTGGGGTTGAGAAGAGTGTATTTAGCTGAAGAGGAAGCTTGCTACTTTTTCTTTTTTGGCAATAAAGCGACTAAAACATTACTGAATGTGAGAGAATCTGAGAAAAAGAAGGCATTATTAAGGAGCGATAACAATAAGAGAAAAGGAATTAAGGAAAGAGAAGATGGAAGAAGAATTAAGGAATAAATCAAGTAAAGAAAAATGTTGATCAGAATTATTAGGGAAACAAATAGGGAATTCTACTATTTGACTGAGAGACTGAGCAACGGAAAAATTGAAAGTCTGAATACCGGCAACATCAGTAATATTAAGTCAGTATGATTAAACCACTTGACATGATAAGCTTTTTAAAGCCCCAAACTCAAAAATGTTCGCAGATGAATTGAGGAAGTGAGTGAGTGAGTGAGAGAGAGAGAGAGAGAGAGAGAGAGAGAGAGAGAGAGAGAGAGAGAGAGAGAGATCGGGTGTAACAGCAAAATTGTCCAAATCGTATAACAGCAAAATTTGTCCAATTGTTAGATTAAGTTTAAACCGTTGTATAATTACTGTCCAAGCTTAACAGAAGAATCGTGATAAAATCGATCATAAACGAAAATGACATGTTCATCATTACTTAATTATAGCTAAGGATCGGAAGTTCATGAAGTACTGAAATTAAGTTCAAATATATAAATATTATTCCAGGATCACGATGATCCTCGCCCTTTAACCTTCTTACCTTCTGCCCTGGTGTAACAAGGTACCTCAGAGTTTTCACATACGATTTCATTTTCAAGTCTTTTTTTCACTAATCTTTGAACTGTCATTGCTGAAACTCTCCAAGTGCCAAACGTCTTATGAATTGAGTTGGATCTTTTCTAAGTGATCTCTTTAGCTCTCAGTTGAAATGATGATCCCTCTTCCTGTTGTGACCTCCTAATCCAGTTTTCCTCTGTACTGTTCCCTCTTTTTTAAACTTATTCGCCGTTCACTTGTTGGTTATTGAATAGACTTTGAAAATGGAAGTCAGAGTATGAATGTTGGTACCATTACTGAAGGCCTGAATGATATTTTTTCCTTTCACCATTGCTCATTTGAGAAGACAGTGGGTCTGACACAAAACGATTTTAACCTGTTCACTTTCTAGCTCTTTTTTCAGTGATTCTTACAACAAATAGTGTCAAGATTGCTAAACGTATTATCTGAAAACCTGGAAAAAAGAAACTCAATTAATTTTGTGGTTTTTAGATATTAAACATTTTGTGGATGGACAATTATGCTGTTACACGATTTGGACAATCTTGCTGCTACACCCGGTATATATAGATATTTCTATACTGCCAGATATTTTATCTAATATGTTATAGTCCTGATAAGGAGAGCGATTAAGGAAAAAGAGATAGCTAACAAAGTCCAATAAAGAAAGTGTTGCTGGAACGAGTGTCCTTCTCTAATCATACACGCTGAATTCTCTCTCTTTCCCTCTACGGCTGGCTTCATAAGTAGTTCATTATTGCCGAGGAAGGCATCAAAACAGGTCTTATTTGCGGGAAGCTTCAGAAACGATCGAGAGGCTTAGCTTTGTGAAGAAACGTTACTGCTCCACGTAAAGTGTTATTCACTCAGTTGATGTTTTGGAATAGTTGATAGAAAGCATTTTTAAGAATATCACTTTAAAGTAAAAAAAATATGAAAGGAAAAGATTGCTTTTGATTTTGTTCGGTGAAAGTTGGTCGAAAAAATATGCTCTTCGATATTTAAGGGCAACTGAATGCAAGATACACTTAAGAAATGCCGAAGAACATGACTAGTCGAACTACTGTGATAAAAACAATAAAGCTGAATATACTGGTCCGAATAATCCGTGAGTAATAATTCTTATTTCAAATATTTCGTCAAATAACAAATATCTCTCTATTTAAAGTCCGATAAACCATCAGGTTTTAGATTTTCTGCCTCATATTGTAGGTATATCAACCATTTTTGTATACCACTGATAACGAAAACCATCCGAATAAAAATTTGTGCCATTTCCTCTTCACAAATCAGTACTCCTTGGTAGTCACGTTGAGAAATGAAAATCGTTACGCAGTAGACTATTTTCATTTAAGATCTGAGGCAGAATTAATTCTTTACACATTCGCGTGTTGTGGTGTTATAAGCACAGCTTAAATGTGGCATAAGACCGAAAATATGGGACACACACTGAGGATCTAATTCACTAATCAGTCGTAATTGTTCTAGCGAGACAAGCTTGCTAACTATTACACAACATCGAGGTGCCCACACACGCACATGTGTTCATTCCGTAGATACTAGTTAATCAGGAGAAAAGAACAGAGCAGAACGTTGCTTCGAAATACGAAAACGGTTTTCTTGTTTGATCTATTAAAATAATTTTTTCTGCTATTGCACAAAAAATAATACAAATCCAATCAGTTTTTTTACACACAAAAAACTCGAAAGCATTTCAGATTTAATAAGACTTAACGACTCTAAATTATGAGTTTTGACGTTTGAAAAATGTTATCAAGTTTATCCTACTGTCGTTTCTTAAATGACAGCATGCGAATAAATTATTTGCTAGGATCATGGGAAGATAACGGACTGTCCTTCATTATCATCTTGTATAGAATAAAGTTGTAATCTATTTGCCTGTTTCATTCCTTAAATGTTCGTGTTCGTGTGGATCATTCTCATCGACATTCTGCTTTGATGTTTTCTTGCAATTTGTTCAACAATTACATCATCACAATTTTCATCCTCATTGTCATGTTGTAGGTTATTATGGATGCATGCGCATTATTCATAATTTTCAACACGTTGCATCTTTAACTGGCTTAATGGTTGCTGTTATAACAACATCAATAATGATGACGATGATTGTAAGCACTTCCAGTCCCATTAGGGAATGCTGGGATCAAGACGGATCTAGCGGGCAGTTTAAATAAATAAGTTATTAAGTTTACTACGTGTCGTGTCGTCTTTGTGTTGCTTCAACATTTTAACGGCCAGTCCCATATATCTTTCCACCCTAAGCCCACATATATCTTTCTTTGGCGACCAGTCTCATATCTTTCCACCCTAAGCCAAGTGGAACATCGTGTCAGAGGGGGATTCTAAAATAAAATAAAAATATCTAGAAGAACAGGACCGAATTTGAAAAGAAAAAATATTCAAATTAACTGCACCAGAGCCTAAACGGCTTTACAAACCCGGGAAATTGTCAGAAATGGTTGCAGAGATTTCAATTCTCTCGAGAAGCATCGAAACTCTGGAAAGAAGATAACAAAACTCAAGTAAGTACATTAATATATTGCATGGGAAAACCTTTATTCGCGCAATGCACGAATTAGCATGTGAATTTCCACAGAAAAATGACCAAATCAGAAATTGTCTTGTGATGGGACTACAGATTACCTATCCGAAAGATTACAATTAATTCCTGATTTTAAACTCGCGAAAGCTACGGAAATGGTCAGGAGCGACATAGTTTTGCCTGACCTAGCATCTTTTCATAGAATTAAATCTATTTTATCTCATGCAATGGAATTATCACATATTGAATCAATAAAAGAACTGTATTTGAAGATTGATATTTCTTCTAATGTGGTTGGACGTTGTTGCGTAGGTTTACTAAACAGGTTGTTGATTTTTTTTTAAAACGGAAAATAATTGAGTTGAAAATAATTCACTAAGATTGTACTTGGACGATCCTAAGGGAAGAAGAAGGAAGGGGAAAGAGAGAGGTCGAGAAATACAAAAAAAAAAACGGTCATTAACAAAAACACGAGTCAGAAAGATATCTTAGCTAGCATGTTGACCGAATTTTTTTTAAAGACAATTGGAAGAATAGAATTAGAAATAATAAGAAGAAAGAAAGGGAAAAAAGACATGATATCAAAACGGGCCGCTTGATGGAAGCCAGATATCGGTCAAAGCACCTAGCCTACTTTTGCATGGAAAGACACCTTATCAATTTGGATAAAGAGAAATTTTGGGAACAATGAAACAATCTTAATCAGAGAAAAAGTGTCTTTTGGGTTGAGGGGAGTGACCGGTGGAACGGTATACAGGCTCTGACCTGTTAAAAATTAGAACCCCCACAATAATAAAGTGGAGACATTTTCAATGTAGATAATTAAGATTTTTGACTATCAGGAAAAACAAAGAGGTAAAAAGAGGGACAATTGCTTTTGGCTCACAGAGGGCGCCAAGAAGGCGGAAAAGATCCTTTCTGAAGTCAAGTCTAATTAGCGGCGGGCTGTTTGACAAAGTCCAGGTGAGAGAAGGCCAAGATGGTCATTTTTCGTACGTGCGAAAAAAAAAAGGAAAAATTAGATTTTGTTTTTTTAGAACAAGAACGATATAAGCCCGCCCCGATTGATTGCAGGAAACGCCCAATCAGGATCTCATTAGCCGAAAACGGTCACGTGGCTGCAGAAAAGAAAAGAAAGAAATGCTCAACCAGAATCCCATTAGCCGAAAACGGTCACGTGGCTGCGGAAAAGAAAAGAAAGAAATGCTCGATCAGAATCTCATTAGTCGAAAGCGGTCACCTGACATACGAGAGACCGAGAGAGATGGATATGCGCCTCCCCACCAAAAGCACTATGAGGAAGTAGGGGTGAAAACAATAGCGATAATGGAGAAATCAAAAATAATGCGACTTTTGGAATTATCGAGAAAACCCCTGACGCCGACAGACCCACCCCAGTTTGTTGCGGCGTCAATAAAAGCAGGACCCCAGTCGACAGAAATCAGTTGGAGTTGGAGTTGAGAGTTGCAGCTGGACCGCGGGCAGGGAAAGAGCCTGAACGCGGGCATCGGGCCCGATTCACTCGCCCCTTTGCGGGCAAAAGAATCCTCAGACAAGAAATCCTTCCAGCCCAAGTCGAAGACAGAAGAGTTCAGCCCCGGACGAGAAGAGACCTCCGAAGAGATCACCTCGGACGACAGACAAGAAAAATCCTTCCAGCCCAAGTCGAAGACAGAAGAGTTCAGCCCCGGACGGCAGCGAGAAGAGATCACCTCGGACGACAGAGAGTTGCGGCTGAGTTGCGGCAAGAGATCCTTCCAGCCCAAGTCGAAGACAAGAGAACTTCAACTCTAAGTCGACGAAGAAGAAGAAATACAACCCAAGTCGAAGACAAGAGAACTTCCAGCCGAAGACAAGACGCCTAAGTCGACGAAGAAGAAGAAATACAAAGACTTCCAGCCTAAGTCGACGAGAAGAAGAAATACAACTCAACAACTGCGAATGATCGATAGAAATTAGCCCCAGTGTCGAACCAAACCACACTCCGACATACACAATTCTAAAGAGTAGGCAATTCGAAATCTTTAGGTTGTGTGATAGAAGCTTGGTGCCATAGTCCACAGAGCGGGTCGGGAATTGAGAACAATTTTGTTTTTATGTAACGGACATTAAGATATAAAAGGTGGTTACCCATTTTTTTTCATCAGCAATCTTTTTTGTCTCGTGAGTTTATTTTCTCTTTTATTTGTGTTTTGCCACCCCGTCGGACTCAACTTGTATCGGCCCCAATCCCTGCTGGTCCCGTCTGTCTAAGATCTAAACACAGCGTGGGTAGACAGACCGGAGATCGGTACAGTTGCTTTAGTGACCAGGTATTGGAAGCGAGTCGGGAAAGGCGAGGCTGGTGATCATCTGACCAAGGGGTTGGAGCGGCACGCTTGGACCCAGGAGGAGCGACCAGGAGGAGCGACGTCACCGTTGGCGCCGTAACCAAAGGATCCGACCCTGGGCCAGGTGTGTAACCGTCACAAGTGGTGCCGTGACCAGGATCAACCCTGAGACAACCACGTCACATATGGTGCCGTGGTGACCGAGGGATTTCAACCCTGAGAAGACCACGATCGACCGCCGTTGCTGAAAATTCAGACAGAACTCAGAACGACCCGGGACCAAAGGAAAAGAAAGAACAGAATCGTCTGTAAGGTAGGACACCTTGTTTTGTTTCCCAACCTCGATTGTTGCTGTATAGACTGTCTTTCTCTGTAGACATGTCAGATTATGATTCGGATAGAGCAGTGGGGGTGAAGAAGAAGAAGGGGGCGGGGGTTGTCAGTGGATCTAAGGAAGCTGTTGGGTGGACCGAGGGTCCCAGTATTTGATGGCAGCGGGAAGGAGTTTAAAAACTGGCTGGCAATCCTCGAGAAGAGCCGAACCATCTACGAGCTCTCGGACCAAGAAACCCTGTATTTGGCATACGATGCCACAAAGGGAAAAAGCGTCTGAGTTCGTGAGGGGGGCTCTTGGAGAACCAACCCCGCTTGGCTTGGGAAGAAATAAAAAAACTGCTGACCAAAGAATTCGCCGACGAAGGTACGGCCATAGAGGCCATGAGGGCCCTTTTAAAACTGACACAGCTACGGGATGAAACCCCGGGAGAATTAGGGGCCCGAGCGGGGAAGCTATCGTCATTGGCATTCCCCGAAGTGGTCAGGGATAATGCGGTTATGCAGGCTCAACTGGCGGACCTGTATGTAGAGGCGCTGAGCGACGAGCGTGTTCGTCACGACGTATTGAAAGAAGGACCGCTCAGACTGTCGGCAGCGATAGAGCTGGCCAGGGAGAGCCAGGGGTGTGGGATAAAGTGAAGAGGTGTGGGAAGAAGCAGATACCAAGTCAGGAGGCTGGAAGAAGGGGGGTAGGCGGAAGAACCCCCGTGTGGAATCAGAGGGTTAAGGAAGAGGTGGATCGGGCAGAATTATGGGAGGAGGACCCCAATAGAAGGGCATGGTCGACCAGGCATGGCTTTTATAAGCCCACGCCGGGTCGATACGGGCTGGTCTGCTGGACCTGTGGGTACGAGGACCACAGGGCGGCGGAATGTCCGACGAAGTGGGGGTTGCCCCAGACTTCAATCAGGACAGATGCACCAGGTGTGGTAAGAAAGGACACCTGGCCAAGTGGTGCGGGCTGAGGAAGGGTGCCCCACCGATATTAACAAAGAAGGCTGAGCCCAAGAGACCGGCCCAGGGAAAAGCCAGCGGGCCACCCCAGAATTAAGAGGGAGGGTGGCCCAGTTAAAAAGGAGAGAAATAAAAAATTGGACCAGTGGGTGGGCGAACCGCTTGAATAGAGGACGGTTCCCCCGAGGATAGACACAAGGCCAACCCAGTTAAAAAGGGAAAGAGCAAAATGTTGGACATGTGGTCGGGCGGGCCACTTTGCGGCAAGCTGTCCAGCAAGAAGGTGCTGGTTTTGCAGGAGGCCAGGACACCTGAAAAGAAACTGTATTTTTAGAAACGGCCATGGGAGACCGGGAGAGGTCCGGCCGGGGTCGCCCAGGTGCAGGGGCGCAGAACTCCACCTCATAAAAAAAAAATGAAGGTGATTTATTACTACCGGCGCCTATGGCTGGGTTAACCCAAAGGTGGGGACCCAGGAAGAAGAAAGCTCAGGTGTTCTCTTCGCTAACGCAAGAGAGAGAACTATCCTGTAGAGCAGAGATAGGTGGTAGAGAGATGAGGGCTTTGGTGGACACAGGAGCATCTGTGTCATTGATGAGAGAAGACATACAGGCGGGTGAAACGGAAGAGAAGGTTACGGGAAGCGGACATAGAGATCACGCAAGCAGATGGGGCCCCCCTGGAGATAAAAGGGATGGTGAGGCTCCCGGTGAGGATTGGGAGGGTGAAAAGCACCCAAAATTTTTACGTAACCCCCGACCTGTGTACAGAGGCAATCTTGGGAGAAGATTGGCTCCGGAGCCAGAAGGCCCAGATCGAGTTTAATCCTACTGTGTTGGTGGTGAACGGCGAGAGAACGCCATTGGGATGCCCACCAGAGGAAGAGATAACCATAGTGGTGGAGGAAGATGTAAAGTTACCTCCCTAGGACCGCAGTGTCGGGAAAGGGTAGGCTAATGTCAGAAAAAAAAGGTACGGAGGGACCTCTGCAGTTGGTCCCTGTAGAAGGAAAGGGCCTAGAAGATAACGAGGTAACCCTGTGCGAAACGGTAGTGGAGGCAGCCGAGTTGGTGCCCATTATGATGGTGAACCAGGCCCAAAAGACTATAAAGGTTAGGAGAGGGAGAAGATAGGGAGAGCACTTCCCCTACGAACTCTGAATCGGGTGAGATTCGAGGAGGAACGAAGGAAGCTAGTAGAGCAAACAAAAGGAATCTTAGATGAGGATATATTAGCACCGGATCAATTTAGAACCAGAGTGGGGGGTCTGTTAAGGAACAATCGAGATGTGGTAGCCCAGTCAGATAAGGAACTAGGTCAGACCCACACAGTCGAAATGAAAATCGACACCGGAGACCACCCCCTGTGAAATTAAAACCCTACCGAACACCTATACATAAAAGACCCCTTGTAGAAGAGGCAGTAGAGGAAATGTTGGAAGCTGGGATGATCGAAAGATCGATCTCTCCTTGGAGCTTCCCAATAGTAATAGTAGGTAAGAAAGATGGCGGCCACCGTTTCTGTGTAGATTTTAGAAAGCTGAATTCTATATCGAAGCCGTTGGCGGTGCCATTGCCATTGATAGACGACATTTTGGCATTATTAGGGAAGGCAAAGTACTTCTCTACGTTGGACTTGAGGTCCGGGTATTGGCAGGTAGCCCTGGATGAGGCTGACAAGGAGAAGGCCGCATTCGCGTGTCACCTGGGACTGTTTCAGTTCAGAGTGATGCCATTCGGTTTAGCTAATGCCCCGGGAGTCTTCCAACAGCTAATGTCAATAGTGTTAGGAGGATACGAGAGCTTTGCCATGGCGTATTTAGACGATATCTTGATATTTTCGGAGACAGTGGAACAACACTTTTTTTCATTTAAGACAGGTGTTGGGAAGGTTGAGGAAACACGGATTAAAATTGAAATTGTCAAAGTGTCAGTTTCTGAGGGAAGAAACTAGGTATTTAGGCTTCGTCATAAACGGAGACGGTATTAAACCCGACATGGATAAGGTAAAGGTCATAAGGGAAATGCCAGAGCCTAAGACAGTGAGGCAGGTAAGAGGTTTTATAGGAGCTATAGGCTACTACCGGCGCTTCGTCCCGGCATTTTCAAGAATTGCCATACCGCTAGTGGCCCTGACGAAGAAATACGCTAGGTTCAAATGGACAGAGGACTGTCAACGAGCATTTGATTCGCTAAAGGAACAGTTGACAACCGTTCCACTGCTGACGTATCCAGACCTCAGCAAGCCCATGATATTATACACGGATGCCAGTGAGCAGTGTGTAGGAGCAGTACTTACCCAGCCGTGTCCTGATAAGGAAGGACCAGTGCCAGGCATACCAGAGGAAGTACCGATATACTTCCTCTCCCATAAGCTCTCAGAGACACAACAGAGGTGGCCAGTAATAGAGAGGGAAGCATATGCTATCATGTATGCTCTCCAAAAACTGGACTACTATTTAAATGGTGCGGTCTTCACTATAAAGACAGACCACAAGCCTCTGCAGTACCTATTGCAGGCGGAGGGACAAATAATAAGAAAATTCAACAGTGGGCACTTAAGTTAAGTGGCTACCACTGTAAGATAGAGTATTTGGCAGGAAAGGAAAACACGTGCGCAGATTTACTCTCAAGAATACCGAAACAACTGGAAGAAAGATCTGTAAGGGTAGAACAGGGAGTAGATGATAAAGCCTATAGAATAGGAGTAATTAACTCTAATAAGCTAAAAAGATCGCCCTATATTAGAATCGGACGAAGAAGGGGACGCCCAGATAATAACCGATCCTTACTGGACAGAAGGAATTGAGAAGGAGCAAGCAGACAGTGAAATAGCTGCTCTGAGAGAGAAGGTGAAGTCAGGAGAGACCACCAAGTATGCCATAATAGAGGAAAGGCTGTATTATCTCTCAGGAAGGGATGAAGAAGTCAAACCCAAGTTGTATGTGCCCAAAAGTTTAAGACCAGAGATATTGGAACAGTGCCACGAAAGGTTGGGTCACATGGGAATTGATAGGACATGTGATCTCATAGGAAGAAAGTACTATTGGCCCAAACTGTACGGAGAAGTCACTAACTATGTTCGAAGTTGTGTAGTGTGCCAGTCGCAGAGCAGAAGGCAGGAAATGGCACCCTTGGAGGAAACAGACGTACCAAACTTCCCCTTCGAGAAAGTGAGTATGGATGTATCAGGACCATATGGGGAAACTGCACAAGGAAACAACTATATAGTGAGTTTTGTCGATTGGCTAACAAATTGGCCTGAAGCATTTGCAGTACCAGACAAGAAGGCCAGAACTGTGGCCGGGTTGATAATAAGTGAAATCTTCCCTAGGTATGGTGCCCCTGTGCAATTGGTAACAGATAATGGCACGGAGAATGTGAACAGCATCATGAGAGAAGTTTTGACAGGTTTGAATGTAGAGCACATAAAAACATCCCCATATCACCCCCAGGGAAATGCTAAAGTGGAAAGGTTTCATAGAACCTTGGGAGATGTATTAGCCAAGTTGGTCAGAGAAAACATTGGAAATTGGGACTTGTATTTGACGCAGGCTCTGGCGGCCGTGAGGTTTACGATAAACGAAACCTCCAGATTTTCTCCTTATTTTTTGTTGTTTGGCAGAGACGTGGTCCTGCCTGTAGATAACCTACTGAAGCCCCGAAGAAGGTATATGGGAGAAGATCATCATCAACTATTGCTGGAACAGCAACATAAGATATTCGTACAGGCCAGAAGAAGAATAAAGAGGGCCCAGAAGAAAAGAAATGAGAGGGTGAATGCTGAAAGAAAGGTGGTAGAATTGAAGGTTGGAGACCCTGTCTACTATAAAATCCACCAGAGGGAAGGAAAACTGGACCAGAGATGGGAACCGTACTACCGGATAGTAGAGCAGACGGGCCCAGTATCATATGTAATATGGGATCAAGTGGCAGGACGAGCGAGGAGGGTTCATGCCAATGATCTGAAGAAGGCTGAAATAGCTAACCTGGAAATGAGCGAGCCGAGGCCTAAGAAGACAAGGAAAAGGAAGGTAACTCTGGTTGAACCGGAAGGAATGGAGACGGAGGAAGACTCCGAAGAAGATGAGGAGATAGGTCGACTTGACCAGATAAACGAAGCAGTCCGAGGACAGAGTTGGAACCCTCAGCGGGGGATTAGCGATGTTCAGTCGTCGACTGAATCAGTGCAGAGAAGACCCCGTGAGATCGCCATCACACCCCCATGTCCGAAGAAAAGGAAGAAAAAAGACGAAGAGGTCCAATCAAGCAGTCGAAGGCTCTAAAAAGAGACACCCTGAACAGGACGAAGGACCCAGCGAGTGGGAGGAGGAGGATCAAATACCCCTTTCCCAGCTTAGGGAAAGGATAAAGAACAGGAGAAGTTTAGACATAGAGTCGAGAGGTATTGAAGACATTCAAGGCGAAGACTCTAAACAGAAAAAGAAGAATCAGGGGATGAAGAGGGACAAAAAACCTCCTGGACGAGAATTAAACACAGAAAGAAGGTTAGAGGTTGAACAGGAATCACCTCAGAAGATGAGATCAGGGAGGAGAAGAACCCCAAATCTCAGTAGAACAAAAGGGCTGTGCAGAATAGAAGCATTTAGTGTCGACAGATAACGACACTGGCTCATCCAAAATCCTATTGGCTGACTATGGTAGATGTGAGTGGAGGGATGGAGATGCGGGCTGCACCTCACGAGGAACGGAAGATCATTGGCATTATTGATTGGCCACCAGTGGTGTCATGAAGTACGACCTTTAGAGTGGGCGCCACGCACACCTGACCAGACCATTCTGTCTGCTAGGGGTTAGTTAGAGGAGGGAAGAGCCGAACTAAGAGAAAAGTTATGAAATGATTGAGTGATGAGTCGAGCGAGACTAAGTGATTGTGAAGAATAACAACAAGAGAATTTGTTACCTTTCAGGAATGATAGCAAGGTACAAGGTGGAAGCAGACTACATAGCATTAAATTCAGGGAGAACGAAATTTATGTTGCTATCAGCTGAAGAAGCTAGAAGGTGTAGAGATGATACCCTGGGGACTTGTACCTCGTTGAGCCCTATCTATAAAACTGGTAACCGCAGACTGTGCATACTAGAATTGTTTGAAGGGAGGGGGAAGGAATCAAAAGAATCTGCCAAGTAGAGGTATTAACAAACTCGGCATTACCACAAGCTATCAGTGTTTCAGACGGGGTGTGGGCAGTAGCCACACAGAAACATATCAGCCTGTCTAGGGTATGTGGGGAGAGTCCACAAGGACATTAAGAATAAGGCCACCGTTATCCCTGGTGACGCTACCCATGGGATGTTCGGCGGTTGGGGTGTCCATCTCCTTGCCCCCTATTACCAGATGGAAGAAAGGTATGAAGAAAAAGATTCACTCATAGAGATGATTGGTAGAGGCTTAGTCAATTGTACAGAATTATGGGAGCCGATAGTGAAGAGATTCTCTAATGTCACCTTAAATAAGATGCCAGTATTAATGAAGCCAATAGAAAAGATCGATATGGATCACTTAAGGGATAAGTTAAGTGCGTTGGGAGACGAAGGTGTAGCTTGGGAAGACGATGAGCAGATCGCGATAAGTTGGTCAATAGTAATGGGTACATTCCTAGTTATAGCCATCGGGGGTGTAATAATATGGAAGATTAAGAGTAAGAGAAGATTAGCGAACGACAGTCTAGTGAGCATGCAACAACTCGAGAGGGAGATGCCGAGCAGTGTTCCTTACTCAGACAGGACTGGCGAAGAAATTGCTGAAAGACCAATGGAGGAGGCTGGCGTGAGACCACCACGTGCGGCGGAAAAACCTCCCACAGCAGAGAGGAAAACATTGACCAAGAAGAACAAACCCTAGTGAACACATCTGCACCTACAAACACACGCACACATTACCTTGCATGTAAAACAAAAAAAATGAAATGAAAAGAACATTTCATTGCATGTAGAACAGAAAATGAAAATGAAAAAAGAACATTTCATTGCATGTAGAACAGAAGAAAATGAAAAGAACATTTCATTGCATGTAGAACAAAAGAAAATGAAAAGAACATTTCATTGCATGTAGAACAAAAGAAAATGAAAAGAAACATTTCATTGCATGTAGAACAAAAGAAAATGAAAAGAACATTTCATTGCATGTAGAACAAAAGAAAATGAAAAGAACATTTCATTGCATGTAGAACAAAAAATGAAAATGGAAACAAAAAAAAATTGAAGAACATTACCCTTGCATGTTAGAAAGTAGAATAGAATTGCATGAGACAAATGCATGGTGCATGTTAAATGATGTAATTGGGTTTAGGTGTCATTTACGGGTAAATGACAAATCGGTTAGGGGGGAGGATTGTGGCACCTTGCATTATTAGAAATATTCATAGAAATATGATTTAATTTTTTCTTATTCGGTTTACTAAACAGGTTGTTGATTTTTTTAAAACGGAAAATAATTGAGTTGAAAATAATTCACTAAGATTGTACTTGGACGATCCTAAGGAAGAAGAAGAAGGAAGGGGAAAGAGAGAGGTCGAGAAATACAAAAAAAAAAAAACATTCATTAAAAAAACACGAGTCAGAAAGATATCTTAGCTAGCATGTTGACCGAATTTTTTTAAAGACAATTGGAAGAATAGAATTAGAAATAATAAGAAGAAAGAAAGGGAAAAAAGACATGATATCAAAACGGGCCGCTTGATGGAAGCCAGATATCGGTCAAAGCACCTAGCCTACTTTTTGCATGGAAAGACACCTTATCAATTTGGATAAAGAGAAATTTTGGGAACAATGAAACAATCTTAATCAGAGAAAAAGTGTCTTTTGGGGTTGAGGGGAGTGACCGGTGGAACGGTATACAGGCTCTGACCTGTTAAAAATTAGAACCCCACAATAATAAAGTGGAGACATTTTCAATGTAGATAATTAAGATTTTTGACTATCAGGAAAAACAAAGAGGTAAAAAGAGGGACAATTGCTTTTGGCTCACAGAGGGCGCCAAGAAGGCGGAAAAGATCCTTTCTGAAGTCAAGTCTAATTAGCGGCGGGCTGTTTGACAAAGTCCAGGTGAGAGAAGGCCAAGATGGTCATTTTTCGTACGTGCGAAAAAAAAAAAAAAAAATTAGATTTTGTTTTTTTAGAACAAGAACGATATAAGCCCGCCCTGATTGATTGCAGGAAACGCCCAATCAGGATCTCATTAGCCGAAAACGGTCACGTGGCTGCAGAAAAGAAAAGAAAAAGAAATGCTCAACCAGAATCCCATTAGCCGAAAACGGTCACGTGGCTGCGGAAAAGAAAAGAAAGAAATGCTCGATCAGAATCTCATTAGTCGAAAGCGGTCACCTGACATACGAGAGACCGAGAGAGATGGATATGCGCCTCCCCACCAAAAAAGCACTATGAGGAAGTAGGGGTGAAAACAATAGCGATAATGGAGAAATCAAAAATAATGCGACTTTTGGAATTATCGAGAAAACCCCTGACGCCGACAGACCCACCCCAGTTTGTTGCGGCGTCAATAAAAGCAGGACCCCAGTCGACAGAAATCAGTTGGAGTTGGAGTGGAGTTGCAGCTGGACCGCGGGCAGGGAAAGAGCCTGAACGCGGGCATCGGGCCCGATTCACTCGCCCCTTTGCGGGCAAAAGAATCCTCAGACAAGAAATCCTTCCAGCCCAAGTCGAAGACAGAAGAGTTCAGCCCCGGACGGCAGCGAGAAGAGATCACCTCGGACGACAGAGAGTTGCGGCTGAGTTGAGACGGCCCAAGTCGAAGACAGAAGAGTTCAGCCCCGGACGGCAGCGAGAAGAGATCACCTCGGACGACAGAGAGTTGCGGCTGAGTTGCGGCAAGAGATCCTTCCAGCCCAAGTCGAAGACAAGAGAAATACAACTCAAGTCGACGAAGAAGAAGAAATACAACCCAAGTCGAAGACAAGAGAACTTCCAGCCCAAGTCGAAGACAAGAGAACTTCCAGCCTAAGTCGACGAAGAAGAAGAAATACAACCCAAGTCGAAGACAAGAGAACTTCCAGCCTAAGCCGACGAAGAAGAAGAAATACAACTCAAGTCGGAGAGAAGAATCAACTGCGAATGATCGATAGAAATTAGCCCCAGTGTCGAACCAAACCACACTCCGACATACACAATTCTAAAGAGTAGGCAATTCGAAATCTTTAGGTTGTGTGATAGAAGCTTGGTGCCATAGTCCACAGAGCGGGTCGGGAAATGAGAACAATTTTGTTTTTATGTAGCGGACATTAAGATATAAAAGGTTGTTACCCATTTTTTTTCATCAGCAATCTTTTTGTCTCGTGAGTTTATTTTCTCTTTTTTTTGTGTTTTGCCACCCCGTCGGACTCAACTTGTATCGGCCCCAATCCCTGCTGGTCCCGTCTGTCTAAGATCTAAACACAGCGTGGGTAGACAGACCGGAGATCGGTACAGTTGCTTTAGTGACCAGGTATTGGAAGCGAGTCGGGAAAGGCGAGGCTGGTGATCATCTGACCAAGGGGTTGGAGCGGCACGCTTGGAACCAGGAGGAGCGACCAGGAGGAGCGACGTCACCGTTGGCGCCGTAACCAAAGGATCCGACCCTGGGCCAGGTGTGTAACCGTCACAATATTTCCGCATGTACTACGGCAAAATCTTTTATATCCAATTTTCGTGTCCCAGCTATCATTACTACAAACAAAGAGCAGCAACACAAATCTAAACCTGTCACTTAATGAAACTTTTGTTTAATAAAAGGCTAAGGAGTGCCTGTCATCCGGAAGCAAATTGTATGGTGAAAAACAATATCTTGAGGGTCTGAAGATTTTTGGGGTGCGACAAATGTATGCCAAAACAGATTGTGAAACCGTCTGTTCGTCATGTTAGATGGCCCAAACGTCTATTGTGATTTTACATTTCAGTTATATGTACCAGGACTGATTCTATTTTATTTTTGCTGCCTGAATTGAACTTATGAAGAACTTCTTTTTTTTTTTTACTTAGTTTATGCAGTTTACGTTTTCCTTTCAGTTTCAGGTGCACAGATTTGTTCAGGTTCTAAGGTATTTTGTGCCTATTTTTATTTTGGTGGAATGTACTTGCAATTTTGCAAACCATAATTATCTGCTCTTGATTCAGTTATATTTATATTGTAAAGGGTAAGAAATGAGTTAGTCTGGTTAGATGCTTGAAATGTAAGTCGACTCGCCAGTTGATGCCAATCTGTCGAAACGATAGTACGTCAAGGCCAGCCCTCTCTATTCTCTTATTGTATATGGCTAGCCACAACATGCATACAAAACACCTTCAAGGCAATTATCAAGTAAGAAATTAATTTATTTCTCTTTCCATATCTGTTAAGGTGTATCTTAGTCACTGCATGAACATACTATTGCCTAATTCAAGTTCTGTAAATATGTAAATAAAGTGTTTTTCTCAAGCATTAATTTTATCTGTTTTCAACCGTGAACAAAGTTCTACTATATTGCTGGTATTGGTAAGACAGTATGTAAATGAGAATCATCATTGTCAGTTTCAATGACTGTCAGTTTCAAGTACTTCGTTTAATATATTTCTTATTGAATTTTTCTACAGTTTGGTTCATTTTTCTCGTTTCTACCAGCACACCACACATGAAGACGAAATACTGAAAAAACAAAAAAAAAAAAAAAACAATAAACAGCTACTGACACAACCCTATTAACCGACAAAAATCCTTATGAAAGGTGAAATCGCTTGGAAGATATTTGAAGATTTATATTCAAATTCACAAATTCACACCGGAGACAAGAAACATAGTCCGACTGTAGAAAAATTAAATAAATAAAATCTTTAAAAAAAATTACATAAATTAAAAACTTCTGACTCAACATACACACACACACACACACACACACACTATATATATATATATATATAACTGGACACTTGCACCATGAACGGGAATTCACTAGTTTTAAATACTTAGGAGCAATCTTGTCTAAAGCAGGTACCTGCAACACGGAAATTCGTACACGGATTGGCGCAGTCATGGCAGCGATGTCCAAATTGGCAAGAATATGGAGAAGCAAAATCAATTTTCAAATAAAGTACAGACTGTTTAAATCCAGGAACCTCTTCTCACCACTGTCAAAGGAAGGAAAATGGAATGGGTTGGAGGCATCTTATAGACTACCAGATTAGACTATTTCTCCCAAAGTAAATAACAACAACAGTGAACACAGTCAAAATAGTACAAATATTTTCTACAAAAACCAAATGCGCATCAACTACTTACAAGATGAAACTTCACTTAGAAATATTATAAAGAAATACACTACCCCAATTGCCCCGAAAAAAAAAAATCAAATTAATTATCTACTACAAAAAACTTAAAACAGTTAACCTTATCCTAAAATTAACAACACACCAGCAAACTCAAATTACAACGAACAAACATTATCTATGAGTTCAAATTCCCCTTAAGAAACTGTGTTCATGATCAACCGGAATTCATAATTACATCGGTCACATGACTACATGCCTATCCAGATGTCTTACAACTATTTGACTACAGCTCTATTAGAATCCATTCAAACACACACAAATTTACCATACTCCATCCGAAACATACTAGTAGAAAATACAAACATAATAACCTCATCCACACGTAAAAAAATATATATTCAAAATAATGGAAACCTTAATAATAAAACGTGCTAACTGTGTTCAGAAAATAAAACATCTCTATATCACTAAAAACATACACACAACCCATAAACCCAATTAAATTGAAAAAATAAAATCATCCTTGATAATGGCTAAAAGTATAGCCGAAAGCGCTCGGAATTATAGAACATTTGTACAGTTTCTAAACACTCTGTGTACCCCCCCCCAAAAAAAAACTTGTTCGAACACAAGAAAAATTAAAAAGCTTAATCGTAGTCGTCTGTCGTCTTTAATGAAACCTGTATATATATATATATATATATATATATATATATATATATATATATAGTCATTTTCTACGTGGCTTAAAACAGATTACTTTAATGAGTCATCAACCAACGAAACGTAAAAATCAGTTGTCTTGACATTCAGCGACGCCTACATATTAGCTAAGAATCAAAGAATGATTGACTATATCTTAACGAACCACTTAGTCACAGCTGTGATCCAAACAAGTATAAAGAAAAAAAGCTCTAATCCGCCTACTTAAAATAGTAACTAACAATGCTAGTCTACTAATTTTGAATTAAATGGGGTTATTGTCGTTGATGTTAATATTGTCCGTCTTGTTTTTCTGTAGAAGATGACTGAGATCAATATTTTCGTTACCCTCTCCATTCAATAAGACATATTTCTTGTCGAGATGACTTGTAGATTGTTTCGCAATGCTAATCCGTGAATTCCTGTTTGTCTCTGTTAATATTGGTAAGAGAAGCCAAAATGGAAACTGTTTCTCCAGAGTAATTTTTTGATATTGTTGAAATTTGACTAATGCATGGAATAATAATGCAACACAAAATGTACTTAGAACAAAATGTATTGAAACAAGAAAGTGTACACAATATTTACATATAGTCTTTTGTATATTCCTGGTAAGGCCGTTCCTGGAGAATGTGTTGACTGAGTCGCAGTCGGGCAGAGTCTCTGGTTGAATCTCTTTATTCCTCCCTCTCTTCCCGGTACCAACCATATTTATATGGTCGGTACTCCACTATGCAAATTAGGTGGATCCTACCACAACAGATATCCAAGGTTTTATGCCATTTCGTACTTTGTTGGAGGAATTTTCATCACGTATTTATTTGAAGCATTTCAAATAATCATTTCAAGAAATATGAATTTCTTTAAAGAAGATGCAAATCTATTTCCTCCATTTCATGTATACAACGTATGTCATTCATAATTCGCAAGAAATAATATTTCATTTGATATGATTTCTCATTCAAGAAATAAATATCCACCAGTTATAGATAACTACTATTTTTTAAAATATGTTTACAAATGCTGACCACTGATGACATCATATGCCTAATTTTTGCCTATTTAATGAAATGCAGCAATGTGACGATGAACCCTCTTTTTGAAGTAAAATATTTTCAATAATACTTTGATAATTCAATTACATCTTTAGAATGACTTAACCAACTCCTCCTATTTGCCCGATTTCTCAACAAATGAATTATTACCAATGTCATCTGTTGTGCATGATTCTTCTCATCAAGCTCAAATGTTAGTCATCTTACGAAGTGCATACAGACTAATTAACATATCCATATTTAGACATTTTGCAAAATTATGAAAATACACTTTTTCATGCTTGTAAAATACTACGGAACTGCAGGAGGAAACTACAACAAACGTGTTGAATAATTTCACAAAGAAGAAAGTAATTATATAATTCATGAAATAAATCAAATTACTTTCTTCTTCGTGAAATTGTTCAACACGTGTGTTCTTTTTCCTAGCCTAGTTGCGGATGGCAGCTATAGAAAAGTGAAAAAGGATTCGGCCCAAAACACTGAGAGAAAATTGTCACAGATCCAAAATAAGAACAAGGACTACTTCACACTGAATAAGTATAGACAGCTGACTCAAAGTTATACCAAGCTGCCACACATATGTGGTCTCTCCAAGATTCACAAAGTTGGTGTTCCACTGAGAACAGCTGCATAGCACCTACTGATCAGATTCCTAGTGCATACGGTCAACCCACAAAGAGAAGTCTTTGTCCATGTTAGGAAATCAGAACACTTAGTGAAACTGATCCAAGGGACCCCCATCCATAACAATCGGATGGTAAGCTTGGATGTGGTTAGTCTGTTCACCAAAGATCCTACAGGTGAGACCCTGAGAGTAAATGGAAACCGATTGGAATCAGACCCTCTCTGGGAGAAAGTACTAACATT
The DNA here is from genome assembly GCA_903632075.3 of Acanthosepion pharaonis. Taxonomy (NCBI): domain Eukaryota; kingdom Metazoa; phylum Mollusca; class Cephalopoda; order Sepiida; family Sepiidae; genus Acanthosepion; species Acanthosepion pharaonis. The sequence continues at coordinate 33,226 of CAHIKZ030000090.1, read as the reverse complement.
CCAATAGATAATCTGAAGGAAATATTAACGTTCTGTGAACAAAAAAAACATTCTTTCAACCAGAGTTTGACATATACTAAGAGGAAAAAGGCTTGACTAGGGGTTCATCGTTGTCACGAGTGTTGGCGAACATATATAAGGAATATTTTGAGGAAATTAATATAAGAACGGCACCACTAATTCAGAAGTGGTTCCATTCTACGGAAAAATCTCTGCTGAATAAAACCTAACAGAGGGAGAACACGACAAAAATTCCGTCTACTCGATTTCTTGTAGTTGTGACAGATAATATAAAGCCCCCTCCCCCGGTCAGGCTGGAGGAACATCGGAAAGCCGTAGTGCGGGATGAGACAATGAAATTGGGCATGGCTGATCATATATGGAGGGAAAAGGGTAGTCATCAGCCCCTGCGGAATGAAGTGAAGATACTAAACAAGGAAGAACACTGAAGAATTAGACGTCAAATAGAATTAGTGTATATGCTAGGCTATGAAGATTTCCTTATCAGGACTAGTGTGGACCCTCATTTCAGAATTGTAGGAAAATGCTAATAGATTTAATGCTAATAGATTTAAGTATTGTCAATGAAAACTCATCACACCGATAGTAACTCAATTTTTGTACATTGACAGGTTCCAGATATTTGATTTTTGTATTAAACCAGCGACGTCTAACGAGCAGTATTCTTTGAATTGGCAGACGGTAAAATATCTTAAAATGAAATCTTGGAGGCTCAACTTCAGAATATGTTCAACAATATTTTCTTCCTTAAAAGGAATATTTAAAAATATATATTAGCCAATAAGCTTGAGATTAATAAATTTAAATTCTAGATTCTTCCATAGCCTACTATTTTATCATATGATCAATTCTTGTTTGTTAACTTGTCTTTCAGTGAACCTTTGATCAAAGTGTTTGTTCGATTGTTTGTCTCACAAACGAAACTGACATTTTCACAATTAATTACTCTCACCCTTCGCATATTTATTCGAGTATACAATATTACAAAATAATGCTCAGCGTTAATTTGCTTACATACTGCGACAGTCCCTTGCCTTCTACTAGAATTCTATATACACACAGTGAAAACAATGTAAACTTGTGACATACACATATAGACGCATTTTTCGTTTTTCCTATACTAACGCAATTCATTCAGTTGTACTGTAAAAAAAAACAAAAAAAAAACAGATACACAAAACAGTTTGTGTGAAATTGTTCACAAAGTATCTTTGTAATTCATTTTTTTCAATTTGAAAGAAAAATAATACTCAAATCAATAAAAATTATTAAAATTTGTAGATCTGTGTTTGAAGAGTAACTTAATTTTTCATTTATACATGTAAATTCCGCTACACTAGTATAGAAATAAGTACAATATGGGAGCTGCTAATAAAGAAAAAAGACAAATGATTGCAAGCTTCAACAGTAGCAGCAGCAGTAGCAGCAATTCAATACAGCGAATATGAGACAATAGCCTGGTGTATTAAAGCGTTGACTCGTGAATTGGTGACATTGTGATTGTGATTTCAATCCATGGGCTTGATAGTGAGTACTTGTGCTCAGTGGAAACTGAGCAATAGTAAAAATAAGAGCTAGACGATATCCCTAGACATAGGCAGTGGAACGAGAACAGACTACCCCCGTAGATTAAATAAAGGGTTTAATTCAGAATTCCCTGTAGTTAACCCAGATCGATATATACGTGATGAAGGTCGGAGGAACGTTGTGATAACAACAACAAAGCTTAGGACGAATATAAAGAGTATAAATAATGTTTGCTATTTACATTGTGCGGGCTGTTGTCCTCATCTTTATTGTCATATTCTCGAGGTTTCGTGCGCTCTGGCCTTCTTCAGGTGATATATGTTGTATTTTTGAATCGAACCCTTTATTTAGTCCACGGGGCTAGATAGTTTTTGGGATATTTCAGTTTTCAGTTAATTTCCTTTAGTAACTCAACTCACAAAATTTTTTGTTCACCTCTGCGGTGGCCAGATATTCAAGTGGATTACTTCAACCAATGCTTTCATCCACTGGGCCATGTATCCTTGGAGACAACTTATATCATCTGAAGAAGGCCGGAGCGTACAACGACCGAAACCTCGTGAATATGACAATAAATATGAGGACAAAAGTCCAGAAAATGTAAATAGTGTAAACAGTTACAATACTTCATCTCAGAAATATAAACAGATAAATAATGTTTGTTCTTTACTTGACATATAATTATAACTATCGAGTTACTCGTTGGTTGTCTATAAACTAACCGCATAACAAAATGTAGATGGGATGAAATGCTTTAGAAATTATTTCTCTCACTCTTTACAAATGAACTTTTTATATTTTATATTATTTACACACAGGCCGCTACTTTACCTTCACAAAATTTTAACTTTTCTAATACATTACGTTGCATAAATTGAAATCAGAGTCCGATACAGTATTGATCAGAAAAATGTGGTGAAATGTAAATATCTAAATAGACTGTGAATTACATACGCATCTATTCACACAAGAAACCACGTTCATACCCTCGATTTTATGAATTTCAAAATGAGTTTTGCTGAATCTGTTTTCGCTCGGATGTAATATAGCGACATGCCACATGACAAAGAGTAAGAATAATGAACCAATCAAATCGTCATATCTACTTTGTTGTTCAAAAGTCCTGTTTCGAGCCTCTAAAAAGAAATATACATTGTCGGCAACTCAAAATCAGCAGATACACTCGCTTCATGAGAATTCCGCTTTGGCTACTGGCGACTTCAAGGAAACTGTCTTTAATCGTCTACCGACTGTTACCAACAAGCTGAAAGGAATCGGCTAAAAATTCAACAGACTCTCACTCTCTCACACTCTAACTGTGTGTGTATGGGGACATAACCCCCCTTTCTTCTAGGTATACATTTTTTATTTAAAATCAAACATCTGAACATAACATTCATTTTCCTCAAAACCTTATCTTTATCAGCCAATTTTAAATTAAACCAACTTACTTCGCTATTTTTGTATCTTCGTTTTTTGTTTGAAATATATATGTGTGTGTGTGTGTGTGTGTGTGTGTGTGACACTATTTAGCTAATTGGCTAACTAATTAACCATAGAAATTAAAAACAGGAAAGGCTTAAGGCAAGAAAGCTATATCGAAAGATAGACTGATCGACGTTAAAAAAAGAATATTTTATTTTATTTACGGAGAAAGATACTTTTCGCACGAAACAGAAAATCCGTAAGAAAAAGCGAGATATGAGATTCTGTCAAAACTGATTAATGTCATGGTAAGAGAGTGACGCACCAAGGGGAAACAGAATTCAGAAAGAAAAACAAAGCCAACCGACACATGCGGCCAAAAAAACAAATTCGGCTTGGGACCACCGAGGAACAGGCAGAGAGAAGCGATATTAGTTATCTTTCAGAGATATCATTTAATTTTAATTCCTGGGTCCAACGAAGGGAACCATCTGGTGTGTGTTAGAATTCTGACATGAGGAAGAAAATCGTATTATTATTGCTTATTCAACCCGTTGACGTTAGACACAGGGTCGTCGAAAATGGGCATTTGGTGATAAGAGGATTTTAAGGCATGAGAAAAATAAGGAATTTGATTCTCAGGTAAAATACGGACCTCCCAGCTAAAAGTTGAATTAGCAGAAGAAACCAGGTGTCGGGTTTTGACGGTGATTGATGAGTCAGTAGAGAGAGACCCGACTAAGTGAATTTTGGGTGTCCCCAAAAGAAAGATGTGATAAGAATTACTCGGCAATCTGGGGTTTGTAAATGTTTTGGTCGAAGGAAAAAAAAAGGATTTTGTAAACAAAATTCTGGATAATAATTGTAAGAGGGCCAGTCTAGCCACACCCACACTGCCGAGAGATCATTGGTCAAGTGGTAGCATGAGTAATAGGCGGAGGTGAATGCATGAGAAAGACGGAGAAGTTGTTAACACCCACTGAAGGGATTGGTATGAGATACCAATGTGAGAGAGGAAGAGTCTAGGAAGATAACTTTCCTCTGACCTTCCCTCACGGACGAGGGAGAAACCCCAAAAATGGAAAGTGATTAATCTTCCAAAAATGGGAAGTAATTAATTTCCCTGGCCTAAGAATAAAGAGAATTCTTGCTGGGAATCGAGAATTATCGGAAACCCAAGCCACGTCAGCCCCCACCCCATCGGATTTTGGTCGGTATCCATATAAACGAACGTCTCGAGTCAGTTCCAGTAGAGTCTGCAGTCAGTTAGGGAGTAGAGTTTTCGCAGCTGAAGTCAGTTGCAGTTAGAGACCGTTGCCTCGCAGAAGCTGACCGAGAAATTCTACGCCCTTCCGACTTCGATTTCCTACCAAAAGCAAGTTATACTGACAAACGACTTAAGATACCAAAACTCGCTTATGAAACGCAAAAGTGTCACAAATCCATAAAAACGGGTTGGGAGAGAAACACGGGCTGGGAGAGAAACACACTTCTGTATATAACAGATGGATAAAGATAATTTGTTATTTCTCAACATATTTGAACTTCTTGAGTTTGTTTTATTGCTTCTTTTACTTACGCTTGTGCGATATCACCTTTACCCCGGATTCAGCTTGCACTACGGCCCGACGCCTGATTGATTTCGTCTACCTAAGATCAAAGTCACAACGTGGGTAGGTTAGACTTGAGATCAAAGTAGTTACTTCGGTAACCAGACGTCGTAAGTGAGCTGGGAACGACAAAGCTGGTATCGAACCGGGAACGACCAGATCGACCGGGACACAGGCTGGTGGCAGCGACAAAGAGTCAACCCCAATACGCTGGTAGAAAACTTACAGCTTCGTGCCGCAACTGGGAATTGACCACGGACCGACAGCGCAGTGTCATATTGGCGTCGCGACCAGAGGACGTCACATATTGGCGCTGCGACGCATACCACCGGTGGGTGTCACATATATATATATATATATATATATATATATATATATATATATATATGTATGTAGAGAGAGAGAGAGAGAGAGAGAGAGAGAGAGAGAGGGAGAGAGAGAGGGAGAGAGAGAGATTTATATGTGTCTGTTAAAGTTCTCGGAATATATCTGTAGAGAAGGCAAACAGAATAAAATAGACAAAGAGGATTTCACAGGAACGTCTTTTAAATATTTTTGAATTTCATGTAAGTACACAACATTTCGCTTATTTTGTTTGACGAATGACGAAACGCGGCGGCAAATACTATTTTCCGATTGTCTATTCACACACACACACACACACACACATTATGGGTTAAATTATTTCGCTTGTTTATATTTTTTATTTTTTATCTTATATATTTATTTTTTATTTTTATTTTAATTGGTGTTTTTATTAACGTAGTAAAAATTTGTTTATATCGCTTATTTAATAGTTTCGTTTTGGTTTGGGAAGATAAAGCTATTTATTCAATTTGGGGGTTTATTGTTGTAGTTTATTCTTACTATTATTTTGGCGGGAGCAGTTTTTAATTTATTTATTCATGTATTTATTTGGATTGATTATCTTTATTTTTTTCTAACGGTTACTTTTTCGGGATTGGTTAGTTTATTTATTTATTTGGATGAATTTAGATTAATTTATTTTACTTGTTTTTTTATTTATTTATTATACTGTATATTTTTATTTACTCTTTTCGGTTTTCGATTTTTAAGTAACGTAATATTTTTTTTCTTTTATCGTTATATAACAGTTATAGCTGTATTTTTTTTATTTTTTTTTTGTCTGATTTTTGGTTTGATTTTTATAGTCTAACTAATATTTTGGTCATAATGGTTTGTTAATTTGTTTATTATTTATTTTATTTATTTGGTTTCATTGATTTTGTTTTTTATTTTTATTTATTTATTATATTTCGTCTATTCTAACGGGTGTGATTTGGTAATTTGTTTGGGTTAATTCATTTTGCTTATTTTATTGTTTATTTATTTTATTTTTTCCACGTTTCGATTTTTAAGTAACGTAGTAAAAATTTGTTTTCATATCTGCATTTTGAGATGAGCTCGGATCTTTTATTTAATAATTTATTTTGGTCTGGAAAGGTAATGATAGCTATTTTTTCTCCAACTAATGTTTGAAAATTTTTGATTGGTTGTTGTAGGCTGATGATCGTTTCCTTATTTTCCAAGATATTTTTGGTGTTTTGTTTTTAATTTCCCAGATATACTTAGAAAGCATTGTGCTGTTTTACTATTTGTGAAAGATGTTTTGTGTGCATAACTTTTTTGTTTCCAGGGTCCTTCAGTTCCTCCTATGTATACTTTTTCTTCGTTATCTGGTGATTTTATCGTGGCTTGGTATATTACGCTGTTTTGTAAACAATTACCGTTTAAGGGACATTCATTCTTTATTCTGCAGTTGCACGTGGGTTTAATTTGTTCGTGTGGTTTGTTGACAATTTTCCTGTTGTGCATTTTATTATTTGTGCCATGTTGTCGGTGCAACTGTAGCTGATTTTTACTGTGTTTTTGTTAAATATTTTGTGTAGGGTGCTTGATTCCGGGAAGTGTTTGTGCAAGAGTTTGAAGAATATTTTTCCTATGTTTGTTTTTACGTTTTTTCTGTACGATGGGTTGAACCATATGATATTTCTTTTCCTGTTGGTCTTTTTTGTATTCTGTGGTGAGAATGTGAGTGTTGCTGGGAATCCGCCATCTTTTAGGGCTGTTTCGTAGTTTTTCTTAGCTTTGTTAAATATGTATTCATTGGAGGAATTGTCGGAAAGCCTGCGATTAATCGATTTTGGTATCTGTTTGATTATAGAAAGCGGGTGGTTGTAAGATAAATAAACGACTTCCGGTAAAATAACCGCCAAAATAGACTACCCACAATGCACCACTGACCCGTATGTATAAATAGCCAAGAAAAATAATAGCACTCGTGGCCTGACGAGCATGAAACAGACTGTCGCCTTCTATGTTCACTTATTTATATATATATATATATATATAAAGATAGATAGATAGATAGATAGATAGATAGATAGATAGATAGATAGTAGAACATTTCAAAATAATTTAATTCAACGTATACATGGATTAACAGAATAATAATTACGCTAATTATCTATCTATCTATCTATCTATCTATCTATCTATCTATCTCTATATATAGATAGATAAATAATTATCGTAATTATTATTCTGTTAATTCATTTTTCATAATGTCCAACGATTTTATTTTTGATTGACTTACAGTTTTGTTTTCGTCCATGAATTTCCTAAGATAGAATCGTTTCTCCTTCGTTTTGCGGACGTCATCTTCTAGACATTGGATATCATACTTGCGTGCATCATCACTTTCCTGCACTCTTTCTTTCAGGTAGCGACGACGGATCATGTCTCGATCATCCATTTGAGCTTTAAGCACATCTCGGAAATGTTTCCTGGAGATTTACCACCAGAAGAAAAAATAACACAAAAATACTATAAAAATATTAAACAATGAGTTTGAAATTGTGTCAAATAATAAATATTTTTATTTGCATTTATGCCCACCTCATATTTTGTTTGTCAAGATTAGAGTGATTTCTTTCTTTTTTCTTTTTTATTTTTGGAAATACTATAGCGATTGCTATGTTTTTCACATCCACATACACTCCAAGTCATTATATTCGCCTGCGATTGGCTAATAAATTACTACTACCGTTGTATAGGACAATTTAGCCATCGCAGTCGTTCCTTTGAATCTTTTGGTTCTGAGCATAATTCTATTCTAAACCTATTCTGTTTAGTACGAGTGTAGTGATTGGTTAATTTTTAACCAATCACATATTTTTAATGTAAGATCAAGTTTTCCCGCGGTTCCGTGAGAGCCTACCTTTTTTCCTTAAAAGGGGTGACTTTTCGCAAGTCGCCAGTAAGATCCAGAAAGATCCAGTAAGAATCCAGCCGTCAACACAAATCCACGATCTTGCTCAACGCACACACAGACACAGAATTTCGTAACTACAAACTTACATTTTCTCTCTGTAACTTTTGCCAAGCACAATCAACCAGAACTTTGTTGATTCAAAACAGTTTATCCACAACACACTTCAAGCAATTGTATTCTTCGTGTTATTCATTCTTCACATGCAAACTATGCTCTATCAATTATTTCGGATCATTTATCTCACAAGAGAACTTTCAACAACAACAGTTTACACGGGTACCTTCCAAAATCTGGAAAACCAGAACCTAGCAGCTGATCTCCCCTCTGACCTAGCACAGGTGGCTTAATGGGTTTACAAATAGCGATTCTCTCCCTTTCATTGAGATAGTCACGAGGATCACGTGACGGCCGGTGAATGACGTCAGGAGAAAGATTGACGAGAGCAGTTGTCATGTAGAGACCCGAGATGAAAGACGTCCTTTGGCCACAGCGCTAGGTCTTACAGGAAAAAGTACATAGGTTATCCCAGTTCGTAGAGAAATTGCTGTAACTCGTTTTCCTTTCGGGAAATATAACAAGGAAGGTTCTCCTTTCTTACACTCTGTTTGTTGAGGCGTATGCTATAATTACTTTGTGTGAGATATTTGTATATGTGAATATATCTAATTTTGTGTACGATGTAGCATTTTAAAGCTCCCCGTGAATTAAGCATGTGCGTTATTCTTTTTCCATTCAGCTCTGTCCGTGAAGTATCAGTGTTGTTATATCATGAATAAAGCAATGCCCATAAACATTTCTCCTCCACGCTCTCGTTACAGCGAAGGAGGGAGGACTGATTTGTAAAATTCAATACGACCAAAAACAAACAACGTTCCACCACCACCTCGAATATTCACTTATCATGATGGATGGCTCCTCTCAAGGAGGCTCCTTATCTTGAACGTCTGTTGGGGTCCAAGCTCCCCCAGACCTCAGGTGAAACTTATATATATTTCATACTGAATGAAATATTGCTACATTTTTTTTACAAATATACTAAAAATGATAAATAAAACAGATTAAAAAAAATTCATAGTGTTACAAAATCATCCAATCATGGCATAAAGAAGAGTAGACATGTTGAAAATTACTATCGAAAAAGATAAGTGGAGTAAAGCATCTCAGGTAACCAGAATTCTGATGAACCCTCATCAATTTTTGGTCACTGAGGGACAGGATGCGGAAGGTAGAAGATATGTTCAATCTTCCCTTCTGGGGAGACTTAGCCATCTGGTAAACTGACGAGTGAATTTCAAACAAAGCACGTGGGCATCACACACACGCACACACACACTACGACTAAGTACATAAAGGTTTTTTCCCCGCTTTTTTTTTATCTTTTATGAGTTATGTTGATGTTTATAAAAGAAAATATATCTGTATAAAATTCCTCCACGTATTGAATTCACTTCTTTTGAAAATATTCAATTCATTTATTCTGAAAGTCTTCATTCTCATCAGCAACCAGTCGTAAATCGTCACGCTACAAACTGGTGTCCAAGAGCAACCTCGTCCATTACAAATCTGTTGCACTCTGTCGCGACAAGGATCGCTGATAAACAATAAAACGCACTTACCAATAAAGACGAGGTAAACTTTTCTAAAAATAATCTTTATCTGTCATCTCAAAAAGAAATCAGTGTCTCCTGTATTTTTTGTTTGATTTTTGTGAGATGACAAATAAGGATTACATTTTGTGAAATGACAAATAAGGATTACATTTTGTGAAATGACAAATAAGGATTACATTTTGTGAAATGACAAATAAGGATTACTTTCAGAAATGTTTTCTGCTTTTTTTTTTTTTTTTTGGTAATGTCGTTTTGTTGTATACTTTCGTTTTATTGTATTTATCAACGATCCACTTTGAAAAGTTCTAATCTGTTGCGGGGCCGATAAGGATGTCGCCCCCGCAAGCTTTTAACGAAGAAAGGTGTGAACAGCTAAGACAATGAGGAACAAAGGCAGAGGTTTAGAATAACAAACGTCGGATTTATTTGTCGATCTGGACAAATGTACGTCCAGGAATTGTTTGGTGTAGTTCGATCGTGAAGTCAGTGAGTACCAGTTGAAGGATCGTTGTTAGGGTTCAAGGCGGCAGCTCGGAGGCAGGCAGATGGAACAGCGGTATTCGAGGTCCAGTTGATCCCCGGATGTTCGCCCTTTGGAAAGAGCGCGTCGGCGTTTAAGAAAGAGGATCGGCGTAGACAGTGCTGGGGTAGCCTGTTCGTCCTTAGAATGACAGTCGTGTAAGAACGCGGCTTGGTAATTCTAAAAAGGACTATCGCATATCATGTGGCCAGGTTAGTCCTAAAAAGGACTATCGCATATCATGTGGCCATAACCTGGCGATAGTCCTTTTTTAGGATTAACCATCCTAAAAAAGGACTATCGCATATCATGTGGCCAGGTTAATTATGAAAAGGACTATCGCATATCATGTGGCCAAGTTAATTATGAAAAGGACTATCGCATATCATGTGGCCAGGTTAATTATGAAAAGGACTTTCGCATATCATGTGGCCAGGTTAATTATGAAAAGGACTATCGCATATCATGTGGCCAGGTTAATTATGAAAAGGACTTTCGCATATCATGTTCGGCTGCTGAGGTTGGCTGCTTCGTGCGGTCAGCGACGAGGGTCGGCCAGGTGAAGGTGAGAGGGGGAGCACGTCGCTCTACCCCGGAGCCAAGTTAGCCAAGTTTCTTCGTGCAAGATCTGCGCCACAAAATGGCCAAACTTACATACACCCCCCACGACAACAAACCACAAGCTCCTACTTACCGCAGAAACTGGATACCTGCGATTTTGTCTTTGTTAGGAACGACACCGTAAAAATAAACCCTCCCACACCAAGCTACCAATGTCCTTTCAAAGTTCTGAAGCTTTCCGAGAAATTTGTCACGATCATGCGCGGCAAAGACAAAGATACAGTCTCCATCGACCGACTTAAACTAGCTTGGTTAGAGGAAACTTCTCCCGACCCAAACTAACCAACAACGACGGAAGATGAATCAACTACACAGAAGGGTTCATTTTCCGGCCAAATTAAAGACATACATCTTTTTGTCGAATTGATCACGATCAATCCTCTAGGAAGGGGGCCTTATCGCACCCGGCCGGAAGTTACTGCCGGCTACTCAAACGTCCGATTCATCACCGCAGAAAACAGAACGAATGCCGTTAACTTCCGGTGACTCAGAGAACGATACACAAAAAGCAAAACAAATAAAACATAAACATACACAAGTCCTCCTAACTAAAATAATAACCGGAAACTACTTTAAATACACATGGTGTCCAAATGAAACCCATGTGTACAGTCAAAATGCGGAAGTTAATTTTTAGTCATCAACCAAAAGATATTGCCAACCGGCTAGGATGCTAACCGCAGCCGACATAAACACAGCCGATTTCTTCCACCAAGCAACTTGGCTAACTCTGCCTTTGTTCCTCATTGTCTTAGCTGTTCACACCTTTCTTCGTAAAGCTTGTGGGGGCGACATCCTTATCGGCCCCGCAACAAATCGAAAAGATGGCCGCTTAAGAGGATTTACACCACTTTTTCTTCTTCAACGGTAATTTTCAATACGCCCCCGTTTCTTCATACTATAGATAAATAAATATTTACCTGTAAGCCTCGCGTTCTGCTGGTTCTCCGTAAAAGGGTTTCATCCACGCTGTGTGAAATCGACTGTGCTCTCTTTGACTGAGCCATATAACGCGTCGTTCATTTTCTAAATGTTGATCACTCGTCTCCCAGTGCATGTTGATGCGTTTTCGTGGAGGTGGAGGTCGCAGTGGGTTGACATGAGGTGGTACTTTGGTCACATCTAGGGAAGTTGCTGATAGTTCTTTCGGTGGGTAAGGGCCATAAATTGATGAACATGTCGTGTGCGATCGCTGAAAGACAGGTGTTGTCACTACAGGAATTTTTGGCAGATACACGCGTGACATTTTGCTTTTTGTCTTAGTGGAAATGTCGAATCATTTGGCTTTAAGATCTGCTAACAGAAAGAAAATATTAGAATATTACACAAAGAAACCAGTTTGAGGTCAAATTTTATAATGTAGAATTGTGATTTGAATCGAGCCAATCAGCAGTGACTAAGGAATTTAAAAAATCAATGAATCTGTTATTTCATTTTAACGTCAATATAAATGTCTTCTTTGGAAAGTTACTATTGGTCTGCGCATGTGTACCTTTTGCACAAAGACTCCAAGTTACAGCTGGGATAAATTATATTACAAAGTCATTGTGAAATATTATGAAAGGATTTTTTCAATATCGGAAAATGCAAAAGAACAATCGAGAAATAAACTCATACGTTCGAATAGGGATTGTACAATTTTGATATAATTGGAGATAGGTTTGCAATAAAAATGCACCATATCCCAGAATCTATGAGAATTCTTAGAATCTTTGGGATGTGGAAAAATTTTAAATCATTAACCTTTTTAGCATAAGTATGTGACGTGTTCAATTAGGCCTTATAACGTTCTTTAAATTGAAAGTCTGGGTTCTTTGGTTGCCTAGAGTAGGTATAGTAAATATAGGAGAAAAGTAACTGTTGAATGTCTCACTTAACGGCAAATAATAACTGATTTCAATGAGAAAAAATGAAACAGACGAAAACTGCTTTTTTTGAGTAAATATACATAATTTACATATTTAATACATACACGCTTCACAAAAATGACATTGTACAATTTGTAGAGAGAAAATGTGAAGGAGGAATACGTGAATGACGTAGAAGTAAGAACACGTGTGTGAAAAGCAACACGTCTATACGCAGTTCTGGTGCATAATTGTTAAATAGCTCTTTGTCTTACAAGAAGAGCATTTTGTGGATGAAAGTCGGCAATGACATAATACCAAGATTAGCTCTTGGTAAAAAGAGAAATTGAAAAGCAGTCTATCGCATGCTTATTTTACGATTTATAGTCTTAAACATTTTGGGCGTGCAAGCCTCTTATTGATTACCTTTGATAAACGTTTGTTAAAATTGTCCTAATTCTGACTAAACATACATTTCCATATATCCCTAGCTTACCTTATGTTCTGTCTTGTGAATTTTACTTTTCTATTACTAGTTCAGTTTTACTTTTTTATTTTCAGTTTCAAATTTTTACTGACTTTTGTTTAAGATTAATTTTAATACTAGTTATGTACAACTTATGTTCAAGTCTTCGCATTAACCAAAAGAAACATGAAAGTTGCATTTTGATAAAAATAAAATTTCAAATTGTTTCCTTCTAAAAATTTAAACTGTTTACATCATTTGTACATGTGTGTTTTTTTCATCTTCATCTCAATACATAGTCTTCATTAGCAAATATTTCTGAAAGGCATATAAGTATTTTTAAACGGTCCTAAATTTATAATTATTGCTGTCATAGGCATATAATCGGTAAGTACTTTTATCTGGTGTTAAGATCTTTTTTCAATTGATATTTAACCTAGGATATCAATCCCAACTTATTCAGAACATCTTAATTACGACGATGTAGTTACTATAAAAATTATTTTAGAATAAAAACGATAATATTAAAATAGTACGAGAAAAATAATTAAAATGCCGGAACTGTGTAAAAAAATGAATATAGAAACTATTTTTAATAAAAAAGATAATAATAGTTTGTACTGAAAACTCATTAAGAAAATCAGAAATTGTTAACACGGTTTCTCTAAAAAAAGGATCCGCTTAAATGAAGCCAAACGGTTTATATATATATATATATATATATATATATATATATATATATATATATATATATATATATATATATACATGACATGAATGGCATGTGTAAAGATTTGAAAAAATACGCTCTAAATTAATGTCATAAAAAAAAATTAGACCAGACGATTTAAACTTTACGTGGCAAAATTTTGCAGAATGGTCCGAACTTTGATGTTTTCAAAACCAGCAAAATTTCAAATGAAAACAGGTGCGATTTGATTGAATGATTATTCGCAATATTTTAACCAGTGGAAATTAAAAAAAATATAGGCCTCCTAAAGAATTGGTTTTCGGGTTTTGATCCACGTGTTTGCAATATAAGAGAGAAAATTTTCATTGCAAAGAAAAGAAAAGGAGAAACCAGAAAAGAGTAGATCGAGTCGGGTTGCTGCTGCTACTGATGTTGAGAAAAGTATTGGCCTCTCGAGCGAAAGGCTATCATCAAGAAGAAAGGATTAGCCTACTTGGCGTGTAAAGTCTGCTGCAATTGAGAAAAGAAACAGACCATGTGATGACCTGGGATGTTAAAAGACTACTTCCATTGTCGCTGTTGACAAAGAAGATAGAAGAATTTTCTAAATTCTCATAATACGAATGACATTCATAAACCCATGAGAGTTTATCCCAAACTTGAAGACGCCTGTTCCCAAAATCTGAATATTCGTCAAAAGGACTCAAGAAAAGCAGCTTCACTGATGTAGGTCAACATTTTCTCACTCCTATCCAACTTCGATTTTCAACTTCCAACCTTCCAGCGTCATTTTGAAATTTTCTAAGTAAGTAAATTTCTTTTCTTGCTTAAAAAAAGATTTATATGAACAGTTTCTCTAAAAGAAAGTTGTAAAATCCCCCTTTTTTTAGGAAAGCATTTGTAGTTTTCTACCAGAAAACTGATTTGTATTTGAAAAAATTGTTAGACTGTCTTGATAATTTGAGGCGTACATGGGTAATTTATTTGCAAGGCCTATATTGTAATTTTTACAATTTTTATACTGAGAAAATATTTTTGTCCTTTAATAAACGTTTGTTTCTTTGCAAATTTCACTCTAGATAAAGAGACTTCATAAGTTTTTTTCGTTTGTGCCATCCAAAATATTCAGGATAAGAGAGTTGAGGTTCTCACTTCTCTTTTTCTTTTCTTTTTTTTTAATCATTTTACCTCAAGCAAGACAATAAGGCCACTAAGACGCAAGGGGTTACTGAGCGTGAGAGAATATTAGAAAAGGAAAACATTATTAAGGAGCGAGAACAATAAAAGAACAGGAATTAAGGAGACGGAAGATAACGATTGATTTTCTCGCAATAAATCCTTTTATTGCCTTTAAATTAATCTTATTTTTGTAATATTGATTTGTAAAATTTTATTTTTTTACAGTTTATGGTTAAGCAAAAGTTGTTTAAAAATAAAACAATAAGATCAGTGATCAAGGAAGTCCATTTGAAGAAGCTTTTTAAGAAAAAAATTTAAATCTCCAGATTACTTTGTCCTTCTCTAGCCACTGGTTAATAAGACTTCTATAGGAATTGGGTTCAAAACGAATCCATTCACAAGAGAAATGGTATAAAAATACTAACACTAGTATCAATACCAAATTTTATTTTCTTACTTCCTAGTTGCACAACGTCTTCTAGAAGTGACGAATTCGTCGAAGATAACTTGATCAATTAGTTTCTCGATGTTACTGGAAACTAGTTAACATTTGAATGTGACTTTGCTTCTTGAGTTATTTGCACCAATATTTACATGTTCTTGTCAGCATAAAAAAGTGTACTTGGTTCGAGTTGTTTTATTTATGAATGCTATGTCCTTTTACAATGTTATCTGTGAGTTTGGTTGTATTTGCATTTGTTTTACAGTGAATATTGTGGCATATTCTATTCAATATTTTTTTCCATTTTGTCTAATTAAGAAGGAGTCAGTTGTTTTTGTGAAGTAATGATACATGTTGGAGACGAATGTAATGTTTTCAGAAATTCATATCCATGTTCACCAACGTCGATATGTTCAACTCTCAATACAAAGTCTTCGAAATAAACTAATGGGTATTAAGTGTATCAAGTTTTGTATTTTCAGACGCTGTCAAAATAATAGAAGAAGAAATAAATTTCGTAACTTCTAAAAGTGAAGTTGGAATAACCAATAAATATTTAGTTACTGATCTCTGAAGTGAAATTGTCTTCCTATTATAGAAAACCAACGATTTCGTAGTGTTTCTATAAATCCTGATGTTTTAACTGTAAGATCAAATGATGTATATTCTTCATCTATTTTAAATAATTATAAAAAATAGCATTTTTAAATTCACTACTTACGACCTGTTGCAAAGTCTCTATATATATATATATATATATATATATATATATATATATATATATATATATATATATATATATATAAGTAAAAAGCCGGAAAAATTACCGTGCCAAAATATAAGGACGTATAAAAAATTGCTTAATATAATGCTCAGCAAAACGAATATACTACCTTAGTTTTGATTGTGAGGTCTCGTCAGGTGGTTAGGTAAGAAGTGTTCATCAAAGTACACCAATTTTATCCCACCATGTAACCGGAAGTCAAGAAGGGAAGGCGGTGCAAGAGAGCAAAAAGATTATTCTTTATCATCATCTAGGGTCGTACAGGCCGAGAATATTCTTACCCACGTGTCTACATTTTGACATGATTTCCGTTCTTACTCTTCAATCGCACTCTCCTCAAAATGCTCCATTTTATACCCGGACTCTACCATGTTCCTATTTCGTTTTCCATACATAGTCTGCCAGCTTCGTATTATACCTGCGCGTCTGCACCCTAAAAGAAGAAGTATGGTTGTAACAGCGTTTCTTAAAAGAGCCCTCTCTACATCCGACATAAACCTTTCTTTAGCCAGTCATCACTAACATCGGCTCAGTAAACTACACCTTCTGTGCAGCAAACCTTGTTCAAAGGGCAATTACTTTTGTTCCTGCATTTACATAGTATATTATTTTCATATATATGTGTGTGTGTGTGTGTGTGTGTGTGTGTGTGTGTGTGTGTGTGTGTGTGTGTGTGTGACTTTGTAACAGGTCGACTACTCGAGTATTCGAGTATCCACTAAAAATAACATTTAAAGTGATATATATATATATATATATATATATATATATATTTTTCAGAGGATATAAGCTCGGTTTTTAATTAGCACAAACCAATATTGATTGATTGAAAATTCTCTTTTTATACCTGCTGATCTGTTTTCTACAATTTGAAAACCTTATTTTAGATTGTATTTTCGGCGTTTTTCCTGAAGTCTGCCGTTTATACTGTATGCAGATCCTCTTTTTGACATGCCTCTGAAATCTGTACACGCTGTTTAATTATAAAATTGTTAAAAAATACTACAGGTTAACGAGATGAACGCCATTGATTATTAAAATATATCGTGAATGATTCTTTTACTTGGAGTGATTGTAAATTTGAGAAGTTTGAAAGAACGTTTTAAAAATAAGGAAAAGCTGCAAGAGAAGTGGGAGAGGGGAAGTGTAAAGAAGAATCTGGCGAGAATATGTAAGAATTACATACAAAAGGAGGGAGGTAGATAGAGAAAAGTAGATGATATAATGTAAATTATAAATAAGTGAGGTATGAAAACGTGAATATACCGTGAAAGTTATAGAAACACACAGAAAATGAAAGACAGAAAGAAAACTCATATTGATAAAGTTTCAGTAAAAATGGAGAGAGTATTATTCGATTATTAGAATAAGAAAGCCGATCTGTACAGTTACTAATTGTTTGCATTAAGTCACCATCATTATTTCTGAATTCAGTATCAAGAGATGTTAGAATAGTAATCTCAGGCACAAAACCCCCAAAGAATTGCAATGATTCATGATGATCATCATTCTAGAAATAAAGATCTGAAACTTCATCATTATAAAAACAACTTTTCCACCACAAGCAACAGTAGCAGTAGTAAAAATGAACAACACAGACTGGACAAGACTATCTTCTTCGCTCCGTGAAAATCCAGAGTTGACGGTTTCTAAAGCTTTCTTTAACCACGAAATTTTCGGAACAGTTATGAACAAGTAAGCCCAATTTAAAAAACAAAACAAAAACAGACAATAACCCCGAGAACATTTAACACACACAAAACAAATATTGTAAATAACATCACAAAAAAAACACATTCTTGTCATTAATTTCAACACGTGTCTCAAAGTCTTATTGTTGTACGTTTTATTGATTTCATTTTCAGTATAAAAAAAGAGAAAAGAGATCCTCTATCAACTACTAATACATGTAACACGGGGTAACTTACATTAACAACTCAATAACAATCTCGTTACAAGATTAAACAGAGTTGATCGTGAAAAAGTGAGAGCTGAATGTTTCTTCTTGACTGTGCGATAAACAGCTAGAAAGAGCATCCACCAAGGAAATAAGTCCTTCCAACCAGATAATAAGGCATTCATGGAAATATTTTAAACATGTCAACATCGTTCAACAAACGATGGAATTTGTACACAAGTTGTGAACAAGTTTTAGTTAAGTCTAACATTTTTAAGATGTTATGGAAATTGACCATCAAACAAAAAACCCTTTCAGATTTTGCTTTTCTTTTTGACAAACGTCTAAGTGGCTATTAATTAACTTTTTCCCAATTGCAGATAGTAAGCTTATCTGAGGGAAAAGTATTTGGCAACGGTAAATAAAACTATTGGTTGGGGAAAAAAAACAAAGAATAAATATTTTCACTAAAATGTTAAAAGAAAAACACTAGATCATTTAAAACACAACCACATGCGTCGATATGCACATAAAACAAAAAGCGATTTTAGACAAGAAAAAAAAATACTATTAAGAACTAGAAGAGATAGAGCGTACTTGAAAAAGAACGAAAAGGTGTGATAAAATGTCTAATCCTCACCTTACTTAAGTAGTACCAAACAACAACGTGAGAAGATATGTGTCCACTTCTTATCGAGTGCGAGTTAACAAACTCGTAGCTAAGGTTGTCAAGGAAACAGTGGACCGTGATTCAATTGTATACACACCTTGTTTGCCCCTCTCTTTCTTTGCGTGTATATAGCCACCAGATGAATGCGGACGATGTATTTCTACATGTGTTTACGTTATGTTGGCTCCTTTCGTTTTTTTTTTCTTACTTTCCTTTTTTAACATTTTTTTTGTCCATTATCCACAATATTTATATTTTAGTTTCGCTTTATTTCTGTTATTTGAGAAATTTGGACATACTCCAGTTTATAAAAAGGGTGGCTGCTAATCATAGATCATCGAAAAGTTAAAGACTATGAAATAAGCAAAAAGATCAATGGTAATGTTAACCATTTAAGATCATGAACAACACATTTACAAACGGATCTAGATAAATTGCTCAAAATCAATTGCTCGACAATGAATTGCTCGAAAAATAATTTCTCGAACTCTCAATTGCTCGAAAGGCAGATTGCTGGAAGTAATTTCGAATCTCGAAGCGCCACGTAAACTGCGCCGTCTCACGACACGTCAACAGAGCTGGATATAAAAGGAGCCACAACACTCAATTTTAGCAGTCCTGATTTTTTTCCTATATTTGTTTTCTATTTCTATTTCAGTAATTTGCGAGATCTCGAATCCTAGTGATGGACATAACTTTTGTTGAGAGCGAAAAAGGAAAGAAGAAGTTGTGTTTGGATTGATATCTATATATTAAAGGACAAAACAGTGAACAAAAAGATTTACTGGAAATGTGCAAGAAAAGGAAATGCTTAGCACGCTTTTTTTTTAACCACAGGTTTCGAGCAAACTGCTTTTCGAGAAAAAATAGATCTGCTAGCTATATAAATGTACTTGTTCTTTAATTTTAACTGTTCAGTTAACAACAATAAAGTTGTATTATGTTATCTTATAGTAAATATTAGAACAGTGTAGTTTTATTTTTTTAAAGTAAACCACAGGTTTCGAGCAAACTCCCTTTCGAGCAATTGATAGTTCGAGAAATTATTTTTCGAGCAATTGATTTCGAGCAATTTACTGGATACGTTTACAAACAGGTAATATTTGCTATCTAGTTGCCCAAATAAAGATATCAGGAAGGTTAAGAAAGTCATATATTCATTACATTATGTATATTGGCGCCTATAGATTTATATTCTTTTTACATAATAAAATGCATTATCTTTTCTACAAGTCATACTTGTTCCATCAAAGTATACAACTTCACATGAACGAGGAATATACGTGTACTGAAATATTTGCATGAATAAAATAATGTTTGTTGAAGCGAGTAAAAATTTATACAACTATACCTTCGTGTAGGACGTGAATTTTGTTTTAATAAACAGATAGATGTCTGGAGTTTCAAACATTTCCTTATTGTATTATTATGCATGCTTGTATAGAGTGTACATCATACTAAAGTGCTGTTTACCGCTCCACCTTATATGTCAGGACATAATACAAAATGGATTTAAAGCGAAAGGAAGCAGAATAACTAAACCTTTAAGAGTCTTTCAGCAATGAGCCTTTCAATTCGTGTATAGATTGCAAATCATATGCACGCGCCTGTGTATAGGTATAATCTTTTAAAATTATATAAAGTATATGCGTACAAATATTTCAAAGTCTATTTTACTTAAAGTGGGCAATAGGCTATATTTTACACTACAGTCAACCACTGTCTCTTAAAATTATTCGACAGAGGCGAAATTGGTCGATGGGTTGGAGTTACTTTGTCGTTTCTCTTTGTCAACGAGTTCAGACATGTCTTCATAGCACCTGAATAAGAATTTTTGATTACACTAGCCAACAAAGATTTTTTTATTGGGATATAAACACGTATTTTAGACTAAATAAATCGAGTGTGTTGATTTCGAAGTTGTACTTAGAATTGTTCTGGCATTTGAAGTTTTTGAGATATGCAAAACATACATTTTAAAGATAAATATTCTATAAACATTTTAGTCTGTACATAAACTTGCAACAAGAGATTCGTTCATATACAACTATCTTGGATCTCATAGAACGAAAATTATGCTGATTTAACAGACGAGATTCTAACAACGGGATGCCGGATGTTTCTTTCGAATTCTCATCTCGATTTTTTTTTCAGTAGATTTGTATGTCGTGAACAGTGAGCAGAGTGGATGGGTACACTGCTACATGCTTGAGATGAAATCGAGGCAGCCTATTCAACTCAAAACCGATGGTTGATTATTATTGGTTCGTACAACGAAAGACCAGTCCAACGCCGAAGCGCAAAGGCAATTTTCGAAAACAATTGTAAAATATAAAAAAATATAATTGGTATTTTATACTTTTTCAATTATTTCCAGTTTTCAGATAAATTTTCCTTGAATCTAGATATAACATTGAATAATGTGTTATGGGGCTTCGTGTTCTTTTGGCGCATATATCTTTTGTATCATAAATGATTCAAGAAAACAACGAAACTCCAAATGTGAATCAACAAGTATATATTGAAATAACATACAAGAACAAAATATACAATAATTTGTATTCAATGTATAGATTAAGGGAAAAGAAGTTGCTTCCTTTTTACCGTATTTTGATTTGTAATTGATTGTTCGAAAGAAAGTTCTCGTGAGAGAAAAATGTTCAGGAATCATTATTAGAACAAAGGACTGTTTGTTAGAATAGATAACACAAGAATACAATTGATCATAAAGTGTGCTGTGTTAGAGAAATTAACAGAGTCCTTGTTGATTGAACTTATATATGTATACAAAAATTCTGTGTCTGTGTGTGCGTTTGAAATGTCGTGAGTAAAGTCATAGGTTTGTGTTGAAAGGCGAAATTTGCTGGACTGTACTGGCGACTTGCGAAAAAATCGGTAAGAGCTGCTAGCAATGTTCTTTAACGTCTGACCGCACGGTTAAGACGGGAGCTCTTGAAGACTACATCTTGGCAGCAAGGAAAAAGATGAACGAAGAGAACAAGAGAGGCTTATTCGTGTTTTGTTTCACGTGACAGGCTCCCAGCCTTGTGCGCGAGAAAATATTATTTCTCGCGTGCAGGCGTTTTGATTGGTTCCGACCAATCAAATCGCCTGCACACGAGAAATGATATTGGCCAATCAGCGAGCTAGTTTTGAGGAGATTAGCCAATGAAAGATTGTCGCATGATTTGTATGTATGTATGTGTTCGTGATGGCGATGATGACCGCTACAACAGTTGAAAAAGTGATGAAGACATTTATGTAACATATTGTTTGAATTTTGGAGGCCAGTGGACCCTCCTACCTTTCTTGGTAACTTGTTGATCAGGTGTTTCAGACGCTTGTTGTATACTACTCAGTGGTGCTGATGATGATAATTGGGTTGATCGTCTCGACGGTTGAAGTCGAGGTGCAGACGTTCCGGTCGTGTCGACGGTTGGAAATAGATTGTGGGCACTCAGGTCGAGGTCGGTGTCGAAACCTCCCGTAATAATTACAACCGATAGTATACAGAAAAGGTTGGTTGGTACAATGCCTAGCTGTCTAACCGAATTTACAGTGATACCAACAAATAGTAGTCGTCCTCCTAAGTGAGTTAGATCTAGAACGTCGGCGTTACTTGTATGAGTTGTGAGCTGGGGTCGAACGTTCTCTACTCAGACTATCCAACTGAATCGACAACTTGTTGAGTTGTTGTTGGAGTTTGCTTATCAAGTCGTCGACGGGGGTGTCGTGTGGTTCAGGGACGTGCATACTATTAAGGGCCTTAGCTTTATTTATTTTATCGGCTATTTCAGCCGTTTTCATGAGGTCTAAGTCCTCTGGAAGTGTTGCTAGGATTTGGGCGGTGTGGGTGGGTAATTTGTCGGGGTTTACAGAATTGTCACTGGTGCAAGTGTCCTCTCCATTAGTTGATTTGTGAGCTATGTCTCGCACATTGACTGTAGTTTCAACGCCGGAAGGTAGATGTGTATGTACATAGTGAGGATTAATTTCCAGGCGTATAGCAGGGGTAACAGGCGGGTCATACTTACTTGACTTGGTGTGGTTCCTGACGTATAAGGGTCCTGGTTTTGCCCAAGAAGGAATCGAGGTTCCGAATGTGGATTTGCGACTGTATTTAAATAATCCATCATAATGGAGTACATTAGTTGTTGTGCAAAGTACGGATCTAATCGAATGGAGTGCATGAGGTAAGACGTTTTCCTAATTCGATGGTTTCATGTTATAAGATTACCTGAATAGCCTTCCATTTCCAACTTGTCCATTTATGGATGGTATCTACTTGTTTTCTATGTAGCAATGCCTTTTTCATGGAAAAGGTTTCGGCTTTCTCTGAGAGGAATCAGAGGCCCTATTGGTGTGTATCATACCAGGCATACCAAAAATTGAAAATAGTTGGTTCAGGTAATGATAGTTCTTCTATTCATGTCTTTGCAGGGAAAACAAAATGAAAAACGGGAGAATTCCTCGATTACAGTAAGTAGGTAATTGCAGACGATGGTAAGGGTACTTTAAAATCGATATCTAATCGTTAGAATGGTAGTATTGCTTTTATGAGTGTCCCCCTGACATTAGTTAAGAATTTTGGCTTCAGATATTGACAGGATGTGCAGGAGTTGGTTACACTTTTTATTTTTTGTTCTCTGATAAAGTGGAAAAGGCGTGTAATGCCAAGACGACATAATTGAAGATCACGAAAGTCTTACAAATCACGAAGGTCTTGCAACGAGGGTGAGGGTAGAGATGTAAGAAAAAGGTATCGGCAACAGTAGCCTCAGTTCCTGGACAATAAATAAAACTGAATTTAAACTGGGAGAGTGCAATGCGCCAACGGCATATCTTATCACTTTTTATCTTGGATTTTCTAATGTTATCGAACATCAAGCTAATACTTTTTTGGCCTGATATGACTAAAATGTCTGCCAAATAGAAAATGGCGTCATTTCAGTAGAGCTTCGACTATGGCCGCAAACACCTTTTCAACAGTATGCTGTCTGATTGTATTAGGATTCAGGGTACGAGAAAAGAATGCAACAGGTCATCCCTGTTGATTTAAAATTACTGCTATGTATTATTGCTAGCATCTGTTTCTACTTCAAATTTTTATTTGGGTCAACATTTACTAAGGTAGCATTTTTAAATCGTTTTTCAGCATTTGAAAAAGGGTAAGGGCGGAAGCGGAAACTGTCTGTTGTGATTTAATAGTAGGATTTTGTTTAAAAAAATTATCATAATATGAGAGCATGCCAACCATTCGTCTTTGAGATTTTATATTTAGATGTGGTGGCATTTTGAGAAGAGGTTTAAGTCTATTATGATCAGGTGATATCTGATTGTTTTTGATAGTGTGCCCAAGTAATGTAATGTAAAATAATACGTAATGTAATGTAAAATAATGTAAGGTAAAATAATACTTTTAGTATTATTTAGTGTGATACTGTACTTCTTAGCCACATTATCGATTTTTTTAAAGATTATAATCATGTTCTTCTTGTTTTTGTCTCGTTTTGATGATTTGTTGTAAGAATTAAACAGTTTGCTGTTCAACGTACAAAAGTGTTCGATTTTACAGTTCAAATGTTAGTGTGTGTATACGAGTGTTATGTAAAATATTCTTAAGTTGTACGAAGTTGCTTACCTTGAACTGTTAATTGTTAAAAGTTTTGTTTGTTACTGTTACTAATATGTAGTGAATATATATTTCACTTTCTCAAGTAAAGTAAATGAATTTTTGAGAAGTTTGTTTAAAAGACATTATTCACAAAGACAAATGTATCTGTCAATTTCTCCTTATCGATGATGTCGATGCATCTCTGAGATGCACTTACTTCATTTGTAACACCAAAAGGGAGGTGATTAAATTGGTACAGTTTACCACTTATCCCAAAGGCAGTGCACTTACGATCATTGTCGCTGATAGGGATCTAATGGTAATCTGATCTAAGATCAAGTGTAGTGAAGATATTGTACTGAGCTATATTATCAACCATTTTAGAAATGTTTGTCATAGGGTAAGTATCTAGTTCTGTGAACGCTGTAATCGATTACCATTCTTTGTTTTTTTTTTTTTTTTTTTTTTTGGTGGTGGGGTTCGTTTGATGTTACGAGAACTTGATCTCGCCACGGAAACACTGAAAGCTCTATTATACCTTCCTTCAATATGCTAGTAATTTCTTCCCTTATAAATTTACTATCGGTAATAGTATGACGGCATGACTTAGATTGGAGTTGTATTAACGGAAAGATGAGAAAAGAGCAGAGTAGGTGGAACATCATATATGAATGGGAAATGGTTACTGTTAGAGGCAGCTCCGACAATAAGTTTATCTCCAGGTCCATCACATTTCACTATCGCTTTATCAACAATTTTTTTCTGTATGATGAAAATTAATACAGCAGTTACCGAGTATCTACACACCTTCGCCCAATGTCTTTTTTAAAACTTTTTTTGCAGTTGGCATTATGGTGTTGGGGATTAGTGAATGTATTTGGTTAAATCAGAAGGAATTTTTAGGTGGCGTGTTTGTTAACATTCATCCACAACAAATAATAAACGAATATTTAGAACAGGTCATGCAAAGCAGAGTTAAAAAAAAAAATAAAGACAAGTAAAATACACAACAATACGGTAATTTATATACAATTTAAATATATACAAATGAGTTATGAATTGGTGGTTTGTTGTATGTTGATGTAATAAGACGTAATTTGTTGTTGAGTATGTTTGAATGCTTAAATCAGTGTTTTGATGATTTGTTGTAAGAATTAAACAGTTTGCTGTTCAACGTACAAAAGTGTTCGATTTTACAGTTCAAATGTTAGTGTGTGTATACGAGTGTTATGTAAAATATTCTTAAGTTGTATGAAGTTGCTTACCTTGAACTGTTAATTGTTAAAAGTTTTGTTTGTTACTGTTACTAATATGTAGTGAATATATATTTCACTTTCTCAAGTAAAGTAAATGAATTTTTGAGAAGTTTGTTTAAAAGAGAGATTGAGTATGCCAAAAGGTTGTTGAGTCAGAGGTTAATTCGTGCGGGAAAGTCAAAGTTTAAACTGGCGTGGAATTGGTTGGCATCTCTCTGAGTGTGGAATTCTGACTGGTAAGTTGGTTCGAATTTCTTTCTTTTATAGGTTCTGGAAAGGAAAAATAGGCTCAAACACATTTGAGCGCCAAAGGCATTTTTCACGTGCATACTTAGTTTTTTTTTTAAGGCTGTTAGCCAATGAGAAATTGAGTTTGTCAGAACTAGTGTTTTGATTGGACAACAGGTGTGTGGGTGTAAGAATGGATTGTTCTGCAAAGGGGTGAAAAGGTAACGTGGATTATTCCACAATGGGCCGGACATAAATGACGTGGATGTCATCAGTTTCCACAGAAGAAACCAATCTCTTTAGGTCTGGCGTCTTTTTGTAACGTAGCTAGACTGGGAATTTTTCTCTGCAAGAAATTATGGGAACGGTAATTATATTACCTTTGTTCTTAGCATGCAGATTGTTTTTCTGCTTGCTCCAGTGATCTGGCAATCTCATACACTTCTTGGTGTGTTAGTGAGGATTTTTCGAGTAAGCATTGTCGAATTGATGGGGAGGTGACGACACTGATAAACGCATCTCGGACGTATTGCTTTTGTTTTCCTCGGCTTTTACAGCTTCGAAATTGCATGTTTCACACAGGATTTCCAAGAATTACATAAAATTATCTATTGTTTGGGGTGGTTTCTGCTTAAGTGTCATAAGCCGGTGTCAATTTTATACAATATTTACGGTATTGCTACATCGAGGGCCTTCATGGCAGTGTTAAAGTCATTGGCATCGCTTATTATTTCAAATACCGCCGCTGATATACTATTAATTAAAGCGAAAAAAGTTCTTCTGGTTATTTTCAACTTCGTTGTTGCTGTTAACAGTGCGTAGATTGTTAAACGTAAGATTCCAGTGTCGGTATATAGATTTTTGTTTTTTGTTTTTTCCGAGGTAGGAGTTGTAGGCTCTTTCTGGACGGGGTAATCTGTCAATTGTGACTGTTTGCAATTAAAATTGTGAGAGGAAAATGTAGTAGAAGGAGATAACAAAACTTAACCATTTGAATACAAATACACACGCTACATTTGAATGAATATGGCGGTTTCTTAACGGGAAGGGGAAGTAACTTTGTTCCCTTAGGATACAGTTGAGTAGAGTATCTGTTTGGGGCCCAACTAATCTAGGGTAGGTCAAGATTTACACTACAGCACTACTCACACATAATGTTTTTATAATCATGGCGCAAAACCACGTTTGTTCCAACAAAGTAAACCGTTTTTCGATATAGCTAAATGGGTATATTTCGTTTTTCTACAAAACTGTGAGTAAATATAAATTATGCAAAAGCAAACATCATTGAATCGATTTACAATTTTGGGAGAAAAATCCGCCTGTAGAGTCAGTCTACCCGGATTAAAAGTGAGGAATTAAAATCCGAGTGTCGTACCCACAAATACAATATAACGCGAAGGAATTATTTTTTTACACAGGCAAAAAGGAAAACCAGATTGCAATAATCATATATTTATGTACACATTTAACATTTGTTTTTACATGGTAAACATTGTGTTTGTTCTGGTCGTAGAAAAACAAACGTTCAAATGTTCGACAAAATTTTCCATTAGTTAGGGCAGTTCGTAAAGACATATTCCTTGGTCAATATAAAATATATATATGTGTGCGAATATAGTATGGAATATATGCGTGACTGCTGATTGAATCTGTGTAGGGGGTGAAGCACATTAGTAGAAACGTTGTGTGTGTGAGTGCTAATACGTGAAATATGATTCCGGTGATTCCAAAAGGAAATGAACATACAGATATGGATAGTAAAATTTACTTTTATCCACGGCCATGAATATTTCTTTGAGCTGTGTAAATATTTCTTTAAATGTTGTGTAGTCGTCGCTGACTATTGTTCTGGTAACGAGAGAATTCTGGTTGTGTGTTTACAGATCCAACCGACGGGAGATCCACGTCCAGCTGCTGACTGGGTTTTTGCTGTGTGTGTTTTAATTACCCCCGAAATCGGTGTATCCTGATCACATAACTGACGCCAAACGAAAATTTTTCCGTTTATGCGGGATAGCACCCAGTGACCAGTTCATTTGAAGTTCAATCGTACGGACGTAGTCGGAAGCATAACATGTGACCGTGACTGTACTGTCTGTCCAATCAAATTCCAGAAACCACTTACTTTTGGATCCTATTTTTTTTTTTTTTTACTGATTTGTACAAAAGTTTTTGTGTTAGCGATTCTGATACTATTTATGTATGGACGTTTCTTACTTATTAGTGCTCCACCTATTGGTTGTAGGGTTTTATATCCTATACACGTCACAAATCATTTAGATGCAATATGCATATGATGGCATACAAATGATGACCATTAGAACATTTAGTGTATATACAAAATATAATGGTTAGCAAACATGTCTCGCTAAATTAATTACAACTGTGTTGTAAGTTCGATCCTCACTCGGTGCTCCATACTCACGGCTTTGTGCCACACCTAAGCGACATGTAGTAAATGAAAAAGGAAGATTATAAAGTCAAGAATCAATCAGATCGAAACATACCTTGTTTTGATTAGACTTGATACTTTCTAAAAAATTTTGTTTGTTTCTTTTTTTTTCTTCTCACTCTCCTACCAACTCCTTGTACCAGACACAAAATTTAGTTGGCAGAAGAAACGATAGCTGCCATTAGTAAGCGCGAGTTAAAAATACAAGACAAATCACTGCGTAAAATTTTAAAAACAGGAAAAATCATTTATTGTACAATTATTTTACAATAAGCACAAAGGTACGCACAAGAACAAGAAAGGTTGCACAAAAATTTCCTTCTGTGCGCCTAACACGGCAGGATAACAATATTTTCCTGGGGTTTCTAAAAAGGAAATACCCACAGAAACAAGCTATGAAATAAATTGTTTAGTCCAACTCCGGTTTTTGAAAATTTAGACCCTTTAAAAATACAAAAACACCAAAAAAGGGATAAAGTTTTTAGACCCTTTACAAAAATACAAAAAAAGGGACAAAGTTTTAGAGCCTTTACAAAAAATACAAAAAAAGGGATAAAGTTTTAGAGAGACCAACACTTAGCAGAACGCACAAAGCACCCACCTCCTTTCTTTGAAGAATTTTCGTTGACAGCAGGCCGGATTGGT
The DNA here is from genome assembly GCA_903632075.3 of Acanthosepion pharaonis. Lineage (NCBI taxonomy): Eukaryota > Metazoa > Mollusca > Cephalopoda > Sepiida > Sepiidae > Acanthosepion > Acanthosepion pharaonis. Next base: position 4,423 of record CAHIKZ030000090.1, on the reverse strand, counting down.
TTTGGTAGTCGGAGAAAGGCTGATTTATGGCCCACTTGCCGGTCTATGTAGAGAGAGGGTGTTAAGTGGTCTGCGAACTGCGTGTCGTCTCAGATCTCTGCCTCGGTTCCCTTTCGTTATTTTTTTGTTTTCTGCTGATCGTTTCTTAATGTGCTCTCTTTTATTTGAAGAAGTCGGCTCCACTTGGGACCATCCGGAATTTCTACGGGTCTCGAAAACTCAATTTCACCTTTGGCGGCTATTCCCGATCCGAAAGGGTCATAAACTTTACACAAGAAAATCAGAGTTTGGCAAACAATTTTGGCGGCAAATCTTGATCCAAAGTGGTCATAAAAATCGGGCAGATTTTTCCTTTTTACACACACCGTCCGGCTTACAAAAAATACACCTTTCTCAAAATAAGACGTGTAAATAAACAAAAAAACAAAACAAAACAAAACAAAAAAAAAACAACACCTAGACGGTCTTACATTTAAATTGACATTTTTTTTTAATTCTTTCTTTAAATAGAAATAAAATTTTTATAACTTCAGGCTGGAAGACAAATTTAATAAAAAAAACCACATAGACATGTTTTACTTAACACACGCACGAGGTGAACGCTTTATTTACATTAGGGACTGTCTAAAAAGAGAGAAGAGGAGATAACCAAAACTAAGAGCAGATAACTCTTGACAGACTGACAGTCAATGATAATTCAACACTCCTCCTCAATTGCTGTTAGTTAGACTATATCAGTTCTCTAACACCGAACAGTTCTCTGAGCTTCATAAATTGTGTGCTCACAAGTCCTTTTGTCAGCACATTAGCTATCATGTCTTTGCTCTGACAGTACTCTAGTTTAATAGTCTTCATCTCCACCTGCTATTGAATGTAGTGAAACTTAATGTCAACATGTTTGGCTCGTCCATGATATTATGGATGTTTTGCCATACATATTGTTGATTGATTGTCCTCGTATATCAGTGTCGGTTCAACTGAAGCTCCTTTTAAATCACCTTGAAGACGCTGCATTCATACTGCCTCCTGTGCCGCACTTGCCAATGCCATGTATTCTGCTTCGGCTGTTGATAATGCAACACATGTTTGCTTCTTACTTCTCCAGCTGACAGCCGCTTCACTTAATTTGAACAAGTATCCGGAGGTCGATCTGCGATCATCTAAATCACCAGCCCAGTCTGCATCTGAGTACCCCAGGAGATTGGTTGCTTTCTCCTTGTCATATAATAAACCATACCCTCGTGTACTGTTTAGGTAACGCAAGATATGTTTTACAGACTTCCAGTGTTCCATTGCAGGCTGGGAGCAGAATCTTGCAACATTTCCGACAGCATAGGCAATGTCAGGTCGTGTCCTTGTTGACAGATACAGTAGGCTTCCAACTGCTGATTGATACAACTCTTGGTTGACCAGCTTGCTTTCTTTAGTTGCTTTCGTTAATCTTGCTACAACATCAATTGGAGTTGACGTGGGTTTTGAATTTTCCATTTGGAATCTTTTCAAAACTTCTGCTTTATATGCCGGTTGTCCAATTCATATTTTCCCTGAATCGGGATAAGCAATCTTAACACCCAAGAAGTGATGTAGTTTCCCCAAGTCCTTGACGTTGAAAATTTTCGATATTGTTTTAACAATTTCTTGGATACGTGTCAGAGACTTGCTAGCCAGAATAATATCGTCAACATAAGCAGCAGCTATAAAGATTTCTCCTCCTGAAGATTGTATGTAGATGCAAGGATCATTCTCTAATTGCTTGAAGTACATCTTTTTCAGCTGGCAATCCAGTGATTCCTTCTTGGCGATTGTTTCAAACCATAGATGCTTCGCTTCAGTTTACAGACAAGATGTTCCTTGTTTTTAACTTTAAATCTTTCTGGTTGATTCATTTAAATTTCTTCCTTCAGCTCACCATTTAAGAATGCAGTGGTTATGTCTAATTGATGTAGCCTCAGGTCAAGCTGTGCTGCTAAGGCAATAACAGTTCACACCGATTCAAATCTGACAACTGGGCAGAAGGTCTCGTCATAGTCAATTCTGTGCTTCTGAAGAAAACCTTGAGCTACCAGTCGAGCTTTATGGTGTTCCATGTTTCCGTCAGCATCATACTTTCTTTTAAACACCCACTTGCTACCAATAGCTTTTCGTCCACTGGGCAATTCCGTAAGGTCCCATAATTTATTAGTATGTAAGGAAGAAATTTCACTTTCCATTGCTTTCATCCATTCATTTTTCTCAGGAATGGAAAATGCTTCTTCCATTGTCAATGGGTCATTTAAATTATGTGCCATGTAGGCCCATTCACCATACTGATCTGGAGATTTCTTAATCCTTGGTGATCTTCGGGGTCCTGTCACCTCCTGCGAGTTGTCACCATCATCACAGCTGTCTTGATATTCAATTACTACTGGAGATCGGTTTACAACTTCCTTTCTCCCCTGCTCAGCTATTGAATCTGATTCGTTGAAGTTGACATCTCTGCTATGAAATACTCTTGATTTTATTGAATTCAAGATGGCCGAAATAAAGGTTCCACGTGGCTTATTATCTTCGAGATGTCGTCTGGGCCCATAACCATTGAAAAAAAAAGATTATAAAGTCAAGAATCAATCAGATCGAAACATACCTTGTTTTGATTAGACTTGATACTTCAGGCTGGAAGACAAATTTAATAAAAAAACCACATAGACATGTTTTACTTAACACACGCACAAGGTGAACGCTTTATTTACATTAGGGACTGTGTAAAAAAAAAAAAAAAAAGAGAGAGAGAGGAGATAACCAAAACTAAGAGCAGATAACTCTTGGCAGACTGACAGTGATTGATAATTCAACAGTAAATGGCTATATATTTTATAAATGAAAAGGTACAATGTATACATACTCTATAGCGAAAACAAATAATGATCATACAGGCAAAATTTTGGGGGCCATCATTCATTTCTTTAATATCACCTAAAATGAGATATCTTTGTATTTTTTAAAGTAAAAGATAAAATTTCAGTAACTGCGGTGTATTTGCTTTTATTTTTCAGTCTTTCTCCATGCTCCTCTTGCTACCAAAATGTTAAAATACAGATTAATTCTGTAAACAAATCATATGTAACTGTCCATGTTTAAAGAAAAACACTGTGCCATTAAGACTGTATTTTCATAGTTTTTTAATTTATTTTTTTAATTTTGAATTAATTTACACAAAACTGCAAAATCAAACCAACTAAGTATTGAGATGAGGGCACAAAATGATTCCTTTAAATATGCTTAAATATTAATAATTTATTTCAAGATTTCAGTTGGATTATCTGACGAACCTTCCATTGTAACACTATTTAGCTATAGCAATTGATTAACTAATTAACCATAAAAATTAAACAAGAAAATACTGAGAACGGGAAAAAAGATATACCTAGATTTTATTTTTACTTAAAAAAAAGTTACTTTTCTCAAGTGCCCGAAAATTTGGGTAAACAGTGGACTCACAAAAAGGCCACATGGCAAGCTTTGACAATTGATTAATGATGTTTGTAGAAGTACTGGTTAAAGAAAACACGAGAATCAGAAAAAGCGTTTAAGATATCATTAAAAATCGCGAGATTTTAGAAGTTGGCCAGGCGACAGGTCATATGTTGATTGTAAGAATTTTTTGGCATGGGAAGATGTTCCGAGAAATATGTCGTTCAAATGGAAAGATTTTATTTTTACTTTTTCAAGAAACCCAAGGATTTGCGTCAACTATAAATTCTCAGAAGGCCAGTTGACAAGCTTTTGACGATTGAGTTATGCTAATTGTAAAGAAAACACGAAATAGCCAAAGAGCGTCTGAGATATCATTCGAAATCGCAAAGTTCTAAAAGTCGGCCAAGCCACGAGGGGCCATATGTTGTTTGTAAGACTAAAATTCTAAATTCAGAAATAATCAGGGATGTCAGAAGAATTAATTAATGAAGGAAGCTTGGCCATGCCCGTATGACCGAGACGCCATTGGTCGGGTGGTAGCAATGGTGATAGGTGAAGATACCTTAGTAAGAAAGACGGGGAAATTACTAACGCCCACCAGAAGGATTTGGTATGAGGCACCAATGTGAGGAGGGAGTTTAGGAGGATAGCTATCCTGCAACCCTCTCCGCACGGACGAAGATCCCCCCAAATGGAAAGTAATTAATTTTCCAAATGGGAAATAATCAATTTTCCTAGCCGGACAACAAAGAGGTCCCTTGTCAGAAATCGGGAATCTCCAAGAACCCTAGGCTGCGTCTAGCCACGCACCAGTTTTTGGTCGATGTCCATATAAACGAGCGCCCCCGGTTCGCCAGCTGGTTCTAGTTCGAGTTCCAGTGAATTCCAATAAGTTCGAGTTGCCTCGCAGAAGCTGACCGTGATTTTTCACGTCTTCCTATCTCCGACTATCCTACCAATAGCAAGTTAT
>CAHIKZ030000089.1:1230000-1254885 GCA_903632075.3 Acanthosepion pharaonis | reverse complement strand
CCGTCGTAACGTAGCTTCTCTGTAACTTTTCTGTAAATATTTTTACGGTAATTGCTCTGCTTTTTCTTCTTTGAACTTTACGAATTTAAGCGCAGTACTAGATTGGCAGCTAGGTCTCATAATATCACTGTTGAAATAGCTGGTTCTAACCGTGAGTTCTACAATAATTATTTCTTCTCCCGCAATTCTCGACTTCAAGAGCTTTCTTCCAGCTTCCTGCTTTTCTGTCAACTACGATGTCAAAAATTTAAATACAGTGTCAATCGTCATCTGTCTCCTTGAATCCTGTTTTTTTTTTATTTCCCTCTATGTTTCTTTCGCTCTCAGTAATCTTGCATCATAGCGGGTTTTATCGTCTTGTAAGGGGTGAAATGATTAAAAGATATTGATGGAAATTTAATATCCATAATATTTATGGTCTGGAGCCGCCGTTGTGCGTCTTACGGTCCTCAAAACTCCAGAGATGGTTATGCAATGTGATTGGTCCTGATCTGGCATCTCGTCTACAGTCACTTTCTCACAGACGTGCCGTCGCTTCCCTCTGTCTTTTCTACAAATATTTTCACAGTAACTTCTCCGACGAGCTACTTTCGCCAGTTCCCAAACTGCATGAATTTAAACGTGCTACTAGGTTGGCATCTCAGTCCTGCCCTTTCACTGACGAAACGGTTAAGTGTAGCCGTCTCTTCTATTCCAATAGCTTCATGTTTCGTACTTTCCGTCTTTGGAACTCCCTTCCTCTTATTTGATAGGTATCATCTCCAAATATTTAAATGCAATGTCACTCGACATCTCCAGATACCTTGATCTATTCCGCGTACTTTACTTCATCCTTTCCTCTATCCCGCCTCTTTACTCTTGCTCCCACTCTCAGTAACCCCTTGCATGCTAGTGGCACTCCTGCCTTGCTTGGGGTGAAATGCTTAAGAAAAAATATACAAAAAAAAATCCCCTTTATAAATATTTTAAAATTTAATTTTTAATCTTATTATATTGTTACGCTTTATTTTCTTTTTTTCTAACACGTATGTATGCATGGCTGATCGTTTCTGAGTATGCTTTCTTCTTGAATGGTTAACTAATCCCTGTTGCAGGCTCCCGCTCTGGCACATTTGTGTTTTATACTGCAAATAGACATATTTGTGGTTTATATTTCAGTTATACTGAGCGAACCTTCGTTACAATTTACAAAGCGCATAATTTGGCCTGGTCACCATTTTTGACATGACCAATGCACTCAAATGGCGAAGTCTTAGAGGAAATGAAAATAAAAAAGGACGCATATTTAACATCAGAAAGAGACGGTTGAAATTTCCAAGGTACAATGAGGAAAGAGCCCTTGGAAAATTTGACACTCACAGGACATATTGATGGCAAGGCGGTCATAGGAAATCAGCACATAAACGACCTTACGTGCTTGTGTAAAGGGTTGGCAGGACAGGATTTCGGAGAGAAAAAGAAAAGAAAAGAAAATTACAAAGACCTACAAAGGGCAAGAAATTATAGAGTGCCAAAAGTCCTGAGGGGACATGACACATAGAATAAGAAAGAATCTCAAACTTACCTGAAATCAAATACATTTCGAAATACCTTAATCCCCTATGTATAATACGCGTTTTTTTTGTTTTGTTTTTTTTTTCATAAAAAAAATAATAAGCAAAATTAGGGGTGCGTATTATGTACAGATACAAAAAATCTTCAAAAAATTGCCGTTTCATAGGTCGATTTCAGTTGCGAAATGACAAACATACGACAATTTGACACTAACATTTGGCGATCCATAAGGATGTCATATACAATCACATGTACCTAACAATACTTACAAATGTAAAATAAAATATTATCATAAAACTAAATTAGAATAATATTATTCTATGTTTAAAACCATTTTTAAATAACAGTAGGGCGTAATGAAATTAGAAAGGTACAATTTATAGGGTTTGATTATCAAACAAGGGGTGCGTATTATGCATGAGTAAAATCATTTTGCCACACTTTCAGCACTTTTAGGGGAGCGTATTATGCTTGAAAGCGTATTATACATGGGAAATTACGGTAGTAGTTTAAAATATTGCAATAAATTTGGTAAACTAAAGGTTGAAGGTTAGATTTTAATATGTTTTCAAAGATTTCTTCCTGATAATAAATATTTAGAATAGATTATTTCACTTTCAACATTTCTGAAGCAATTTCCATTGTACATAATACAATAGCGTTTAATTAAATGTCGATGCTATTAACTGTACACAAAAATTCATCAGTTAACTATAAACCATTTTCCTAAGATTCATAATGGAAAATAACGCTGCCCAACAGATGGATTTTGATTGTCTGAGATAATATGGAATTAACTAGAAATAACGGCGCACAAGTTTGTAACAATGTAACTAAACTCCATCAACCAGTTGATTCTTTCTAAAGAAAAGCTCTAACAAAACTCTATTTTGAGATTATGTATAACTTCGGTTGAAAACAATCACAATTTTGTTTGATTAGAAAAACATTAAGAAAAACGTAGCTCAGAAATTAACTTTGTCAGAGATGATAAAAAAGAGAGCAAAGTTCAGATTCTTTGAAATAAATTTACGTACCTCATATATTTACTTGTTCAGCGCCAAGAATAATTATCACAACTAAATTAGATCGAGAGTTAGTTTGTTTTTTTTACCGTTAATTTCTAGTTTAATTACATCAGTGCACCGTTAGTCGTGATCCGATGCAATTAATGGGGAATATTTTGTTTTGGTATTTTTTGCCATTTTTGGTTGATGAATGTCCATTCAAAAATATCATCACATTGTCGAGAAATAATTATCGAAACATCTCATTAAATTTTAGAAAATTCCAAAATTTAAAAAAAAGAAAAATTAAAATGAAATAAAATAAAACTTTTAACACAAATTCAGAAAATAAACAACTACAGTCCATTCATAGTGAAAAGAGAAAAAGGAAAAGGTCCGTTCTATAATTCACAGAACATACTTACAAATATTTTTTATTAATTATTTGTAATGCAGATAGATAGATAGATAGATAGATAGATAGATAGATAAGAAATGAATGAGATAGATAGATAGATAGATAGATAGATAGATAGATAGATAGATAGATAGATAGATCACAGAATTAGATAGATAACAGAATTAGAGATAACAGAATTAGATAGATAGATAGATAGATAGATAGATAGACAGAATGAACAGATAGATAGATAGATAGATAGATAGATAGATAGATAGATATAGATAATAGATAAACAGAATGAGATAGATAGATAGATAGATAGATATGAATAGATAGATATGAACAGAATGAGATAGATAGATAGATAGATAGATAGATAGATAGATAGATAGATAGATAAAAAAGAATGAGATAGATAAATAGATAGATAGATAGATAGATAGATAGATAGATGAACAGACTGAGATAGATAGATAGATAGATAGAACATAGATATGAACAGATAGATAGATATGAACAGAATGAGATAGATAGATAGATAGATAGATAGATAGATAGATAGATAGATGATATGAAACTGGGGAAAGGAGATAAACTATATGAAACTATTTTAAATTTATGATGTACTTGAGTCATGTTAACGAAATGTACACTGCGTATGCTCCGTACACTCGTCGGGGGATATCAGTAATGGTGGACGGAGACTCCGTCTATAAAATCAGTGAAGTGACAATTTATATATATATATATATATATATATATATATATATATATATATATATATATATATATATATATATATATATATATATATATGTATGTATGTGCAGTAGTGTAACATTTACCGGCGTTGAAAGCTAAATGGGCAAGCCGAGTTTGAGCTCTACTCTCGTTTGTTGCGTTCAATTTCGCACAAATGCCCTTGGGAAAGGTGTGAATTTATTTCTTTTCCCATCGGTTATAGGTTAAATAGTAAAGGTGATTGGCTTAATTGGTAGCCAGTCTAAAAGAAGGAATAGTCTGAATGCAAAATCTACTTTGGCATTTCATATATAATAAATAAACTAATGGAATCTGTGGAGGGCCATGATTGCCTACGCCTCGAAGAGAAATGACATTAAAAAATACAGAATTATTTTTGCGCCAATGTAGAATAATGGTTAGCAAGCTAATTTCGAAGACCATTAGTACACATTTAATTTCAATTCTCATTGGTTTGCCAAGTGGGGTCTGCTTAGTAAGGAACGCTTGGTCGTCGAGCAGTTTTTATTAAGATTGTATTACTTTAATTAACGCAATACAAGTCCCAAGAGCCACTCAAGATAAAGTAATACATAATAAGACTAAAAATCAAAATTTCAAATATTTATAAAAGGGATTTTTTTTTCTTAAACATTTTACCCCAAGCAAGGCGGGGGTGCCACTATCACGCGAGGGGGTTACAGAGAATGGGAGCAAGAGTAAAAAGGCGTGATAGAGGAAAGGATGAGGAGAAGGACGGGGAATAGCTCAAGGCTTCTGGAGATGTCGATTGACATTGCATTTGAACATTTGGAGATTATAGCTATCAAGGAAATAAGTAAGAGGAAGGGAGTTCCTCAGACGGGAAGTGCGAGGTTTACTGAATGAGATACGTGATATGAACGTAAGAGAAGATAGTGAAGACAAGCAGGACATGGCGGATAGATATCGATTGAAAACAGTTGAAGAGGTTAAGATTATTGTGTTCGAAGAGGTATCCAGGTAGGAGTCTGTTCTATAAAGTAGCGGTTTTTAGGAAGACACTTTCAGAATGAACGCCCTTCTTACCAAAGGCATACTAAGGGGATGAGATTGATTCAAACCTGTGGATATAGCAAGGTGGGTGTTGTCTCTAAAGGTCTCAGTTCGCGGCACTAAAGAATGAAACTGGTGTGAACATTTGCCATTGCCATGGAAGTAGCGATAGTGTCCTTTTCGTTTTCTGTAGTGAGGTGGATACGCTATGACATTTAATCTTAGTAAATATTTGAGAGCCACCCACCGTAGAGCGATGTCTAAATAACTGGTCCCACAGATCTTTATTCCTGCAAGTAGTTAAATCGTAACGAAAAGTCACACACTTGTAGACTTACGTAAAACAAAAAGCTAGTAAATAAAGACGTCACCGTGGAGTGTCATTTCACAAACTAGTCTCACAAAACTACTATTATAGTACGTCTGATTTTCATTGAAAAATCTATCTAACAATAGCCTGTTCATTATCTATCTATTTAGCTATATATCAATCTATCTAACGATAATCTATCTACATTATTCACATTATTCTGACTATAAACGAAACTATACGTTTCGGCCGTTGTACGCTCCGGCCTTCTTCAGGTGGTTGGAATTTCGAACTGAACCCTTTATTTCGATCACTGGGGTAGACTGTTCTAGTTCCACGTGCCATGTTTGATGGATGTCAGTTATCAGTGTCATGTTTGATGGATGTCAGTTATCAGTTATCTCCTGCTAATTTCCATCTGAAAGTTCTCCACTGCCTTAACCGGGTATTGAACTCACACTCTTTGGGTCCTTTCACTGGATCTAACCAACGCCTTTATCCACTGTGCTTGAGGACATCTGGGTATGAATTTCTGGGTATTATAAACCTAATGTATTCAGCACCCATTTTTACCATTGCTCATATTGCAATTTTGCTGTTATCATTATCGTTATGGCACGTGGAACTAGAACAGTCAACCCCAGTGAGCGAAATAAAGGGTTCAGTTCGAAATTCCAACCTCCTGAAGAAGTCCGGAGCGTACAACGGCCGAAACGTTGTGATAAATATGGCGACAAAGGTGAGGAAAATAGTCCGAATAATGTAAATAATGTACATAACACCTCATCTCATAAATATAAACAGATAATCTATCTATCTAACGATTTGTTCATTATCTATCTATTTAGTTATATATCAATCTATCTAACGATAATGTATCTATCTATCTATCTATCTATCTATCTATCATCTCTTCGTTATCTGTGTATCTATCTAACGATCTGTTATACGGGAACACACCTATTCTATTGTTAATAGACTCTCCCACCTATTATAAGTAGTAGTAGTAGCAGCCGCCAGGGAGCCCAGTGAGTTGGTGAGTCAGTCGATGTCGGACATTAAAGTATCAACCACCACAACTAGATTGCTGCGTCATTAACTATTATATCAAGTTCCTAACGTTTTGTACGTCGAACCTTTTTTAGGACCGATTTGGTGAAATACAAGCCTCCACTGTGTAACTACTCTACAACATGATCTGTTCATTATCTATCTATTTAACTATCTATTTAACCATAATCAGTTCATTATATATATAACCATATATTGTTCATTATCTATCAATTTATCTTTTAATGACAACGCGTTTCGCCTTCGTGTGACGGGATGGCGTTTCATGGTCAAAATGAAAGACAAAACTGTGTGTGTGTGTGTTTTTTAAAACCGTTCAAATCTGTTTTCTAGTTTTATCTTTCCTTCCGACCCAAAGACGAAAACCTAATGCATAAAGCCAAAACGAATACGTGTAGGGAATCTTTGGTCAGGCGCCAAGCACTACAGATACCCAACGACCCTTGCCCTGTCATGGGCCTGATGATGATGATGATGATGATGATGATGATGATGATGATGATGAAATACAAAAGAGACATGGACATTATTAAAATGTCATATTCTACGACTAAATAATTGTCAAGATACAGGGTAAAGCATTCAAACAGTACGCCGACTTAATGTACCCTAAATATAATCATCAAAACGGAACCAGGACTACGACGACGTTGATGATGATGACGACGACGAACACGATGATGATGATATTGACAATGTCAATCATAATGATGATGGCGACGATGATGATGATAATGACGACAACGATGAAGAGGAGGAGAAAGAGGAGGACACATCCAAAAGAAACATGGACATTATTAAAATGTGATACTCGCTGTCAAGATACAGTACGCTGACTTAATGTACCCAAAATATAATTAATGAGGGATGTGTTGGTGACAAAATCAATTCTGATAATGATGATAATATTTTTAATAATGTTGCAGCAATTAAATCCCATCCAATAAATAAAGGTGTTGAGCCCACCTGTAACATAAGGTGATGTCACTCATTTCTTCTGGTGTTTTTGCGTGCCTCTTTCTACCATTCATTTGTAATTTTTCCTTCGCTCGAAGCTGCCTCGTTCATTGTTCTTTCCATCCATTAACTCGTATGTTCATAATGGCTTGCATTTTCAATTAAAAGAACACAAAAACAAAGATCTCCGTCTCCAGTTATCGGCTTTGGAAATATAAAACGTTTTTAAGACATATGTTTGCAATTAGATTAGTTCTTGAAAGCTCACCTCCAGCAAGAAAGAATTGAAAGGACAAAATACAAAAAAAATTAATATTATGATCATTCTTCGTAACAGAATTTGATATGTAACGGTTGAATTGGTACGATTTTAAGGAAGCGTTTATCATGAAATTTGTGATATAGCTGACAGGAAATATAAGTTCTAAATTTAAAAGCATAATTTCTTATAATACCCCCGGGAAGACAATTACTTAAAACAAACATTTTCTTCTTCTTTTTGATAACTGTCAGCAACAACGATTTAAAAGCAGAATAAGTACAGGATAAAAAAAAAGGACAATTGTTCGTTTATAGTCGATACTAATTGTTAAGTGTTTTCTGTTTAGTTTACCTTACCAATGGAAGGAGTTCCAATGTTTCTTATACAAAGTTTAATGATAAGAGTAGCGGAGAAAACTATCTTTGTTTGTTTGGGGTTTTTTGTTGTTGTTTTTTTTTTACTTTGTTTTCTTTTTTTACTTACTGTTTAAATGTTACTAGGGAAAGAAATAACACCATAAGGTCAACCAACTTGTACATTTTGTGATATATAGATAGATGAACTAGTGCTAGATAGATAGATAGATAGATAGATAGATAGATAGATAGATAGATAGATAGATAGATAGATAGATAGATAGATAGATAGATAGATAGATAGATAGATAGATAAGGAACTGGAGAAATGAGACAAGGTGGAAAAGCTTTATGCGTTAGGTTGGCATCTTTGGATCAGAATGAAAGACAAAACTAAAAAAACAAACATTAACGGCTTTAAAACACACACAGTTTTATCTCTCATTTTGACCTTAATACGCCATCCCGAAACGAGTTGTCAATAGATAGATAGATAGATAGATAGATAGATAAGAAACTGGAGAAATGAGACAAGGTGGAAAGGCTTTGTACGTATAGGTAGATAATTATATAGATAATAATAAACTCCGTAAGAGACTTAGTAATAGATAGATAGATAGATAGATAGATAGATAGATAGATAGATAGATATCAAAGCTGCATATAAAATATATGTTCTTATGGCTTGGGGTTGTGCTTTAGGTATCGAACAATTATACACGTCCTTATGCATGTATTAAATAAAATCTTAAATGTATTTCTTAAATGCTTTAGAGAAATTTAGTAAATGTCAAAAACTTTACCGATGCTTTTTGGCAAGATTTTGGTCTTCCAATTGATACTCGTGCCAAGATTAAGATCAAAAAGTCAAATTTTCTCTGCTCACAGGAACATTAAATTCAAGATTTTTCCACGCACCATATCCCTGTAGAACCTGGATTTAATGTTCTGATTAATAAAATAAAATTATTTTACGTCTTGATACATAAAAATACGATATTTAAGAAGCAGAATTCATCGATATTATTGGGGTTAAACTTGATTATATTTTGTAACTATTGGTAATTTGTCTAATTCGAAATAAATATGGCCGTTAATTAAATTTTAGATGTCAGCAGATGTACAAACGGTATCCTCTCTGTGAACTTTGATGTACTAAATCCTTGTATCTAAATATCTTCTAACTTTTGGCTTTTCTAAATTCAGAGTATAGCGGACTCTTAGTTTCAATCAACTGGGGAATAAGGAGACGAACCGAAGAATCTTGTTTTAGCAGCAACTTCCTTGCCGAGTAGAAAGCTGAAATTAGAAATATCCGTATTGAATAGCTCTGGTTCGATAGGCTCTTCAGAGCTACTAAAATACAGATTGAAAAAAGGCCTGGTTCATAACAGACAGACGAATATGCATGTGTGTGTGTGTGTGTGTGTGTGTGTTGAGTATATTCGGACAGCAGTTATTCATTCATACAAGTATGGTTACAAACCTACGAAATTTCTTTGTTAAGGATATTCTTATATTATTCTTTCTATATTCCGGACCATTTTGCTGGTTTCCGGTGCATATTTATCAATAAATTGTCCAATGATTGATCACTTTCGGCTTTCATAAGCCATTATCAAAGAGTTTGCTTGCGTGTCTGTGAGAGCCTGTGTTCGCGCGTGCATGTTCGTGTGTCTGTGAGTGTCTGAACTTGTACGCGCATATGTGTGTGTGTGTGTGTGTGTGCGTGTGCGTGTGTGTTTGTGTGTGTGTGTGTGTGTTATGTCAGTTTTATCATTTTCAAAACATCTTTTCTTTGCATCTTCACAGGAAAGTTAGTGTTACATTTTTTTTTTTTTTATCAAGGAAGCTTCATTGGTTTTTAATCAAATTCCCATATATATATATATATCGGACTTCGAGGAGAGGAGGAGGGCGAATGAAGAAGCAAGGCGACGAAGTAGAAGAGAGCGCTGTGAACGACCCCCACCCCCCCCGTCTTCCCCCTTCCCTCCCCTGTGAGCACTGTCCGTGACGATTCCACCACCGACTGGGCCTCGCAAGTCATATCAAACATAAACATCAACCGTGAAGATAAACTTAAAAAGATTGACAGAACCCAATACTCGGACACGACTGGGAGCCGACGACGACGACGATATATATATATATATATATATATATATATATATATATATATATATATATATGAAGAAATATAGTCTTAAGGTGTGCTATATTTATGGGTTAAAGTGCTCAATATCAAAGATAAAGCGTGTGTAAATATAAAAGTAAACATTGAAGTCAAGACTTAGAGGCGACGGGCTGTTTCATGCTAGACGCGATCGTCAGGCCTGATGATTGCATCTAACAATGAAAAGTGTGGATGGTTCTGCACGAAGCCTTCACCGCTATAATCAAATCTCATGTGCTGTTGTCGGGCTGTCGGTTTCCTAGGAACTGATCTGCTTGTCATACGTCGAATTCGACGAGAGAGTCGGGTATATATATATATATATATATATATATATATATATATATATGTGTGTGTGTGTGTGTGTGTGTGTGTGTGTGTGTGTGTGTGTGTGTATATGAAATATATATACATATATGGTACATGGGCTGAAGATCAGGCATGAAAGTGTTGCTGCTCTTTGTTGTCCTCAGTGTCCGTTCTGCCAGGTACCCCGACCTGTTGCTCCACGATGTACTTTTGGAAAAACAATCTTTAAATATATCAGGAGGTATGTGCTTACATTTATAATGGTATCGAGATTTGCATTAGCCAATCAGAGGCTGCTTTGCATGCTATCTACAGGTATAATGTCGGCGGCGCGAATTACGCGAGTTTTCCAGTATTGCCACTGCTGCGCATGCGTCGATGTTATACTAAGTTACTTCATATTTAATGTCACCAAAAACACACACACACACACACACACACACACACATATATATATATATGATAAAAATAGCTCAAACACTAATATTCCATGGTTATAATTTATTACATTGGTATCGTAATAACGATCTAATTCATCAGACCTACAAATTCAAAAATTATATTCTTTACTCTGTCCTGGACATTGAGTTCTACCTGGATTCTATTCTCTTGAAATTTATATATATATATATATATATATATATATAAACGCTTTTTTCATTTAATTCAGAAAGTAGATATATTTATTTCTGAAATAGATGTATATATAATGTACATACGTTTTGTATGCGTTTGTGGGTGTGCGTGAGAGAGAGAGAGTGAGATCTGAATTTTGCATCGACATGATGTTCTGGCCTGAAATTTAATTCTCTTGCAAGATCCATTGATAAAAGCTAACGACTTGATTTGTATCGAAGCTGCTGCGTCGATGTTGAAAGAACATCTCGCATTTTAAGCGTCAACGCTGTCAGTCAGCATCACACTGCTAACTCGACAGAAAATTAATTCAGTGATATTTGCAGGACATATATATCTGCGACGACATTGTGAAAAATGCAGAAATAGGTGCGCGTGCACATAAAAATAGAATTCCTTCTCTTTTCATTGGAATTACCTGATTAGAAATTGATATGCCGATTCCGATGGACACAGGGGTCGCACGGGCATTGAATGCTGGCGACAGGAAGAATAGATTTTGGAGTTTTTTTAGAACATCTAGATAACTTTGGTACAAAGAGCAAACTAATTTCGTAACTGGACAAAATAGAGATGCAGAATTGCCCAAATCCTGACAACTTTGCCATCTATGAAGGAATAGGAGAATATCTTTTAGGTTGAGATATAAATAATTCCCGATTTTGCTTATCAACCGTATTCTTCAAAAAATAAAGTACAATTACATTTTATTCAATTAGATATTCGGAATTATTTGTAATGACTTGTTGTATCTTATCAGGTAGCCTTTTGATACCTTTTGAATAAAATTCCACAGGTTTTAATGTAAAAAAAAACTTTAGACAACTCTTGCGTCTAGTTTTCATTAGAGAAAGTTTTTCCCCATCAAAGAGATTTGCAGAAATCAAAAAGGTGATAGTCGGCCGGTACAAAGTCAAGTGAATACGGCAGTTAGGGGTACAACAGACTAACCGAGTTCCGAGATATTTTCCTCTGTTGTTCTTACAGTATGTAGTCTTGCGTTGTCATTGGGGGGGGAACGTTTGTTTTTTAATCAACTGTTGCCCATGCCGTGTAAAACTCTGATGTTAATGTACTCCAAATTTATACTTAACTGATTAAGATGATATATTCGCCATTACAGTTGGTTCCCCAAAACGGAAAGTACTTATGACTCAACCTAATCTATCTATCTATCTATCTATCTATCTATCTATCTATCTATCTATCTATCATATGTCAGTGTACACCATTTAACAGCCACGTATGGTTAGTAGGAAAGATGATATATTCGTCATTACAACTGCCTCCTAAGAACGGAAATTACTTATGACTCATCCTAATCTATCTATCTATCTATCTATCTATCTATCTATTAGTGTACACTATTTAACTGCCACGTATGATTAATAGTTAAGATGTTATATTCGTCATTACAATTGGTTGCTAAAAACAGAAATTACTTATGACTCCACCTAATAATAAAAAGTTAAAAATGTCGAGCAACCAATGAAATTCGAACGCACTATTACTGTTAAGATCTGAAAAATAAGCCTGTTAAATACCACTTTATATGAAAACACCATATGTACATGTATAATGTCTGATGTAATGTCACAAACGTGGAAAACCAATGAAGTTTGATATCGGTACTGTAATAATTGTCTACAAGAATTTCTTGTTAATCATAACTCCATGCCCAGGCGTTACAAAGCTTTTTTCTTACTTAACGAGGATCGAACTTACTACTGCATTTGTGAAATGAAACCCGGATGCCGGTTAAATGACAACACGTGGCGACTAATGAATAACACGAGACTTGAACCTTTCATATTTAACTTTATAGTTTGTTCCACTCCAATACTTCGCCAAATACTCTCTCAGTCAGTGTATCTGGAGCGGCCCCCAGAGCCCTTGTGCTAAACTGATAGTCTGGCATTATCCGGCATTGCTAAACACTGAAGCTATGGCAAGAGGCCCAAACTTATTTATCTCTATCGTACAACTTGGTTGCTTAAATAATCAAATTCTTGATTTACAATTTACATTCAAAATAGATCATAGGAGTTGTTAGGCTTCCAAGCTGAGGAAGATCTGATGTTTTATTGTCCGTTTCGTGAAATTAACTAATTAGTGCCGAAATTAAGCAACGTCGAGCCTGGTCAGCACCGAAATGGGTGACCGCTTGGAAATACCAGCTTGTACGTGCGTGTATTATAATGGATACTGGCTCGGAATTTTTAATCTAAGAACAGAGTCTATTTCCAGTCGGGTTCGTTATGTTCAGTAACCTGTGCAAATACGTTTGGTTAAAGTACGAATCAACCTCTTCTCCCACACCTAACCTAACCTAATCTCTCTATCTATCTATTTATCTATCTATCTATGTTAGTGTACACCATTTAACTGCCATGTGGAATTAGTAGCTAAGATGTTATATTCGTCATTGCAATTGGTTCCCCAAAACGAAAATTATTTATTACTCAACCTAATTAATCTATCTATCTATCTATCTATCTATCTATCTATCTATCTATCTATCTATCTATCTATTATATGTCAGTGTACACCATTTAACAGCCACGTATGGTTAGTAGGAAAGATATATTCGTCATTACAATTGGTTCCCCAAAACGAAAATTATTTATGACTCAACCTAATCTATCTATCTATCTATCTATCTATCTATCTATCTATCAGTGTACACTATTTAACTGCCACGTATGATTAGTAAAGATTATATATTTTTCATGTGGTTCCCCAAACGGAAAATAATTAATAAGACTTGATGTTAATAAACCATCATTATCTAAAACAAATAAAATTCCGTACAAAATGTTTAGATTTCAGCATTAAATAACCCATAGAGCTGTTGATATGCCACTAAACAAAAACCACTAAATAATAAAAGACAACCAACCAATTAATTAATGACCACCGTAAAACCCGATATCAATTATAAAGGTTCGAAATAAAAGCCATAATTAATTATAGGATACCAGTATTCAGAACCGTTTTCTGTTTATAACCCATGAATGACTTATTAACATAAAATAAACTTGCTGCAAAAAATGGAGACTTCTGGTTTTATTTAGAACTATATTCAGCGTATGTGTGGTTAGTGCAACTGATACCGTCACAGAAATCTGTCTCGGCGTTCTGAGTTTAAAATCTTGGCTCGACGCGTTTACTTTCTCGTGAGTCCATCTCTTCTACCCTACTTCATGTATTAAATAGCAGCATAGACTGGCTTCTCTCGTTTTGGGTGGCAAGTAGTCGAGGAGAAGGAAAACTTAAAAATCAAAATCACCCCGAAGACTGAAGTACCTCTTCTGGTTATCTTGCCCAAGAT
The DNA here is from genome assembly GCA_903632075.3 of Acanthosepion pharaonis. NCBI lineage: Eukaryota > Metazoa > Mollusca > Cephalopoda > Sepiida > Sepiidae > Acanthosepion > Acanthosepion pharaonis. Next base: position 1,240,737 of record CAHIKZ030000089.1, on the reverse strand, counting down.
ACATTGTCTGACGAGTTATAGGACTAGCAAGTGACCCGTGACATAGCGTGTGAGATTGTTGAATATTTCGAAACGAAATTTCCAATGCTGATTTTTCAACTTAGATTAGAAAATTAGCGCAAAACAATGCTTTATCTTGAAGTAAGCTAAGCTTAATTAATTTCTATATTCATATGTTTTCTTAATTTAGAGCGAACTAGAATAGTTATTTGGATGCATAGCTCAGTTCTGACGCAAGGCCATAAATTTGGAACACCCAGCAAGGATAAATCTCATTACGCAATAGTAGTGATCTGTGATTACAACTTGCTATCCATTAAACTGTAAACATACAACGAGACCCTCATCAGTCTTTTACCGACAGGACATCTCACCACCAGGCTGCGTTCGCGTCAGAGGAAACAAAAACTATTTAACAACAATTAAGCTAGCTCCTGCGGAGGATTCTTGATTGGGCCTTTGGCTTGTTCAGGAATGTGAGAGTCCCTAAGTCTTTGCATCTTCTCAGTATTGGAAGCTCTCTTGGCTGCCATTTGATCTGCGTTTTCATTTGCACGTGACTTTCTTTTCCCCGCTGCAACCCTGACTCTTTTGATTGCAATCTGGTCCTCTGTTGGAAAAGATTTCTTTTTGTGAGGTATACTGCTGCCGTATGCGATAGGCAACAATAAACTAGAAAAGAACTCAAAATTGATCGCTGCATTTAAGTATTGCATTAATATTTAAGCTTACATTTTAACTGTTCAACGATAATTCATCTGCCGCCGCTTAATTTAAAGACAATTTGACGTGTGTAGATCTTTACTTTCCATACGATTATTTTTATTTCATGGGTGACTTTCGCTGGATTTCGCAATTAATTTCTACTATTCCCAAATTTATTTCCACGTTTATCGTACAAAAAAATTCGTCGCAAAAAAAAAAAAAAAAAACATAAAAAATCGCCGAAAATAATTACAGTAAAGAAAACTTGTGAATCCAAAATTTCAGGATTGAGGGTCTGGATCGGGCCCGGAATGTTTTTAATTTGCTCACTGCGTCGGCCTGATTCCAAAATGGTAAGATATGTTGGGCTACGGCCTCTAGAAGAAAAGTTGAAAAAGTGTGACACACTGACATTCGCATTTATTTATATAGATTTATTCAGGGATTCATTTTACACAGTCTGGGAGCGGGGAGCGTGTAGATAAGTGACACTTGGAATAACTTCTGCTACTTCTGATATGACAAAATAACGAATATGTATCTGTTAACGAGCATTCTCTCCTACCACCCCTCTACACATCTCTACATCATAACGCGCGGCTGCCAAGTCTTTTGCAAATTGCTTGAAACTACTGTCTAACGGACTGCCAGGAACTCTTCTAAACGAGAAGCCTGTACCTCGACAACAGGCAGCATCTGAATTACCTTCAATTCTATCTGCAACTGTTTATATAAGCCTACGGCCGGATCTTTCTAACTTTTTGTTCCCGAAAGTTTTCATTTATCTATTAATTTTATTCCCATTTAGTAATTGTGTGGCCGCTTTGTAGATCTTACTTCGTAGGTTTTACTATTGGCCATAAATCATCAGAATCAGATAAACACTTTTACCGCCCACTTCTATATGAAGATCCTGATCCAATCATGTAGAGAACATATAGTTTCATAACAAAATAAGGTAAGCTTAAGTGAATTGCAGTTTTCTTCATTTAATGAAGTGTAGACAAAATAATATTTTAATAAGTTACAAATTTTAAATATTGTCATTATTATTAACTTTTTAATATTTTTTCCTTAATTTTACTTGTTTTTTTTTTTGTTTTTTTTTATCGCAACTGCAGATCGTTTTTCTACGACCTTTAATGAATCAGTGTGGATAAAAAAAAAAGGACCCCAGCGAGATTTAGTGAGAATTCAGATTTTCACCAGAAGTGTATATCTCATTTCTTATCCATACTGAGTGTTTAACGATCGTAGAATAACGATCTAGCAGTTGCGACAAATGAAAAAAAAAAAACACGAAGATTATGGAAAAATCATGTCAAAGATTATTTTTTTAAAGTCTATGATTTTCCAACGATTGTATAGCGTACTGGTTATGCCATTCAGTATCTAGAAAATATCACAAATTAATTGCTAGAAAATAATTTATCTTATGATGTCCTGATTTACGTGAAATTCTGTCTGGGCCATTGGCAAAAGTGAAATCATGACCTGACAAGATCAATTGCTTTTTCTTGCACAGATATTCATAGATTAAAGACTCGAGTAAATTAAACAAGAACTGTTTACATTCCTAATAGGATTTCTGAAGACCGATATTCGCCATCGATTTCTTAATCGGCTGCGAACGAGATTAATCTTAAATTTCAGGCCGTAGACATTAATTCCAAATGTTTATCTTGAGGCTGTTTGCGGGTCGATAAAAACTGGACAGTTTTTTTTTTTAATATTAAATTAGTAAATAAGATTCTCTAATTTTTTTTTTTTAAATTTCTGTCTTTAGGTTAGTGTTCTCACGAACAATCAATATACGAGTATAATTTTCAAAATACAAACATCCACGAACAATAGATGAGTTTATTCGATGAGGCAAACATTTACATAAGTGATTCATGAACGCAATTATAATTAACATATTCTATATTCAAGTTTTTTTTTCAACTGCTGTTCAGAAGCAGGTTGTAATCATTTAATTCTGATCATGAATCCCATAAGAAAAGCTGAATTTAAAAGTTTATCTGTCTATATTTCTGAGATATGGTATTGTATCTATCTACATTATTTACATTTGTTCGGACTGTTGTCCTCATCTTTGTTGTTATGTTCACAACGTTTCATGACACACAGCCCAGTGGATAAAAGCGTTGGCTGAAGTAATCCAGTGACTTGACCCCAAAAGAGTTGTGAGTTCAATACCCGGCCACAGCAGAGGTAAACAAAAACTTGCAAAGTTGAGTTACTAAGGGAAATAACTGAAACTGAACAATCTACCCCGGGTGGACGAAATAAAGGGTCCAGTTCGAAATTCCAATCACCGGAGGAAGGCCGGGGCATACAACGGCCGAAACGTCGTGAATATGACAACAATGATGGGGACAACAGTTCGAACACTGTAAAAAACGTTAAGAGTTTATCCGTGTAAAATCCGTGATATCGAAACATGAGACCATCAGAAGACAGACATAACTAATCCATGCCAATCATAATGAAGATATTGCGTTAACTCAATATTTTCATTGTGATTGGCGTGGATTAGTTACGTCTGTCTTCTGCCGATCTCCTGCAATTGATTTTTGTTTTCCATGAAATAAGAGACAGGATTTGGAAAAGGAGAAGTACGGATTCTTTTTTTTTCTATTTTTTCCTGCAGAATTCACTTTTAGTTCAGTGTTTAATTGGGATTATGTTTATAAATACAGTTATAATGTTAAATATCCAAGTGGCTAGATCGTTACCGTTTATACCACGCGACCGAGTTCGAATCTTATCACGGTCAATTTGTCAAGGTGGTAACTCCTTGATAATATGGGATCTGGAGAGTGTTTGAAAACCATATCACGGTGTGACCCAAGCCTTATGTGTGAATTTGGGTAAGGGGCTTGGAAGTCGTCGATGTTTGTGCAGAAGAGGACACACACTTTGGAAAAGGTATGAGTCCTTTTCATCTCCTGCATTTGTGCGAAAATGAGCGCAGTAGATTCGGCCGGAATTTGAACTCGGCTCGCTGCTTCCACTTTCCGCGCCGATATTCGGTACGCTACTCACACATTAATACATTCTTTCATTTTCGATCTCTAAATTATTATCCATTTCTGACCCTTTACTATTGTCTAATTGCTTCCCCTCTCTCTCTTCATCTCATTCTGTTTTCTCAACTCCCTCTCTCTCATCTCATTTCTCCATTTTAATTTTTCTCAACTTTCTAGTTCTCTTTTTGCTCACTCTCTCTCACTCTATCTATCTCTTTCTCTCTCTCTCTCTCTCTCTCTCATATCGATTTTACTTCCTCATTCTCTCTCACACATCTTATCCCTCTCGTTTCTGCTTCCTCTGCTTCTCCATCTCTTACTAATTTTACTCTTTCTTCTCTCTCTTCCTCTTTTTTTTATATATATATATATATATATATATATATATATATATATATATATCTCTTTTTTCTCTCTCTTCTCAATTTCAATCTTGCTTTCTAGCTCTTTCTTTCCCTCCCTTCTTTCTCTTTAATCTCTCCATCTTTTTCTCCCTATCGATTTTTTTCGTTTCTTTGCCTTCTCTTTTTCCTGGGTTTCCGCCATCATATAGCCATATCTTCCGCCATCTAAAGAAGTACATCAGGTTATCTTCCGGTCAGGTCAGTTGTTTTGTTTTTTTCTCAGAAATCTCAGGAAAAACTGGAAAGACTGCATTTCTCAAAAATGGCAAGTATGCTGAATATCGGAGCATAGATGAGATTTGATGTTACTGTTTCTCGACAGGCCTGCTGCTCTATAATAATAATAATAATAATAATAATAATAATAAAACAATTTATATGCAACAGTTTCCAGCATTCTTTTAAAAACTAGTGACCGAATGTGCAATTAAAAACTGGGTTCTTTCTTGAAACATCTGCATATATATATATAATATAATATATATATATAATAATAAACATCTTCTTGGAAATTATCGAGAAATTGTCCAAATCGAAGGACCTGGGGATCGAGATTAACAGGATGTTGAGAATGAAGACTGAGACTGTACCAATAGTAATCGGAGCTTTTGGCATCGTAAGAAAATGAATGAATAATTTTACTAACCAACAAACAAGTTACCCATCGCCCTACAAAGGAACATCCCATTACATGGATAAATTATCACTATCAACTCTTCCTCCATATTTCAATCTTGCTTTCATGATACAAAAGCAGGGAACATAACATACAAAATAATAATAATAATACTAATAATAATTTAATAATAATAATAATAAAAAGCCTCAGGTCATAATGAAAAAACCCACACAAATCACTCTTAATGCTCGTTTAATATGATCTTTTTAAAACGAGTTCAAAATTCATCGAACAGAATTATTCCATCTATCTACAGAATATTGCAATGGAGGAACGAGAACCAAAAAATTACAACCAACAAAGCATAACCTCAAAACTATTAAGCTCTTTTTTCTGTTAAATCTCAATTTTGCCAACAATCAGCCTGAACATCTAAAAAAGGCAGTCTCACAGACATGAAGATCCACCTTCCCTGGGTTTCAGGAATGAAAAACGAAGTCCTTCAACAAAAGAAAAAATAAAGCAAACAATACAACTCAAAGAATATACGAGAAAAGATCCTATATCTTCAAACCGATGCAAAGAAATTTTACGGGAAATAGGTAAACATCAGTAAAATGGAAGAAGTACATACAGTTCTGGGGAAAAATATGGGCTTGCCTTCCAACGAAGTCAGATTGGATTGCAGTTAGAACGAATTAAACCAGAACAGACATGTTTTTTTCTCACACAACTGAAATCTCAGGAAAATAAAATTCCTAACTGGAAATTTAAATACAGCACACAAAAAACTCGCCAAAGAACTGCATTTTCTGGATGACCAAAAACCTTTCTTCTACCCAAAAATAGCAAATATTCCGAAAACTATAGACCAATTATGTCTTCCAACAACATACAAACTGTTAATATTTTAACAAAACAGACATATTTCTTCTTGGAAGAAATGACATACTAGATGAAACGATTTGATGTTAAGACCAATTACTTATTAATAGGATGATCCTGGAAAACTTTCCGTGGAAAAAAAAATCTTAGTATTTCATCGACAGGCCACATTCCTGGATCTTAAAGTCTTTTAGTATGTACAAGGTATCACCCGTTATCATCAATTTCATCAAACAATGTATGTCGATATGGAAAACTAAATAAAAAAAATGTGTCCTAAGGTATAATCAATCATAAAAATGGAACCAGAATAAGAGAATATTTCAAAGGTGACTCTTTGTCTCCCTTTATTAATAATAATGCGGTTAAAAATAGCTCAAAAGAAAATAAACCATCTATTTTACATGGATGATTTATATGACAACAGTTTCCAAACATTCTTTTTGAAAAATTCTTTGGATAAATGTGACCGAATGATCGCACAACAAACTTCCTCTATTAAAAAAGTACCTGGTTCTTAGTGCGTAAAAGAGTACTATAGAAGGGTACGACTGGTATTAAAAACTGAATTGAATTCTCAGAACAGAATTATGGCCAAATAACATCCCAGTGGTCCATATAACTCTAAATGACATCATACAAATGGATTCTAAAACAAGAAAAGCTTCTTTCTAATAATAATCATCCAAAGGCTAATAAACATCTTCTTGAAATTATCGAGAAGACAACAACTTTGGCTTACTCCAAATCGAAGGACCTGGGGATCGAGAACAACATTAACATTTAGTATGTTGCAGAAAGATATGAAAAAGACTTGAGATGAAACTGTACCAATCCAGTAATCGGGTTACGAGCATCTGGATAAAGTCTGAAACTGAAGGCATTCGTGCAGAAAATGAATGAATTTTCAATTTCATACTAATAATGTGGATCCAAAATGCAGGTTCTGTGACAAATACAGAAACAATAGACCATCTAATCTCAGGATGTTCTATACAAACAAGGACAATTTTGGAAAAATGTGTAAGAAACACTGGAAGATCGCCCGGTTACAGAAATAGGAACATCCTATATACATGGAAAAATAAATAGGCCGGAAAAAACCAGAAAGAAAAAAATTGCCTACTAATTGATATGAAGCGTCTTGTAACATCACTATCAAAATACAAAGACCTGGAAATTAAAAAATGTGGATTGAAAACAAGAATAATACCAGTGGTAATAGGTGCACTTGGAATTATAAAAATGGAACAAAACAACACATTGAAAGAATCCTGAAACCCCAATAAGAGACATACAGAAAATTGTCTTAAGGACCATAGTTTGGATCTTGTCTTTTCATGAGATAAAAAAAAAAAAAAAAAAAATTAACAGGAAATGTGGCCATAACAACATTACATTCCGCACAAAATAAAATAATAATAATAATGATAATAATAATAATAATGATAATAATGATAATTACAAGAGACGTGACTGGAGAAAAATAGCGATATCAGTTAAAATTATCCAGAACACACCAGTGATAGGGTATGTGAAGATACTGAAGAAGGTGTTGGAGATTTTTTTATCTCTCTGCTCTCCCCCCCCATACACTTAGAGTGAAGATGCATATGCATGAAATACTACTAAATAAATTTTAATTTATTGAAGTATTAAGGAAAATTATTGTTACTTAATCGCTAATGAAACCCCCAGATAATACGGTTAAATAATAATAATAATAATAATAATTGTACTCACGAATACAGCCCACACCTTACGAAGGGCTTTATCTATGTAAAATATGTTTGTGTTTTTGTTTTGTTTTGTTTTTTAATTGGTCAGTGGAAAATGTCATGATGCCATTTCTAACCTTAGGTTTCTGGGCGGGATCCGGAAAGAAATGAGTACACACCAGAAATCAAAGGAAATAAAATAATAATAATAATAATAATAATACATTTTTATTAAAGACCACAAAAAAAAGTGCCTCCTTATTGATATGGCAGTCCCTGCAGACTGCAATGTATCTTTGAAGATATTCAAAAAGCTGTCAAAATACAAGGGCTTTGAAATAGAAATCTCAAAAATGTGGCACATGGGAACATCAACAATCCCTGTTGTAGTTGGAGCCCTAGGATTGGTTGGAAAAGATTCCAGTAGATTCATTGAAAGGATTCCTGGAAGCCCATGCCTTAAAGAAATACAAAACAATTGTTCTCACAAGTATAGCCCACACTTTACAAAGGGCTTTATCTATGTAACTTTTTTTTTGTCAGTGGAAAGTGTCATGATGCCATTTCTAACTAAAAGAAATGTGTAAACGCCAGAAATCAAAGATAATAATAATAATAATAATAATGTTATTAAAGACCACAAACAAAAACGGTGCCTCCTTATTGATATGGCAGTCCCTGCTGACTGCAATGTATCTTTGAAGATATTCAAAAAGTTGTCAAAGTACAAGGACCTTGAAATAGAAATCGCGAAAATGTGGCATATGGGAACATCAACAATCCCTGTTGTAGTTGGAGCCCTCGGACTGGTTGGAAAAGATTCCAGACTAATTGAAGGGATTCCTGGAAGTCCATGCCTCAGGGAGATACAGAAAATTGTTCTGACAAGTACAGCCCACACCTTGCGAAGGGCTTTATCTATGTAATCATTTTTTTTTTTTTGTCAGTGGAAAGTGTCATGACGCCGTTTCTAACCTTAGGTCCCTGGGCGGGACCCGGAAAGAAATGTGTAAACGCCAGAAATCAAAGAAAATACAAATAATAATAATAATAATAATAATAATAATAATAATAATAATTGAAGCAAATAGGACGGACATAATTGTAACAAAAAAACTGAAAAGAAAAACTTGCCTACTAATTGATATGGTTTGCCCAGCGGATTGTAACATAGCAAACAAGGAATTTGAAAAACTATTAAAGTATAAAGAGCTGGAAATCGAAATAGAAAAAATGTGGAACTTGAAAACAAGAATAGTACCAGTCATAGAATGTACGTTTGAAGGCGCGAATGATAAAAAAAAAAAAAAATGGAACACAGCAATATATTGAAAAATCTCTGGAAATCCAAATTTCAGAGAAATACAAAAGAATAGAAGAACTTTGCCCATGTAACGCTAGTGATGTTTATGAGAATTAGAAAAACAAATCATGAAATGTAACCATAACAAGGCAGGTAATGGTGTGTTGTTAGGGTTACATTTCATAACAACACACCACTACTTGCCTTCGGTCTTCCAGCAGACTTGGTAGGTAGTGTAACCATAGAAGAAATCGGATAATAATAATAATAATAATAATAATAATAATAATAATAATAATAATTATTATTATTATTATTATTATTATTATTATTATTGTACTCACAAGTACAGGTCACACATCACGAAGAGCTTTATCTATGCAAAATGCATGTGATCTTAGTGGGTTTTTCTTTATTATTTTTTTTCTTACAAAAATGATCAGAGGAAAATGCCATTTCTGATTTTAGGTCCCTGGTTGGGACCCGGAATAAAATGTGTATACAACCGAAATCAAAGGAAATAATAATAATAATAATAATAATAATAATAATAATAATAATAATAATAATCTTAACTGATTAGAGGTGTTAACATGTGCATATATTTCGTCAAGATGAATTCAAATGGGCTACAGTAAAAACATAACATAAATAAATACTGTTCAGTTCCACAGATTTGCTTGTCACTTAACCATTTGGCGCTGAAGCACTTTACATTTCTGTTCATGAGCAGGAGTATTGGAGAAACAACATGACTGGGTTTCGAGGGACATTTTGAAGGATGAAGAAACTAAAATGATTTGAGAGTTAAACCCAGATATTTCAGAACACCCTCAGTAGGAAACCGTCTGAACGTACTGGGTTTATTAACCTGAATGTATTTCTTACTGGACCCCACCTATAAGGTTATGCACTACTTTAATCAAAACCTGTCACCATATCACGTTCATTTGGCTATGATGCATATACCTGATATACTCTTAACAATATCTATATATTTACATATTCCGTGTGTATTTATTTATATATTTCCTGTCCCATCTGTTAAAGTTAGTAAATCTATGAGTGATTAGTCGTTTTAATAATCGACACAAATATAATCTTTATCTAGATTTTGGCAAAATTAGTTCCCGAGAAAAAAAGAAACATTTAATTAACCGGTTCCTTTAACCCTACGTTTCTTAGATTGTAGTCTTATTTGTTCAAGTCTTTCATGTGAGGCACTCAGATACCCATGTCTATTAAGTGCTCTTGAAATAGGCTTTGTTTTCGTCATCTTTGTCGTTCTGCTGTTAATCTTTTTCTTTCGAGGGATATTTCTATTTCACTGTTATATTAAACGCATATCTTTTTTTAACATGAAAAGAAATTTAACAAAAAGCGATTGATATAATACCAACAGTAATCAATGAGTCTTGGGTACCATTGAACGTCTAAAAACTATGAAGGGAACGGACTAATTAAACGGTTCATTGGCCTCTAATTTAGTTGTGAATTCTTTATCCATTGTTTCAACACTCCAACTTAACAACTTTACTTTAACAAAATATTACAATATGAAATAAGAGTGTACAAATGAAAAAATTTGAAATGAATAAATTTTTCCATTTCACAGAGACAAACGTTAAACACATGAGAGCGTCATCGTCTCCTATGTGATTTCTTTCTTTCACTGAAACCAAACAGCGTTTCTATGTCTAGTTCATTTTTCCTCAGGATCAAAACGGAATAGTCCATGATTTATGAGGTATGGCAGGGCGTAAGGTACATACTAATAAGCAAAATAATAATAAAATAATAATAATAATAATAATCACATGTATGTGTGTGTATTTGTTACATATGGGCCCACTATGATTAAGTGTTCATGTATACGATACATTCTTCCTATGTCTAATAAACTCTAAACACTATATATTTAAATCCCAAGCCATATCTTTACGCACGTCTCAACGCGGTGAAGCGTGAAAGAAAAGCAATTAACTGCTCTCGAGATGATTTCAAAAGCGAAAAAATTTTAAGTGCTATTACTTAATAGCAGTGCAAATTTATAATTGAAAAACGGATAAGA
>CAHIKZ030000089.1:1060000-1225000 GCA_903632075.3 Acanthosepion pharaonis | reverse complement strand
ACTTACGGAAAAAAAAACTGCAAGAAATTGATATGAATACCACCCAGACCCGGTTACGGAGATCGAACCTGTAACAATTTTATGGGACTTTGCAATACACAGAGACAGAACAATCAAAGCCTGTTAGACATTTTCATGACGGTCGTCTTCGCGTATAGAATCCAGAGGTTGGCAGTGAATATTTCGGAGACAGTAGGAAAGCGTAGTTCAGGTTCACAGTGAATATCGCAGCAAAGTAGCAGAGCGTAGTTCTTCCTTCTGTCATGTTCGCCTGACAAGTTGGCTCTGGTCATTCCGGTAGGAAAAAAAAAAGATGGCCGCTTTTATACACGACGGATACAATGTTCTGCGGCTTCTGATTGGTCAACCTTCTATTGGTAGACTATAAAGGGAATTAAGTCATTTTGACTCGCTCACTAGTTACATATATATATATATATATATATATATATAAAAACTGTAACAAAGCCAACCGCCTAGACATCGTTATTAGAGACCGCAAAGATAACATGTGCTTTCCTTATTGACATGTCAGTCCCTGCAAATTGCAATGTATCTTTGAAGATCTTCAAAAAAACTATTAAAATACAATCACCTTGAAATGGAAATCTCAAAAATGTAACGCATGAAGGCATTAACAATTCCAGTTGTAGTTGGAGCCCTCCGGATTTATTGTAAAAGATTCCAATAGATTCATTGAAGGAATCTATGGTAGCCCATGCCTTAAACAAATACAAAAAATTTTACTAACAAGTACAGACCACACCTTGCGAAGGGCTTTATCTATGTAAAATGTGCGATTTTTTTTCCAAAGACCAGAGAGGAAAATGTCATGATGCCATTTCTGATATTAGGTCTCTGGTTGGGACCCGGAAAGAAATGAGTACACACTAGAAACCAAATGGAACAACAAGAACAACAATAATAATAATAATAATAATAATAATAATAGAGTCATAGCTAGCCTTTAGACACGTAAGCTTTGGAGTAAACGACTGTACAAAATTTAAAACGATTTCGGTACACCCTATATATTTTTCCCTGTTTGTTTAATTAATCTTTTTCAAATGACGCACTTAAACTAAACTCACTCGATATTATTTAATTCCCTCGCCATCCATTCAACAATGAAACTTATCTAACTTCTGCGGGCATTAGGATATACCAAAAATCATTATTTGTAAAAAAAAAAAATGCTTGTTTTTTTTTTTCAGATTCCTCTCAAAGGTAAAAAACCAAAACAATTTACTTCAAATCGTAATTTCTGTCTGAATTTCTGAGATTAGGATTGTGATTATATATCGATCTATTTGGACTGTCATTATCTTGGTTGTTATGATAAGGCAGACACATGAAAAGGCCTTGAAGGGCTGAGATGTTGCAACTCTAACAAACAAGATAATGATACGAGTCTGAATAGATCAATGTACCAGAATTTAATGAGTCGTCAAGAACTACGAAAAAGACAATAATTAACATCACAAACATAAATTGCCTCCGACTGAGCATGAGTTCTGAATTCTAACTTGGATGTACTTCGCGATTATCTACGCGAAAACTGGAAACAGCAGACCGAATTCAAATTCACGGAGAAGCGACTGCGTTTACTTGGCAAAGTGAATATTAAAAATGTCCTTCTCTTTTCTCTAGCCCATCTATAGATAAAATAATTAAGCGAACTGGCTTCTCTAATTTTGGCAGAAGAAATGCATCTTTGAATCCAAAACTGTCGAGAATGCAACATGAAAGGATACTTAGTGTGGTTTACGATTTACAGATATGAAAGAAAGAAAGTTGAGGAGAGCGATGAATATCCACGTTATGAAGAGTGAAGTCTATTTGAAAAAAAAAAAAAACAAAAGAAAATTTATACTCTTATTATAGAGTGAACGAAAATTTTCTTTTCTCCGTATGAGTAACGAATCCCTCGTCGCCAATGTGTTGTAGAGTAGTTTTCACAGTGGAGACTTGTATTTCACTAAGTCGGTCCTAAATTAGGTTCGACGTACAAAACGTTAGGAACTTGAAAATAATAGTTAATGACGCAGCAATCTAGTTGTGGTGGTTGATACTTCAATGTCCGACATCGACTGACACACCAACTCCACTGAGCCCCCCTGGCGACTGCTACAACTACTACTTATTATCTGTGGGAGAGTCTATTAACAATAGAATAGGTATGTTCCGGTATAACAACTCTTTTATGTTCAGCTATTATTACTCTTCTAAGTTATGCTCTATATATTTGAATCTTTCTTATAAAACTGTTTTTATAATGCGGTTTTATGCCGATCGATTAATTAAACGATCCGTCTGTCTGTTAGTTCACTACTCTCGAAATTCAGGAAATAGAGTCAGTCAAGTTATGTGCCATTTGTGATATACGCTTAGGCGATCATGTATCTTTCGATATATGACTGGCGAGGCAGATTTTTTTTCCCGCAGCCATTTCTTTCTGCGGTAGACCAGTTGCCATCCAAGGCTATAGAACCCGATCTGTCCTGCTATTTACCCATAGAAGAGGATTCATACCTTTCCCAAAGGAATTAGCACGTAAGTGAATGTCATGGATTCGACTGGAATTCGAACTCGGCTCTCCGATTCCTGAATCCGAGCCGCTATCCATTTCACCACCGTGATAGGAAATAGTGTGTTGAAATTAATGGATCAAAACAGGAAAAAAATATCTACTTCACTTTTATAACAAAAAAAAACTGTTAATGTTATCAATTTCAGTTAATTTTGAAACATCTCTCAAACATGATTAATTAAGTCTCTTTTTCTTTTTTGTTTTCTGTCTCTCCTCTGCAAATTTAATTCACGAATATCCAAGGAATTAGGAGAGTTTAGTCGTTAGTCTAAAACTAGTAAGTTCTCCTATCGAGATATAAGACGCATGGCAATTTTTCGATAAAGGTTTTGGGGGCGGTAAATGAAGTATATTCACACTTTATATCTCGTGAGCATACATCTGTCAAAAGAAAAGACCGTTTTACACGGCTTCTCAGTCTTTTGAAGAAGAGTAGAGATTTATCCCTTATTTTCTATTTAGGATTGGGTTTCAGGTTCTTTCTAAGATCTTCTCTTTCACTCCCAGTACTTCCTTACATCTTAGTGGCATTATCGCCTTACTTGAAGTGAATTGATTAAAAACATATAATTTTATCTTCCATAGGTTTACAATTATCCCTTTGTACAGTAAAAGAATAATATTTAACGAAATTATATAGAAAGATAATGAGAAATATAAACTAATTTGGTCGACGTCATCTTTTATCTGGATGATCATGGGTCTCCACAACATCCTATCCTTTTAGCTCTAAACAATGTTTGTTCTCTATCACCCTCAGTTCAAGTTCTGTCACCCATTTACACAAACCTTAGTTAGGTTGCTCGTTGCTTCCATCTACCCTTCATATATTCAATACGTCCTGTGAGTGTCAAATTATCCAAATCTCCCACCCTCATTATGTGTACTAGAAATTTCAAATGTCACCTTTTAATTCTAAGTATAAGTGTCCTCTTTGTTCCCATTTTCCTTAAAAAATCTTCGTTGTTCAAATGTTCTGTCTATGGTATTCTCAGCATCCTTCTGTAGAACTATGTCTCTATTGTTGAACCTCTCCCCATCATGTGTATGGAAATTGTCCCACATTCATTGGAATCTGTCTTAATACACTAATGAAAAGTAAAATTGCAACACTCTGAAAGATAATGCCAGTATGTGTACACGAGGGGACAGTAAAGATGCCAGTATGTGTACACGAGGGGTAGTACGAGATATTCTGATAACATTTTTAAATTAGTCGGCTATCTTTTAACATAGTAACACACATAACAGTGACCGTCTATATCTGAAAATTGAGACAACGCATGCTGCAACAAGGTCCAAAGTGTTAGAAAAGTCCAGTAAAGAAAAAGTGTCATACAAGGGAAATGCACACACGTTCTTTTGGGGGGGGTATTTTTTGTTCAATTACAGCTGCTTGAAAGATATCAGCGTGCAGGCCTTCAAAGAAGCTTTTTTTTTTTAAATGCTCACCCAATATAAGGGTCACTCAAGATATAGGGTTACTGAATGAGGTTTTTGTAAGGGCGTAAGAGGAAGGAGTGTATATTATGAAAATATGGAGGCTAGATACCGGTTGACACTCTAGTCTTGAAGTAGTTAAGATCGTAGTGATCGAAGAAGCATCTTCTCCGATTGTTTACTTATAATTTCTACCAGGATTCCTTATTGGCGGCCACAATCTTAACAACATACCGAGAAATAGAGAAAAACGTCGCTTGAAACAAGGAAAAAAAATCTAAACTGTTACATGATATCTGTTCTGTATAGCAGTGAGTTCTCGACGATCTCCTCAAAAATGAAGAAGAGAAATGTGGTTCTACAGAATGATGCTGAGGATACGATGGATGGAACATGTGAGCAACGACGAAGTTTAGAGAAAATGGAAACAAAAAAGAAACTTATATTTAACATCAGGAAGAGACAGTTGAAATTTCTAGGGCACATAATGAGGAAAGTGGACTTGGAAAATCTGATACCTACGGGACAGATTGAGGGGAAAAGGACAGAGGAAAACAACGCATAACACACTTAGTGAGCTTGAGTAAATGGAAAGCGAAACCCGGTTTAAGAGAGATAACAGAAAGACCAAATTTATTAAGAGCTACAAAGGACAAGAAATTGTGGAGAGCCATGATTGCCTACGTCCTGAAGAGACACGGCACATACAGAAGAAGATAGCAGGAGTGTGGGTACGCATAGAAACTTCCATTGGCGCCAAAACATCGTTGTTCACGTCTTCAGCAAGTCAGTGTCATCAGAGCGATCGAATGACATTCTATATTGTTCGGTAATGAAGTAATAGTCGTTTGGAACCTGAAATGCGACATTTTCCATAGTCAATTCGACCACGATGTATATGCCTAATAACTGATGCCGGTGATCCATAAATTATCACTCTTGCTCGTGTTTAGTATTAGTTGAACAACGTCATCTACGCTAAGAACATTGTTCAACACATTCTACTCTCAGTCCTGCGGCAGTAAGACGACATACTGTTCCAGCAGGATAATATCTACCCATATAAGGCCTCTACTACCCAACGTGTTATGCATGAGCTTCGACGATTTTCCTGGCCAGTGTAATCATCAGACCTGTCTGCTAATGGATATGATGGGACTACACTTGACTCATTCAATTAGCTCATCTACAACTCTTACTGTATTTGTGTCAACAGGAGCTAGAAGCATGGAATAATGTATCGCAGGATGGTATTTGCCCTATGTACGAGTGAGCACTGCTTTAATGTCTGTTGTAATGTTGTCTTTGTTCAAAAGAGCCGAGAAGTAGGAAAGCCGTAGTTAGAGAGAGTATCGAAAGAACTAGCTAGAGGAGTTTATTAAATACTAATACATAAAACAGAATAACTTGAGTAAATCAAGAACTACTCAAATCCTACTCTAATATGCCTACTTGCCATATTTATAAGTAGGAGCACTCCATTGTCATAGTAGTAGGGAAGATCAGGAAGTACGCTAAATCCTACTCTATAACAATGTTCATGGATATGTATTCAGTGTATTTAATATAAGATTTAAATACTGTTAACATATTCCTTATTTGTGATCATTTTCAGTAATTCGATAATATTACTTGTATGTTTAATCTTGGTTAAATTGAAACATATTCAGGATGTAGCAATTTTATTTCCCATCAGTGTATCTTCCTAAACTTAGCTTCCCTAAATGGACGAATGAGGAAAAATACCAATTAGGAATATCTTTCTTGCGTTCACCTTTCAAACGATTATGGCCTGCTTACCTAGAAGATAAATATTCGAGATAGAGAAAAATCTTAAGGGACACGCTTCGTTCTTGGGGGGGGGACTTCTATAAACTAATAATAGTTTTATCTGCATTCTTTGCAATGCTACTGCTGATAAAAATGTGACAAAAATAGAAACAAAACAAAAGCGACAGAAGACTGAATGAATTCACCTACGTTAAACATGAGGATAGGGCGGGTGTGAAAAATTTAAATTTAAATCTAAGCCCATCTGTGTCTTTAATGTTTTTGTTGTAAGAATGAAACCGGACTTTAACAATGAAGTGAATCCTGCCAAACTTTAAATATACAAAGGCAAGACAACCGGATAATAGAAAGGTATAAAAGCGGGGAGAAGACTTCATCACACGTTTGCAAAAAGAGTATCGACTGTTTGATAAAAAGACTCGAATTCACATACCCTCAATTCGACCGACTTTGATTTGACGAAAACCGGTAGTGAATAAACAATTATTTTACGTAGGAAAAAATTTAGTTTCGTATTTTTATCAGACGTTACTAACATGTCATTTCTATCCGTGCATGCGTGAGAGAAAAAGAGAATGTGTGTAAGAAAGTGTGTGTGTGTGTGTTTGCGCATGCGCGTGTGCGTGTGTGTGTGTTTGCGCATGCGCGTGTGCCAAGTAGGCGTGCTTCTGCTGATCAATCTCTTTTGAACAACCTATTTGTCCTTCTTCTCAAAATTTCTACCGCCATTATCTTTACTCTTGTCATTCAAAATTCTTTCTGCAGGCAAATATCTTCGTGATTCGCAAATGAACGCACAAATCAAAGACAAATTCAAATATTCAGTCATTGATTTCTTTCTCCCCCACCTCCACTTTCCTGAAGGCTCTTTCATTCCAATGACGTCATATTTTGTATTAGTTCACTCTTCATTTCACTAATTACTGCTAAGTTCCGACCAACAACTGCCCGACACACACGCAAACATGCTTTCAAATAGACGCTACCTTAAACGCCTTGTTTTAGTCAAGCATAAACAAGAACATAGTAGTAACTCTTGATGCATAATATTATCTGAAAAAATATATTCGTATACAAATAAATAAAAGCATTTATCTCAATAAATAATTTTCTTTCATCTGACATTTTGTCGCAAATGACGTTTTCCACAGTATATTTTTCCGCGTAAATTTCAAAACATTCTTTGAAAGATCTATTTTTTTACAATATTTACGTATAGTGATTTATTAAGCTTGGCTTAGATGTCGAACACAGCCGAAAGTATGGAGCACGTAGTGAGGATAGATTTCACGACTCAGTTGTAATTCGAGATTAGCGAGACATGCTTGCTAACAAATTACCACACGTCGAAGTGCCCTATAATATTTATATGCGTATATATTTCAATTAGAATTCATCCATATATTTTATTTAAATTGAAGCCTCCCGGAAATAGCAGCTAATTATAATATACCGAGTGTAACCGCAAAATTGTCCAAATCGTGTGAAAGCAAAATTGTCCATTTGTTAGATTAAGCTCCGAACCGTTGTATCTTAGAAATGATTAAAGATATATTACTGGAATTTTCCGTGTTTTTTATAACACTATTGGACACTGTTTTGAGCAATAATAATGTATAATTATTCTCCAAGCTTAACATAAGAATCTTAATGAAATTGATCATAACCGAAAATGACATAGTCATCATTAATAAATCATTGCTAAGGATCGAAAGCTCATATATATATATATATAATTCCAAGATCCTTTTCCAACTTATTCAAGATGATCTTCACCCTCTATAACCTTCTAACTTTCTGTCCTATATCAAGAAGTATTTATTCTATGCTCTTTGAACTGTCACAGCCAAACGACTTATAAATTGAGTTAGATCTTTTCTAATTCAATTCTTTAAGTTGAAATGATGACCCACTTAGTGTTGTGACCTCCTGATCCAGTTTTCCTTTCTACTGTTCCCTCTTTTTTAAAACTTATTCACTATTCTCTTGCTGGTTCTTGAATGAACTTTGAAGATGGAAGCCGGAGTATGAATGCTGGTACCATTACTGAAGACCTGAATGATCTTTTCCCTCTCACCATTGCTCATTTGGGAAGACAGTGGGTGTGACACAAAACGATTTTAACTAGCTGAATAACTCAAAGAGTTTTTCAGTGATACTTACGACAAATGACGTCACAATGGCTAAACGTCATATCTGAAAACCTGGAAAAAAGAAACTCAAGCAGCTTAGTGTTTTTTAGATATTAAACATTTTGTTGGGTGGATAATTATACTGTTACGAGATTTGGACAATTTTGCTGTTACACACGGTATATAAACTGTAACCATAGGGAAACTGAATTAACCAGATCAGAAATCTCTCTTTATGCGCCGTGGCCCCACAGGACGTACGCGATCAGTGTTCTCCACAACTTCCTGTCCCTTTTAGACTCTTAATAAACTTTGTCTTTCTGCTATTTCTCCTAAACTTTTTCGCCATCCATTTACTCAATCTTACTAAATATGTTATGCGTTGTTTTCTTCTGTTTCCCTTGACCTCTATCTGTCCCGTGAGTATCAGATTTTCTAAGCCCTCCTTCCTCATTATGTGCCACAAAAGAAACTCAACTCTCTCTTTCTGATGTTAAGTATGTTTTCATTTTTCCTATTCCTTGTCGTTTTGTTCACCTGTTCGATCCACGGTATCCTCAACATCATTCAGTAGAACCACATTTCTGTTGCTTCAAGTCTCGTTGTCATCTTTGAGAACATTTTTCTGTACTCACTGATATAAAGGAAGACAGATATCACAAAGCAATTTACTATGCTTTTCTTTGTTTCTAGCGAACCTGAAAATAATCGATAAATATTATTAATAATTTATTTATTAATATTGTCATTACTTTATTATCAAATTATTTATTAAATAAATATTATTCATAAGTAGTTATTAGTCATATTAAGAAATATTAAAATAAATAAATTCAATAAAAAACATACTTATCTGTCTATATTTCTGAGATGAGGTATTATGTACACTATTTACATTTATACCTGAGAAAAATTTAACTGTTTTTAAACAGGCCATCAACTCTAGCTGGTGCCAACCTCCAGACGAGCAACTCATTGCGCCTTCTCGGTTTCACGTTTTCTATTGACATGACATGAAGTGGAACGGTTATATTAAATCAATTGCTAGATCTATCGATAGGAAAAGTTTGTTCAATTTGTCGTGCCAGGCGATTTTTCTCGATAGAATCCATCTTGCAAGTGTATAAGTCCACCATTCGTCGTTGCATTTAATATTGTTGTCACATCTGGTCTGCTACTCCTGATATATATCTCGAGATTCTTCATAAAATCCAAAGAAGAATCTGCAATATTATCAGTCCTGTTCGAGCATCTCGGCTACAGTCACTTATCCACCGTCCGAAACTTAGCTTTTTTCTGCCATTTCTATAGTTTCATGGCGATTGCTCTGATGAACTTTGATCATTGGTAACTCGACTTCATAAATTTAAACAGTTAGGTCTCATCATTTTATTGTTGTAGTATCTTAATGTAACCGTAAGTTCTATGCTAATAGTTTCTTCTTTCGCTCATCTTGACTGTGCAACTCCCTTCTACTTTCCTGCCAACTATGATCTTCAAAAATTTAAGTGTAACGTCAATCACTAATTTCTTTCTTCTTGAATTCTGTTGATTTTTATTGTCCTTTCTCCTCACTAACATTTTCTTTCGATCTCAGTAACCTCATGCGTCTTAGTGGATTTATCGCTTTGCTTGGGGTGAAATGATTAACTAAACAAATTCAAAATCTTATCTTCAACATTAACCTTGCATCAATTATAGAAGTATTCTTTTAATATTATCATAAATGTTATTAAAAAGAAACAAAAAATATAAAATTATTATCAAAAATAAAAATAGGTTTCATTTTCTAAGAAAAAAAGAAAAATACGATCTCTAAATAGATGATTTTAAGTCACTAAGAAATCCACCGAACACCGGACGTAAAAAGGGTAAATCCCTGAAATGGTATCTGGATAAGTTTAGTGAATTATTTTATTACATTGTCACTTGCAAATTTATAAATCTACTATTCGTCCGTACGTTGAATATTGTTGCAACATCTGATCTGGTGCTCCGGCTATATATCTCCAGATTCTAGACAAGATACAAAGAAGGATCTGTAATGTTATCGGTCCTGACCTGGCATCTCGACTTCAGTCACCTTCCAACTGCCGTAACCTTACTTCATTGTACCTATTCTATAAATATTTTCATGGAACTTGTCCTGATGAGCTTTCCTCTTTGGTACAGTGAATTTATGAATTTAAGCGTAGTAATAAATTAGCTATCTGGTCCCATGTTCTGTTTTCAATAATTCTGTTCTTTTATTGTCCTTTCTCCTCAATAAAGTTTTCTCATTCGCTTCCACACTAAGTAACCCCCTTGTGTATTAAGGCATTATTTGGGGTGAAATCATTAAAACAAAATATGAATTATATATTTTTTCTTTTTCATGATGGTATTTTACAAGTTATTCGTTTACGTTTTCGAGTAAAAATTGTTTTCGTGTTTGTATGTTGAGATAAGTTCTGATCACACACACACACACACACACACACACATATATATATATATATATATATATATATATATATATATATATATATATATATATATATATATTGCTCTATCTCTTGACATTCAGCTCTCTACTTGCAAAGACTGCGTGCGTTCTCTTCTGAAAATTTCTTCAATTGATCTCTTTCTTTTGGGAGCAAAATAAATGTCTTTCTTAGTGTCACTTATTTCGGTATTAATGCTACTTGTTTCAGGTGTATCTAGTAAAAGACATAATATTGTTGCGACGCCGTCAACAGGGACGCGTAGAGATCCTATAAGTCTACAACATATATTACTGTTTCTTTCAAGCATTTTCTTACTATCGATCTTTTGTAGTATGCATTTCTTTATTATTTTTACTATTTTCTTTGGAGGTGTTTATTGGTACGTTATTCATATCTACTCGCCTATGTGCACGTGAGTTAACATATAACGATATTAGTAGACTTATATGAGTAAAAGAGACGGCTGGGCTTACCTATGTTTCGGTTTTGAATCTTGCCAACTTCGTTCACAATGAGAGAGTGGGAGAGAGAGAGAGAGTCGGTGTCCCTCGAGTTTTGTCATTATTCCAAATTTGTATCTCACAAGACAAAAATAAGCTGAAAAAAATCACGCAAAGACCAAAGTTTATCCCATAAGAAATGTCATTTGCGTTGACAAAAGATAACGAGTAAAGAAAAAGAAAAAAAAACATTCTACGTCTGACCTGAGTGAGAAACAGCTTCCTGACACGCTTTACTTTTAGGCCAATCCTGAATTAAGTTTTCTTTGTTCGAAAGAACAAACCAAAAGAGACGATTCAAACGCCAACTTGAACCACTCTCCAAGACTTTTGCAGACCAATTTACTTGGATTTACTTTTAGATTTCTACTTAGCTTTCGTCCTTTCTTCCTTTCTCTTCTTTTCATAGATCTGTTTGCTTCAATTTACTTTTTAACTGGTTCTTTCTAATTGTGGATGTTTGGAAAACTGTCGACCACTTTTATTTGAATAATCTGTTCAAATATTCAATATAAATTGCTTAGGTACAAACCAAAAATATAATTAGGTTGAGTCATAAATAATTTCTGTTTTTAGTTATCAAATTTGTTCTTAAAAAGTAAAGTGCAATTACACTTTATTCAATCATATATTCGCTGTTATTTATGATGACTTGTTGCCACTTACCGTTAAGCTTTTGGATACGTTTTGGGTAAAATTCCGCAAGTTTTGATGTAAAAACGTAAAACGTTTTCGAAGAACTCTTGAATCTAGTTTCATTAGAGAAAGTTTTGTCTATCAAAGTGTTTTGCGTCGATCGAAGAAGATAATGATTGATTGGTACAAAGTCAAGTGAATATGGCGATTGGAATATAACAGACCAACCGAATTTTAAAGTTGTTCCTTTTGTGTATATGTGAACCTAACTTTCGACTTCGAAATATTGGGGGTTTCTTGTGTATAATATCTGAATTTTAGAATTTGTCACAACTAGATTTAACTTAAATTTACCAATTGTTCAACTTTTTTTTCATCCGGCTCGTATCGATTAAAATATTCTGTTGCAATATAAAGTCTGGTGACCCCGCTGTGCATCTCTAGATCCTAGACAAAATTCAAAGACGGATATGCAATTTCATAAGTCCTGATCTGGCATCTCGTCTACAGTCACTTTCTCACAGACATGATGTGGCTTCCCTCTGTCTTTTCTACAAATATTTTCATGGCATCTGCTCTGACGATCTACATTCACTGATGCCCCAACTTCATGATTTAAGCGTGCAACTAGATTGGTACGTCGGTCCAACCCTTTCACTGTCGAAACAGTTAAATGTAACCAACAGCTTCTTCTCTTGCACTTCCCGACAGTGGAACTCCCTTCCTCTTACTTGCTTCCCTGATAGCAGTTGTAACATAGGGAAGGTTACTGAATAGAATAATCAAACGAAGTTTGGTAATGAATGATAATACTTACGACAAGAACAACACATATAAGATTCGCCAGCGGCGCGTAGAAGAAATAGTCAACCACTAGAAGTGAGTCAAGTGAATTTCACAATGAATCTCCAACTACAGACCAACATATAGTATATACGACTGTATTTATGTGAATGGGGTCATACCTATTATCGTCCGTAGGTATGCTACAACAATAGCTATAATCTTCAAATATTAAAATGTAATGTCAATCGTCATCTTCTGATGATCCTGATCCCCGTCCTTCTCTATATCCTTTTTTCAAACAATCCTCTTTAATCTTGCTCTCACTCTCTGTAATCCCTTGCGTGGTAGTGACACTCCCTCCTTGCTTGGGCTGAAATGCTTAAAAAAAAAAATATATATATATATATATATATATATATATATATATATATATATATATATATATTTATGTTTTGAAACACAAACTTTATTCGCAGTATTTAGAGCAAACGCACAGACATGTTCACATAAAAATGGAAGAAAATATGATTACTTTAGGAGAGACAAAATTCTAAACAAACACACATTCCAGTGGCTTCTGGCTATTTCTCTGTAGCGCCATAAGACAAAAGTACTATTCCTATTTCCTTTATACAAGAAAAAAGAACAAGAGGACTATGTGGACGATGACGATATGAAAGATGACTACAACATCTACTACTGCATTGCCAACACAGATGTAACTTTCATGGCGTCTATCTTTGATAGATGAGATTAAAATTTGACTAATATCTATTATGTTTGTTTTTAAAACAAATTCAGTGTTTGGTTTGTAATTTACGCTCTTCATTAAACTTTAGTTAATTTGTGCCATAGCTACCATTTGCTTCCGGTCATTCCACCCCCTATATAGCGGGCACGTAGCTGGAAAAAAAACTATTAATATTTAGTTCTCCCTTATAAAACTCACCTCTAACTTTTGGGCTTAAAAATCTGGAAAATAAATTACTCATTATGTACGTATAATTACAGTATTCGACTTACCTTGAAAATTTATACATTTTTCTCGATAATTCAAATAGCTTATAAGCTTCACGGCAAAGACCGGCCATGCCACTTCCATAGTAGCAAACCACCCACATTCCCTCCGTATTCCATCGGTGAGAAGTAAGTTCCACTTGAACAGCTTCTTCCCCCGAATCACTGCTCTATGGAACAGACTCCCAAGAAGATGTTTCCCCGATCACTACAATTTTAACCAGTCTAAAGTTAACCGTTACCTTCCCCTCCTACCCGTACAAACTGCCCGCTAACTTAACACTCTACCTCGAGTGGCTCCCTAACGGTGAATCTTTCTTTAAAAATAAGTTAATATAAGACATCAGTTTGAAGAATTTGGGCCCAGTGTTGAAAAAGATGAGGTTTCTTTTGGAATGATATTAAAAGAATTTGGTTGATACAAAATTTTACAAAATCATCTTTTGGAAAAATCTTAGAAGCGTCTTTGAAATCTTCTCAGCTGTTTGTTGTTGTTATTTTTTTTTTCTTGTTACTTTACTAATCTTAGTTTGACACAAGGTCAGGAGTAGAGAGCACTGAGTAAAGAGCGAGTAATTAACAAGTACTCGAAACCATTAATCCTCTGAAGTAAGTTGTTTACAAGCCTTTAAAATTCCTGAAATACGGAAAATGAATTTCCCTTCTAATTTCTTGTATTCTTATATAACAATAAACTACACCTGGCAGCAAGGGCTTTGATCGAAAGAGAAGAGGTTCTGAGGAACGTGAGGCCACATCTTAATTGCTGTTGTTCTCAGGTCCACCCTGCTCCTAGCCGGTAGCACCAGTTAAGATTCCTGCTGAGGACAAAAAGTGAAACCCCAAACACTGGAAGTATAAAAATAGATTTTAAAGTAAAATGACCAGCAATACGTGTAGTTGGAGGAATGCAATTCCGTTCAAAATATTTAGATTCCGGCGTTAAATAACCCGTAGAGGTTGATATAGCCTTAAACAAAATCAACTAAATCTAATTTCTTGCTTAACGTTTGAGCCCAGCGTTCCTGAACAATTTTAACCCTGAGCTGAGCTCTTGAGTCAAAATTAGCAAATAATTGGTATGTAATGTTTCACGGTAGATATAAAAATAGTTACAAATATTTACCCACCGTTCAACCGGTGGCTGGGCATTAAGTCATTTTTCTCTACCTCTGTTCAACCGGTGGCTGGACATTACGTCATTTTTCTCTACCACTGTTCAACCGGTGGCTGGACATTTTCTCTACCACCGTTCATTTTGGGCATTAAGTCATTTTCCTACCACCGTTCAACCGGTGGGCTTAAGTCATTTTTCTCTACCTCTGTTCATTTTTACTCTTTTCTCTACCACCGTTCAACCGGTGGCTGGGCATTAAGTCATTTTTCTCTACCACTGTTCAACCGGTGGCTGGACGTTTTTTCTCTACCACTGTTCAACCGGTGGCTGGACGTTACGTCATTTTTCTCTACCACTGTTCAACCGGTGGCTGGACATTACGTCATTTTTCTCTACCACCGGTAAAGCGGTGGTCAGGGCTCAAAGGATTAACATATTTTGGGAGAAGCTAGTCACTAATTATGAAAAATAGAAGTATTACGAAAATCTCCAAAATTGTCACCCTGATATTTTATATTAGATATAGATAGTCAGTGTTGGTTTTTAATATCAACTAATGGCTATATAAGATATCAGCATAGGCAAGGAGTGTCAAATCCTATTATCGACTGTTATCCACGACAGCCACCACAATAAAACACACATTCATGTACATACAAAGACTTGGTTCAAGTTTATCTGAAGTTGATACAAAAGGTTTTCTTGTTATGTCACAAATGTTTCACTAGGAAAATCCTGGAGATATTTTTATCGCCAAATTGTAGCATGAAAAGGAATACTACATATTATAAAGGAATTCTGCAGCTAAATATTTCATTTCAACAACTCTCCTTTATTAATTGTGACATACTGGAATTCTCTTTTGATGCGACAAAAAAGATTTTTAATAATAAGATTTTATTCTTTATTTCATCTTATCATCCTTGTCATCAGTCTGAAGAAATGTATTATTTCGAAAAACAGAACTGGTCGAAACGAAGTAAAATATGGTCATATTTAACTGGTTTATTCTGCTCACTTAAAATAATCTTCATACATTTGTGTAAAAAATAGAGAAGGAGAAAAATAATATTGTTAAGCATTGTTTAAGATTCAGGTTCATTTCATTTAAAGATAGAAAGACGGGCGGATAAACAAGAGCATGGATATGAAATACTCATCATAGAACAAAAGATAGTGATAACTGTTTCGCATATTTTACCCTGATAGATAGATAGATAGATAGATAGATAGATAGATAGATAGATAGATAGATTTGAAGAGAAGATATATAAGTACATAGATAGATAGATAGATAGATAGATAGATAGATAGATGTGAAAAGACTCAAATATATGCATATATCGAAGATAAAAGCAGATACGCATTGTAATCCTTGTGTTTGAAGATGTTCAAATCGAATTAAAGACAATTGTTCTTTTTTCTCCTCATTCTTGGTTGATATTTAGTTCATGGGAATAAGCAGAATTAATCGATGCTTCAATGAAAGTAATAAATGCTCGTCTTAAATATTCTTTTTAAGCCTTCTTTCATTTGCTTTCTGCTTGAATAATCACAATAAGAATTGAATAGAGTATATATATGTGTGTACGTGTACGTGTGTGTGTACGTGTGTGTGTCTTCTTCCCATAAAACAGGAAATATTAATCAACACATTTTGCGCGTTTCCTTTGTTGCAAACCGTCTTTTTTCTCTAACAGAAACATGCCTAAACTCGCACTTTATTGCTTCATCCTTGAACTGAAAGATAAGATTAATTCAACTATTTTTCTTGACCATTATCGCCATCTTTATTAGGATCGATCGTATCGATTATTACTCGTTTTGCAATCGATTCTCCTAATTAGTTTTTCACCTATTGTTTATCCTAACAAGAATCACCCGACAGAGTGGCAAAACGCCCACTGATTTACTCTTTAGTCAATTTATCTTTCTCCTTCCTTCAATCCCACTCAAAAGGACTCTTAACTTGTTTATTTTGATGAAAAAGAATAGTCATTGCCTTACGAGATCTGCTCGATATAAGTATACAAAACATTTAGAAAATTATTCATATTAGCTTAATACGCCACAAGGTCAAAGAGTTAGAAATAGAATTAGAAAGAACGTGTTGCGTCAGTATTTTCAGTGGGGAAAAATTAGAGTTTAAAATCTGATTATTTTTATTTTACTTTTTTTTCAACTGGGCATATAAACGACTACTTGCTTCAGAGGAAAATGCACAATTATCTCAGTCTCAAGCAAGTTTCTTTTGGTGTTCTTTTTTTATATTTATCGAGCCTCATCTGAGTCCAAACGAATCAAAATTGAGCAGGAAGACAGCCGAGTCCGCCATCTTTTTAAAAATAAGAACTGGATATACAATTAAAATCCACGCACACATAATATTTATATCTATATAATATTTATATCTGTATAATATTTGTATCTATATAATATTTCATAATGACAATAACAAAAGATATCGGTATAATATCGTGTAACGATTTCTGGCAAAAAATCGGCGAAACGGTTTCGAATTTCTACCGAGGCTGCGAATAATCTTCTTTTATGTGCCGTATCCCTTCAAGACGTAGGCGATCATGACCCTCCACATCTTCCTTCCCTTTGTAGCTCTTAACAATTTTTGTCTTTTTGTTATTTCTCCCAAACCCTGTTCTTCCATCCGTTTGCTCGAGCCAGTCAATTATGTTACTCGCTGCTTTCCGCTATCCCTCTTTCTCTCAGTCTGATCCGTGAGTATCAATTTTCCAAGCACTCCTTCCTCATTACGTGCCTCAGAAATTTCAACTGCCTCTTCCTGATTTTAAGTATAAGTTTCCTTTTTATTTCCATTCTCTCCCAAACCCCGTTGTGCTCCGCTTATTTATTTGACACTAGTGCCACCCAGTAAAATTCTTAAAGCCATATCTCCCTTTGTTCTTGTTACTAGTTGTCATTGGTATCAACTCTATTATTGGTGAAAGACTATGGACATTGCCTTGTTTTAGAAATGCTATGAATTGCACAGCAAAGCAAAAAGATTTTTCACTTAGACGCCTGATCTAACTATCCACAGCTATAAGATTATCTTTTGATATGGCCAAGAGATATAAAAACATTATTTTTCAGGTCTATAAATACGTCTATACGAGGGAAGATTTGTTTGCTTCTAAAATTAGCATTTGTGTTACTGGCATTGACCTGAGGTCAAACGCTGACTTCTTCTTTATGTACCGTGCCACTTCAGGACGTAGACGATCATGGCTTTCCACAACTTCCTATCCCTTGGAACTCTTAATAAACATAGTCTTTCTGTTATTTCTCCCAAGGCCTGTTCCGCTGTGCATTTACTCAACCTCTTTACATCTATCTATCTATCTCTCTATCTATCTATCTATCTATCTATCTATCTATCTATCTATCTATCTATCTGTTTGTTCGTATCTATCTAATTATCTATCTATCTAATTATCTATCTATCTCGCTAGCTAGCTAGCTTTCAATTTATCTATTTCTGTCACCATATCTGTCTATCGCTCTATCAATTTATCTATTTCTCTTCATATCTATCTATTTATCTAGCTCTCTCTATATTATATAGTTATCTCTGTCTCTTCGTGTCTATCTTTCTGTCTGTCTATTTATCTCTCTGCATGTGTGTCTGTGTATCTATCTTTGTCTCTTCATATCTATTTCTTGGTCTATCTATCTATCTATCTCTGTCCATTCATAACTATCGGTCTTAATTAAGACTATGGAAAGGGAATAAAGTTGTCACCAAATACACATAATTTGTAATTTGTAGAAAGAAAGAAAGAAAGAAAGAAAGAAAGAAAGAAAGAAAGAAGTGTGTGAGAGAGAGAAAAACGGCAGAGTGTGAAAAAAAAACAACGCTACTGTGAGAGAAAGAGAACGGGGAGAAAGAGAAAAAAGAGAAAGGTATGGAATTTTGAAAGCTTTGCATCCCAAACTTGATGACTGAAGCCGGCACCAGATGCAAAACTACTCACAAAACGACCAATATTTTGAAAACAAAATAATTCTATTCCACATGTATCTGAATGTAACCTCTACTTTTATGTGTCTAAATTTTCTTGGGGCTTTTTTCGGAATGACGTTGACAAAAAGTGATCAGGTTATGACGGGGTCAATTACATATATGTTTTTGAAATCTTTTCTATGGTGGTTAGGCTGTCCGCTTTTAGTACTTGTGAGACAAAAATATTTGTTCGAACTAATGACAAGATGCACTCCTTTTCTCTGTATCTTATATTATTCAATTCTTTATTCTGCCTTTTCTTTCTTGACAGCCTTCATACATGAAACGAGGTGAGAACAGCGAAATTAGGGACGCCATGTTGGTGCTCATACTAATTGCCTTCGTCTTACTGGTAATCCTGTTCGTTATCGTCACACTCTTCTACATCAGCAGACAAAAGTAAGTACAATGTCATTCTTGTTTTCCTTTTGTCTATTTCGTAGTTTAGCCATGTTGTTAGAAAATGGTCTCAATTATTTAAGTAATTTTCAAACATTTCCTGAATATTAAACTAAACAGATAACGTCCTAATATTAACAAAGTTTAATTTTTTGTAAAATACCATATGTAGCAAATTCAGTAATAATAACCAACTATTATCCCACAACAAGACGTCCATTAAGATTCTCTTCACCATCGAATAATTATGTAATTTTATTTTACCAACGGAAGAATCCATTGATGGACGACTGCATCACGATAAGAATCCACTCTGTATAGATGAGAGATTCTCCTATATATGTGTATTGTACTCTTCTAGCAAAGTAAATGAGAGTTATAAATATATATATATATATATATATATATATATATATATATATATATATATATATATATATAAGGTTATGACTTTTTGTAAATAATGGATTTCCTGTATCATAATTCGGTTAACTTTTGTTGAAAAATAATGAAGTAGAATTTATCTTTGTTTAGTTTTTTTTTTTTAAATGTCACCCCAACACGATTTTTTTAATAGTATATAAGTATAGTAGTACTATGACTTTCTAAAACCATCTAGACCTTCCCGGTACCTTCTAGGACTTTATAGAACCTTCTAGAACTAGTTTTTGCTTATTTGTAAGTTTATATATTATGTTATAGCTATAGACTGTCAAAAGCTTAAAAATACATAAGTACTATTCAATTACAAGATTAGTAAAATAAAAACTAAGGCTTCTGGAAGTTTGCAATTTTTGTTTATTTGTAAGGTTGTATGTTATGCTACAGCTATAAAGTATTAAATGCGTTAAAAAAATATATACGTATTATCCAATTACATCATTAGCTAATTGAAAAATAAAGCTCCAGAAATATATATATATATATATATATATATATATATATATATATATATATATGTTATGGTCCGGTTCCTTGTACCACGGCGATAGTCCAAGGTAGAACCAATAAAAAGAACTCGAACACGGATATGGAATAACATTGATATATTACAAACAGGAATATATACAGAGAAGTAGAAAGTGTTAGTACGAACAATCAGGTTTAGTAGTAATTGTCTGAACGCGACTCTGTTTCGGACTGCCTCTGACTCGACTGACTGACTCGCTCGCTCTGACTGACTGACAGACTCCTGGCGGACTTCACTCCAGACTTCAGACTGAACAGTATTTAGTTACCCCCCACACGAGGGCATCATGTGGCACAAGGCCGGTTTAACGTGGGATCTTCGAGCCCGTGGGCTCGGCCAAAGATATGCCCTTTGAACCCGTATAAACGGGTTCAGGGTCGGTTTACCTCCCCGAAAGAGACTCCGCCCTTCGGCGTAGACTCGTTCGGGTTCCTCCCCGCCCGAAGGCAGAGAGTTCAACCGATCAGCCAGTCAGCCGGTCGCCCGACTTCGGAATGAACTCCCTGCTTCCTCTTGAGGTGCAGTATTTATTACGTATGGAATAGTCCATTATGTTATTATGGGTAAGGTCCCATAACAATATATATATATTTTTACCTTTATTACGTATATGGTAAAATCGAATTATCGGTTTGGGAGAGACCTTTTTCAAGAACTAAAACAAATTAATGCCTTCTCCTTTACTTTTTAACAAAATTTAATCGATTTATGATACAAGAACATAGGGTTACAAAACATTATATCCCTAACACATATAGTAAATTTTGAATAGCTTCTTTATCCAATATAATTTCTTATTGCTATAAACGTTATTTTAGTGGGTTCACGTATTTTAATATTTCTTATTAATATCACTATCAATATTACAGTTTATCATAGCCAGAGGGATAATGGGAACAAGTTCCCACTGTCAATAAAATGTCATGCATCTCAAATAGCCTCTCACAACCAAGTCCAACTCCAAGTTGGAGAATGCGCAAAGGCGGACATCTGGCGCCTCATAACCAGCTTCTTCGGGTAGAGGGAGCTCAACAAACCAAGAAGGCAGTCTACCTAGTGGAAGGAAAACGCAGATTTTAAACCTTTGCTGCCTTGCGGTTATATCAAAACACAAAAAAGGCTATGGAAGTAAATCCAGACAGAAAATCCGAAGTGGAACCCCGAAGACTATCAACACTGACAACTTTCTGACAAAGCCTGAAGCAAAGCCAACTCCAAATGGAAACTATGGAAAGCCAATAAAGTTGTCACCAAATACACATAATTTGTAATTTGTAGAAAGAAAGAAAGAAAGAAAGAAAAGTGTGTGAGAGAGAGGAAAACGGCAGCGTGTGAAAAAAAACAACGCTACTGTGAGAGAAAAAGAACGGGGAAAAAGAGAAAAAAGAGAAAGATATGGAATTTTGAAAGCTTTGCATCCCAAACTTGATGACTGAAGCCGGCACCAGATGCAAAACTACTCACAAAACGACCAATATTTTGAAAACAAAATAATTCTATTCCACATGTATCTGTGTCTAAATTTTCTTAGGGCTTTTTCCGGAATTTCGTTGACAACAGGTGATCAGGTTATGGCAGGGTCAATTACAAATATGCTTTTGAAATCGTTAAATCTTTTCTGCGGTGGTTAGGCAGTCTGTATCACTTTGAATCTTGTCGGTACAGCCGAGAGCGAGGAGAGATATAATCTGGGCATCGCCCCGGCCTTCACCCTGGAAAAGTTACTTCAATCTTAAAGGACTGAATTTTGAACAAATATGGCGCTACCTTTATCTCGAGAGACAAACGGATACTTACTTTTTACTGTTACTGTTTAAGAAAATAAAAAAAAAACAGGATGGCAACTCAAAATACATAAGTACTCTTCAATTACAAGATTAGTAAAATAAAAACGAAGGCTTCTGGAAGTTTGCAATTTTTTATTTGTAAGGTTGTATGTTATGCTACAACTATAAAGTGTTAAATATGTTAAATATATATATAAGTATTATCCAATTACATCATTAGCTAATTGAAAAATAAAGCTTCAATATATATATATATATATATATATATATATATATATATATATATATATATATATATTTTGGTTGGATAGATGGGAGTTAGCTCTATCTCTGATATTGAGCGCTTTCTAATAAGTACCGCGCATATAATATATAAATAATTATACATATATATATTTATTTATATATATATATATATATATATATATATATATATATATATATATATATATATATATATACCTTTATTACGTATATGGTAAAATCAAATTATCGGTTTGGGAGAGAGCTTTTTCAAGAACTAAAACACTAAAAATAATCGTAACAAAAATTATAATTAATAAGACATATACATATATTTGATTCTTTGATTATTTTAGCTAATTTACTGAGGGAATTAATTATCAAATAATCGTGAATCCAAATGTGGTCATTTGTAGCTATTTCATAGTGTTGTTTGTTAATTATCCCTAATCTATAACCTCTAGAATAATTTGAAATATAATCTATACGGCCCACCCAATAACCGTTAGGATCATACATTATACTTTGCTAACCCTAACGCTTCACTGACCAACATATATAAATAGTCGAACCAAAACACAACACATAAGCTGAAAATTGCTTTCAAGCATGCAACAAACTGTCTCAGGTGTGTTTATAATTTACGTACGCTCTATCCCCGATACTGAGCACTTTTATTCATAAATATAACATACCATAAAACTATATTTTATCATACGGTGGACTCTCCTGTCGTATTCGACGTATGAGGGTCAAGCAACTCAGTTCGTAGGACCGACAGCCAGACACCAGCACATATGATTTGATTATAGTGGACATTGAGGTCAACACCAA
Organism: Acanthosepion pharaonis; assembly: GCA_903632075.3. Taxonomy (NCBI): domain Eukaryota; kingdom Metazoa; phylum Mollusca; class Cephalopoda; order Sepiida; family Sepiidae; genus Acanthosepion; species Acanthosepion pharaonis. The sequence goes on along the minus strand of CAHIKZ030000089.1, from coordinate 1,202,251 downwards.
CGATAACAGTCTTCAGCACAATCTTCAGGCCATGTGTGCTGTATTTTGGCTGGACTATTTATATATGCTAGTCAGTGGTGCATTATGGGTATTAAGACCATTTGTATGACCCTGGCGGTTATTGGGTGGGTAGTAAAATTTATGTTTCATATGATTATAGATCATATTGATTGGAAATAATTGTGGATCTGAATGTAGTTATTTGTAACTATTTTATGGTGTTCCTTCTTAACTTTTTACCCGTTATTTATTATTGATTACTTAATTATTTGTTATTGATCATTATTATTATCATCATCATCATCATCATCATTATTATTATATTTACTTATGTTTATGTGTTCATTCGTAGATTTTTAATTTATTATTTACTTTTTGTTTATTTATATTTTTGTTTATTTTGTTTAATTTTTAATTTATTTCTTTAATTTATTTTTTCAGGGGTTGGTTACCTTATTTGTTTTGTTTAAAGTATTAGTTTTATATAAAGTATGTTACGGTGTATATGGTGCATATATTTGCATTTTTCATGATGGTGCTTTACAAGGTATTCGTTTTTGGTTTTCGATTTTTACATAATGTGGTAAAATTTGTTTTCGTGTCTGCTTTTTTAGATAAGTTCTGATCGTCTATTTGGTAATTTGTGTTGGTCTGGGAAGGTGATTATAGCTATTTTCTACTCCAGACAAAGTTTATAGTTTTTTTTTACTTACTGTTGTATATATAGTATGATATATATATATATATATATGTGTGTGTGTGTTGATGTTTTTGTTGTTTTTGTGTGTGTGTGATGTTGTTGTTGTGTGTGTGTGTGTGATGATATGTTTTCAGAATGTTGAAATGGCAAATCTTGCATATTTGTAAATGTCGACATCGTTATTTTTTGAGTCATGTCATCGTAACAAACTAAAATAATATACTGCACATTCTTTTGAGAGAATTAGGTGGACAAATAATAAGTAGCTACATTGAAAATAAAAACTATAGACATCAAAACTGAGCTGCATTGGAGAAAGAAAATCTCTGGTATACAAGTACAATTACAGATATGCTGATAATAAAGTGGATAGAATGCTTTACCTGCCGTTCGGTGGCCCCCCCCCAACACACACTCTCTCTCTCTCTCTCTCTCTCTCTCTCTCTTTCTCTCTCTCTCTCTCACACACGCACACACATATATATATATATATATATATATATATATATATATATATATATATATATATGTGTGTGTGTGTGTGTACAGAACGCATTTTCCTTAAAAGGAAAATTGAGATTTACTAAACTGTCACGTACTTCGTAACCAAATGGCGTTTTCTCCAACAAAGTGAGACGCAGATTCGATCCATACCAAAGAGCACATTTTCTATATTAAAATTTCACGATAGACGTAGTACACACTGCTTAAAATAAAGTATGTATTATAATAATATTTGAAGTAATAATATATATATATATATATCTATATCTATCTATCTATCTATCTATATATATATATATATATATATATATATATAATGTATTTAAATAAATTGTTGGAGGTACAGAAGCGTAATATTTCAAGGAATAGATACAAATTATTTCCTAAAGGCATTAGGAAAAAATAAAAAAATAATAGATAACACTTACAGAACAGACCAACCGGTTTCGTTCCCAAGCTCATCAGGGTCGACTGGGAACAATTTAACAATTATTGCAATATATATTGACTCACACAAACACCCTACATACAATTAAAACATTAAAAAATGAAATGATTAATGGTATGAGGGGGAAAAAAAGTTCAAACCGCGCGAATATGCACAGCACAAAGGAAAAAAAATGGGGAGTGTGAGGGGAATGTATGATACACACTAGAGTCTAATAGTATATATATATATATAAACAAATTTGGTTAAATTCAGCCTAAAATTTTAAGTTCTAAGTTCTACCAGTTCATTTTTTTATTATATTTTCCAGGTTTCGAATAAGTTGTTGTACATCTGAATCCAAATTGTATTTTTGTTTTGATTTTTCACGAATTAAATGTAATGTTTTAAAAATGCCAGGATGTATCTTTTTGTTTACGATACTAACAACATTTAGTTCTCGATAATGATATTAAAAATATTTTATAGTAGTAATAACAATAATAATAATAATAACAAAAGGCGAATATGCGATATCGCGTAACACTTACTGGCATTAACTCTGCGAACCAGTTTCGAACTGTTACTGAGGCCTGGGCATAATGCCTTTGCACTTCTGAACACCTCTTCTCAGAAAAATCCATGAATCCACATGTCCCTGTGTTATAGTTGCTACATGCCTACTCAGTGGCAGGAACTATTTCATATTATTAGCGAAAAGAGATGGGTTATTGTCTTATTCTCTGAAGGAGTTAACAAAGCAACCCAATCTCCTCCTAGATTACTAGATCCAAGTAACATTTAATAAAACTAAAATTATCTTTTGATCCGCGCTAAAGAATTAAAAGTTAGTTACTTTTGAGATCCATAAATACGCCTGAACGAGATAAAGGGAAATACCTTATCTTGAAACAAGACAAAAAAATGGTACGTTTGTTTTCATCAAAGATAAAACTCTTTTTATCTTTTTCTGTTTTGTGGTATTATAACTATGTTAAATGAATAAATACAAGTGAATTTCAATGTCATATAAACACGAGACGCACCGGAAGTAGTGTCTCCTAATTCTCCAGAAACTACAGGAAGTAGGGGGAGCATAATAACATCAGTGGAGAAAGCAAGTTTTCAGCTTATTGTCGTTATCAACATCATCAGTCACATGACCTTGTGTGATCGTAAGGTTCACTGCGCAGACACCAGGTTCGTTCTCAGGGTACAGCTTCTTCTAGTAAAAATGCTTTTGGCTTAAAAATAACCCTTTGGCCAGATCGTTACCCACGAAAATATAACCATAGACTATTGTATTCTAGTTGTAACCGTTTGCAGAGAAGATGCCAGGTAAGGTGAGGTGAACAATCTAACGGGCGTCTCTCTTTCCGCGTTGGAACGAGCGGTCTCTCTCTCTCTCTCTCTCTCCTCTCACCCTCTCTCTCTCTCTCTCTCTGGGTCTATCCGTTTCCAGCTGTTAATAACCATTGACTTATAGAGAACATCGTTTTTTGTCTTGTCATCTTTGTCTAAAAAAGTAATTTGTCAGGAACCCAATGTTTGACTTCACTCAATGACCCTCTTATGAGGTCCCTTCACTTAACTGATAATCATCAGGATAATATCAATTTAACAAGTTAGCAAGTGACACTGATATTGCCACAAACATCTGGATTGCAAGTCAGAGATGTAATGTCTCCAATCCAAGGCACAACTGATGTCCACCGACTTGAAGGCTCGCTTTGTTTACATACATGTGGCCGTTGATTACATCGGGGGAAAACTCCGCCCTGGACGTTGATTTCAGTCTACAAAACCCTCTGCCTAACGATACCGTGTCATCACTGTCATAGGTATAATGTTTGGTTTGGTTTACGGCATATCAACCTCGTTGGGTTTTTTAATGCCGACAAAATTTTTATTGCTGGTAATATTTTGTTTTGTCAAAAATGTATAGCTGGTAATATTTTTTTCCAAAAATTTATTACTGGTTATATTTTTTTTTCAAAAACGTATTGCTGGTAATAGATTTTTTTACAAAAAATGTATTGCTGACAATAGTTCTTTTTCTTCAAAAATTTATTGCTGATAATAATTTTTTACAAAGTATTTCTGATATTAAAACCTATTTTTACACCTCATAGTGTTTTTACCCTATTTTCGGGGTTAACTATTTGTCCATAGCTGTGACCCTAACAGGTGCTACCACCCCGGGTCAGGGCGGACCAAGGAACATCAAAAATTAAGAGGTGGTTCCACGCTCCTCAAATCCTCCTGACCAGAGGCCTTACTGTTGTACGTAGTTTATCGTCTTACCCAGGACGCGGATGTAGTTTATCCTCATACCCAGGACGCATAGATATAATGTCCAGCCTCGTGTACAGATTGAACCTGCAGTGGATCGAAATTCAAGTTTTCGGTTACAATGACATTGTCCGAACGTGGCTTGGCGCCATTGCTGGGCCGCATTACTAGTCTCCTAACTGTACCCAGATTCGCTGTTAGGTATCCACAAAGCAAGCATCAATGAATGCAATTTTCTAGCATAGTGACACGCCTCTGTTTTATACCCACTTTTATGTCAAACGGCATTTTGCCAGACTGCACATTTGCACAAAGCAAAATAAAGAATGTGTTACTAGATGGAACGTTTCACCTCTACGCTCATCGTGGTAAAATCTGCCTCTAGGATGCATTACTTTCGTAGCGACCACCATCTAAAAGAAACTTAATATAGAGATTGTCCCACAAAAAAAGCAGGTCATTTGGTACAGGTTGTTGAATTTTTTTTTTACAATTATTTGAAACAAAAGCAAAGGATAGAATTTTTTAAATACAGATGCAACATCGGTAAATTGATTTTTAGTTATCTGACTAAAGAACTCTAGCAAAATTTCTTGGCTTTTTTTCAGATTTTTTTTCATCATATAGAAAATCTAAAATTTCCTGTTTTTATATAATATGTAATAATTGCTAAATTAATGCAAGTGTTAATTGGCTTTAATAAATACGAATTTAATTTAGAATGATAAATATAAAACCCTGTTGGGGTTAACAAAAAATCTTGTACCAATAAAAATAAAACAAAAGGCAGTAAATTTTAGATCAAACTAGAGATACACATTGTTCAAAAATAAAATTATAGCACCCTGAGATATACTTATTTTTATATAGGTATATTATGTGAATTCTAGGTATTAAAAATCATTACGTTATCGGCTTATTGATATAACTTCCTATGTGTGTCAACCGATATAGTTTTATTCTGGCTACTTGTAGATCTAGATATTCATCTTACATTTCTTATGATGCATAACGAATGCTAAAAATCTCCGTGAAATTGTGGTGCTGTTATTCTTGCTAAAATCTTGTGAATATTAACGAATTAATGTTGACTTTGAATTTTTATTCATTGATAATTTTCTTTGATAGTTTCAGTCCCTTTCTCTATGACTGTGCATTCATTTGTGTTTGAATTTGCATTTTTCCATGATCAAAACTAGATTTCGTCACGCTTCTTTCTTTGCAGGTACAAAAGAAAGCTGAAAGCTGCACGGAACGAGAATTTCATATGTGAGTTTCGTTTTTTTTTTTTTATTATTTTTTCCTTTCAAATCGTTCTTGTTTCTTTCATTCTCCTGCAATTTAATTTCAATTTAAGTTAAAAATTTCCGATCACGCCCCTTTAATCATTTTCGAAGAAATCTTTTATTTTACTGAATAAAATGCAGCGTTTTGCGATTTTGATCAAATGATACAAGGATCAATTTTCAGAACGAGGCTGTCCTGTCTTTCAAATGGAGAAAAGGAATATGCCAATGGATTAATTAATTAAAACTGGAATTAAAAAGGTGTTTTTAAATAAATTTCGTTTAGAGTTAGTAGAAATATTTATGGCCATGTCAGTGTTCCCTACTGAACCGTAAAAAATTTACATAAAATTTACTGAAATGAGTTCCCTGTTTAAAGAAATTGGTACAAAAGAAAATGCAAAGGACTTTCAGGGCTTTACTGCCTATTTCAGAAAAGATTAACTACCCTCCCATCACGCACAAAACACGCACACATAGACACACACACACATATATATATATATATATATATATATATATATATATATATATATATATATATATATAGAAAAAGAAGATGAACTGCAAATGTTTTTAGTTGAGATGGGAATTTTTTATTTTAAAATATATATTATACTCTATTTTCCATAATATATATATATATATATATATATATATATATATATAAAAATATCTATATTAAAATAAAAAAATCTACATTCAAGCAAAAACGTTTTAAAATATAGACTTTTCTTTTGGAAATATATAACTTTTCCCTATATGGAACAATATATATATTCTTATATATATATATATATATATATATATATATATATATATATATATATATATATATATATATATTGTGTTGTCGGATAAATTCGTTCGTTTTTTTCATTTATTTTAACGCCGTTATTAAGCCACAATTTCAACAAATCAGTCAATAATATAAAATGCTAAACAAAAGTTACAAGAAAAATAAACCTAAAAACATCATAAAACATAGCAGTAAAAATATTTGTTAATTCAAATAACATTGGACAAAACGAACTAATTTATCAATCAAGACACTATATATGTACATATATATGCGTTAAAAATATTTATATATATATATATATAAGTATATATGTATTTATATTTGCTTATACAGCGCACAATATAAAAACAAATGTAAATATAACTGTAAATATGTATTCATATATGTGTGTATATATATATGCATATGCGGTTACCGGCCTTTCGAAAAGAATCCCAAAACTATACCTTTACCGGGCCTCTTATCAAAGCATAGTATCTTTTCTCCTCATTTTAGAATGGAGAAGGCACTTCTAGTCCCGGCTATTCCAACCCTGCAGCAGCATCTTCTTCATTGCACTAAGTGGAATGAAATCGGTGTAATATCGATGCCAGAATAGCAGGGATCTCGGAAACTAGGGTGTTTTTCTCATGATTTATATGTACACGTACGGGTACCCCATATAAAAAACGTCGTTGTGCCAGTCCCACCATAGTTAGGAGTTTAAGTAAATAAAATCGTTGACCCATGGCCGACGCACCAGGCTCCTCGAACACTCCTAGCGAGGTTGATCCTGGTCGGGTGTGTTTCCTCGTGAAGTGTGCCATAATTTTGAATGTTTGTCAAAGTTTGCCAAACGCAATAATATATCCCTCATACGTTCGCTGTCTCTACATATATATATATATATATATATATATATATATATATATATATATATATATATATATCATAAAAGGCTCAAACACTAATATTCCATGGTTATAGTTTATTACATTGGGATCGTAATCACGATCCAATTTCCGATTTCTTTTTGAATTTTTAGGTCTGATGAAGTGGATCGTGATTACGATTCCAATGTAATAAATTATAATCAGGGAATATTAGTGTTTGAGCCTTTTATATTATATTCTTGCTCTGTCCTGAACATTGGGTTCTACCTGGATTCTATCCTCTTGAAAATTTATATACATATATATATATATATATATATATATATATATATATATATATAATGCAAATATATATATATATATATATATATAAAAGTGAACATAAAAGTCAACACTTAGAGGCGACAGTCTGTTTCACGCCTGACGATTGCGTCTAGCATGAAACAGACTGTCGCCTCTACGTGTTGACTTCTATGTTCACTATTATATTTACACTCGTTCTATCTCTGATATTGAGCAGTTTATCCCATAAATATAGCACATCTTAAGACTATATATATATATATATATATATATATATATATATATATATATATATATATATATATATATATGTCTGTGTCTGTATATACATGCAAACTGATGTATGGTGTACTGTATGTATTTAAAACATCATTTTAACACATATATACACGCAGAAACCGACAAATATTCTGATGAAAGAATAGTGAATATGTGTATATCAAATTCATTTATATCATGAAAATAGTAATTATTTAAATTAGGATGGGAACTCAACAGAATGATAAATATATTAGACAAATCTCAAAAATCTCTTATTTTGACATATTTCACTGATCAAACAGCTTCATCAGAAAAACCAAATCTACATTAGACATATGAACGCTGAATTTTAAAAATCTTAAAACAAATGAATATAAATAAAAAAAAATTAGTGAATTCTATTTTAAAAAATACGATACATCATCATCATCATTGTCATCATGAGAGCTGCTTGGACTGCAAAATAGTGTGATTTCACATCTTCAGCAATATTATGTCTCTTTATTGATAGTTCTTTTAATGTCTTTGCTCAATGTGTATACTATGGTTGCTCCTCCAATGACTATGAATGTTATTCTTCCATGTTGGTATTGATGACAAATAATTCCTATAATATTTACTGCGTCCAAATCTGTTAACTTGGGTTGTAAGTTAACTAGTAGACTACATAGTCCCCCGTGATTGATGGATGCCTACTACCATATAAACGAGGCGGTAATTATATTGTTGTCGGCTCGACTCATTCCCCAAAATCTGACTTAACATTCATTTTGGTTTGGTGAGGAAATATTATATATGTATCTCATATTTCTCTGTTTGCCTGTCTCTATCTCCCTCTCTCTCCCTCACTCTCTTCTCTCTCTCTCTCTCTCTCTCTATATATATATATATATATATATATATATATATATAGTTTTCACACAAAATTGATTTCAATTGATTTTCTTCTTTGAACTGGCCATGCTGTTGCTGATTGATTTTCAGTAATCTATTTAATAAGTGATTCGTGACCAAATTATAATTAAATCTGTTGGTCACATGAATAATAATTACTTAATTAGATGCAAAAGTTTCCAGCATTTTTTTTTTTTTTTTTTTGACAAAATATTTTTCCTATGAATTCATAGCATCATTATTCAGTCATCATCGGGGGTTCAAATTGACCCAGACCTCAAGTGGAACCGATATATAGAAGCCATCGCTGAATAGCGTGGTAAAATAGTTCTTTGTACCGCTGCTATGACCTATCTTTGCAAGAGTCAGATCAGATCGAAACAGAGTATAGATATCATATATATACTGGGGCTACCCAATCGTCACTTTCCAGCCTTGACAGTGTTCAAAAGCCTCTACGCGGCCTTGTGGGTGATGAATAGTTTTCCACCCTACAACCCCTTTCCTACAAACTAAATGTTATTCTATCGATATTTCAACTGAAAATATTCTGACGAGATACGTTCATTAGTCCCATCAGTTCAGACCCCTAGGGTACGCTGCACTAAGGACACAAGTTCGAATTACCCTTATTCCCTTCGTATTCCATTGTTAAAAAGGAATTTTCTTTCGGACAGCTTCTTCCTGGGAACACTACTTTGTAGAACAAACTCCCAAGATGATGCTTATTCGAAAGCTATAATTTAAATTCCAGAATCAACTGTTACCTTTCCTACATATCTCCAATCGACCTCTTAGCTCCTCTTCTGACCTCCTCCTACATTCATACCTCATTCAGTAACCCTGTACTTTGAGTGGCTCTTGAGTCTTACGCAACCTCTAAACTAAACTATATGTACTCTGTCATAAAAGAACGATTCTTGTTTTGATTCCAAATAATTCTTCAAGGATCTTTTTGATCTCTTGAAATTATTGAAAATACTGACCAAAGAAGTGTTTCCTGGAACGTCATAAGTGAGAGGGTAAAAGGTTAAAAGAATACTCCGCCTGTTGAAGGCTCTTCCCATTTCAACTTTAAGATTAGTTTCTACATCACATAAGAGATCGAGCGTTGTCATACAACAAAATCCCTAATCGACCTCTTGCCTAGAAAAATGTTTTTTCTCTTCCAATACGCCATTAAAACGAGTCATTTGCTCATTGTATCGTTGCCATGGAGTCAAATCACCCTCATTTTCCTCGTGTCTCAAATCTCAGGCAGGTTTCCCAAAAACTGCAACTTTGTAGACAGACTCCCACATGGTTGCTTCTTTGAACACTTCAATCTTGACCTCTTCAAATTAAGGGTCAATCGCCATCTTTCTTCCTCATCTTCATTAACACTTTCACTGTAATCCTCTACATTGTATGGCTCCCGAACCTTTTAGGGCGTGAAATTTAGAATTCATAAAAAAGTAAATTGATGGAATTTACTTTTCCTACAATTTATAATAAAACATTCCCTTTGAATCCCATTTAAACAATGAGAACATTTTACCCCCCACCCCCCAAAAAAAGATTCCGTTTCGACTTTGATGATAAAGTTTAATGTTGTTGACCACGTTTGCCGCAGCCTCTGAATATGGAATCCAGTGAAGTCCGTAATCTGTTCAATATCAGAGGTCGGCAGTGAAGATTCAGAGAAAGTAGCAGCTGTTAAGTAATTCTTTAAGTCTTCCATATCAGGTTGGCAGTGCAGACAATTTGGGAGAAAAAAAATGGTTGCCTTTATACACGTCGCATTGAATATTTTGAGCTTTCTGATTGGTTAACTCTTCTATTGGTGAACTATAAAATGAGTCAGCTCATTTAGGCTAGCTCACTAGTACAGAAATACCAAAAAAAACTGCAACAAATGAGACTCTCACCACAATTTTCATTGAATGACAATAAATCCATTTTTTTTACCAATAACTATTTTGATCAAAAATAGTTTTTCTATCTTCTTCTTTATGTCCCGTGTCCCCTCAGGACGTAGGCGATGATGGCTCTCCACAATTTCCTGTCCTTTGTAGCTCTTAATAAATTGCGTCTTTTTGTTATTTCTTCTAAATCCTGTCCCGCTATCCATTTACTCATGCTCACTAGGTAGGTTATGCGTAGTTTTCTTCTGTCCTCTTGCCTTAAATCTATTCTGTGAGTATCAAATTTTTCAAGCCCTCTTTCCTCGTTAAGTGTCCTAGAAATGTCAACTATCTGTTCGTGATGATAAGAATAAGTTTATATTTTTTTCTATTTTCTGTAAACCTCGTCGTTTCTCAATGGCATATAACAAATCAAATAATTTTCTCTATATCGAGGAAAAAAAAAAAAAAGACTGGTGTTTAGTTGCCAGCTGATGTTTTTATCACTTTTCCCTCACATTAGAATATTCCCAAAGCGATTTAAACAACGCATTACTATCGACTGATTGGACAAAAATAAAGGCTTATTTACGTTAACCTCAAGACACTTATGGGATTTTCATATTTTGCAAAAGATGACTGGGAACTTTTGAACCAACCTAGTCTGTAACATATTTAAGTATTCAATTGGTTCTGGCATTTTAATCAGACTGACAATTACTCTTCAACATTTATCCTTTTCTCTCTCTCTCTCTCTCTCTCTCTCTCTCTCTCTCTCCTTATCCTTTACTTTCTTGTACCAATATTTCCTCTTCCTTTACCTCTACCTTCTCTCTATCCGTAACTTAATTCCCCACCCCTTATCCTCTTTCTCATTTTTCTTCTCTCTCTTTCTATCTTCTTTCTCTTTTCCTATTTCCTCTTAATCACTTCCGCCATCTTTTCTTGTACGTCTCTTTTGTTTTATTCTCATTTTCAACGTTTTTTTTCTCCATTATTCTCTTTTCCCTCCTCCTTTTCTTCTTGATGCTATTTTCAATTACCATATCTTTATCACTTTTCCTTTATGGTTCATATCTTCTTACTTTCAAGAATCACATCATCCGCCCCTTCCTTCCTAATGGCGTTGTTCTTTAATTCAAGAAAGACAGCCGTTCAAAATATCAAACATAACTATCAGCAGCAGCAGTGCCTCATCTCATTATTTTTGTTGTTCTTTATTTGATTGCAATAAACTGTTTTTTGTTGTTCTTTATTTTATTACAATAAACTGACTTAAATAAATCTAAATTATCATAATCACTGAACCACAACTTAATTTTCTTATTCAACGTATAACAAATAGAGGCGCCGAGGATATCACGACGGTTATCAAGCTTGTCTCGCTAACTATTTCGCTAGTGTAAGGATTTCGATCCTCATTAGTTGTCTCGTGCTAAACGATTTGGAACAAACATTCTAAAGAGTTTAGCATCTTCTTAAGTAAGTCAGGACTCGACGTACATTTCGGTATAGTCCTCAAGAATTTACATTTGTACCACTTGAAATTTAAATATATTAAAATTTATATTTTATGTATTGATACACTTAAAAATCTTCTGTTCAAATCTTCAATCTTCTGGGAAAATATCAAAGTGTTAAATTGCTTTTGTTGTTGTTGTTTTTTTTTTATTTAATTTACCAATAATACTTGACTATACTGTCCCAAATCGAATCGCTTTCTTGGCTCTGTCAGCCATTACTGAATTTCGCTGAAATTGATACTTCCGTACTAATAACATTTATCTAAGTACAGTAGTTTCTAATTCAAACACCTATACGTAATCTGGTCATGTGACATGCATACGTTGGGATCACTTAGATTTAAGCATGAAAATGTATGAAGAAAAACAAGTAGAGCAAAAGGTTTGAGATTAGATTTCAGTTGCATTCAGCCTCTTGGAAGAGGTCAGACAATTTGAAATAAGGAAAGCGTATCAAACCTAATTCGAACCTTAGCTCTCTCTCTCTCTCTCTCTCTCTCTCTCTCTCTCTCTCTCTATCTATCTATCTATCTATCTAATGAATTTTCTGAATGGATGAACTCTACACCTACAACGACAGGAGTTGGAGGTGCATTTGAACAATCTTGTTACTAAGATGAAATTAACCAGCTCGTCAATCAAATCGATTTTATTGCAGATTGCAAGGGATTTTATCGGAAAAAGTCCCTTCTTTTCTCTCTTCTGAAAAAGAAAATGACTGACGAGGCATAATCCGAAGAGCAATAACGTTCAGATCAATTATATCAGTTGAAAAAAAAATTAGAAATTACAGCTTTAAAATTTTACAGTTAGCAGCTCTTATAAATCTACTGGCAGGTGACAAAAAAAGGAATAGGCAAATGCTTTCACTGGCTCATCAGTTATTGCTTTTACATGATATCTCTATGGCTCCCGTCCAATATGAAACGGATAATTCCGGGTTACATGGTACGCGGAGCAAGTAAAAAAAAATCAGTCATCTAACTTCTTTGTTAATCCTTATGGTATATCAGTGAAAACCTATCTTCCATGATGTTTGTCGATGAGACAGAACGCAAAGAGAGGTAGATTAATGCTTTTCTGATGTCTGTCTGTGTGAAACGAACGCACGCACTGTCAGTTGTAATTCGAACCAAGTTTACCGTTCTATGTAGCGATCACCGTTATGGCACCTTTCGAAATTTTCTGTTATTTATCATCGCTTAAAATAGTGTTATCCTGTCAATAGGCTGCCTTTAAGAAATTACAAATAAGATCAGATATTTAAAAAAAAAGCAAACTTATCAAACTTAGTATATTATATAACAGAAAAAAAATTACGTTGTGGTACAAAATGTTGGATCGGTATTCATTTATGGAGCAATATTATTTAAATTTATTTAATGAAGTTATTATTCTTTATAAGTAGGATTTCTTTCATATTGTTTCTTTTGTAAACGGAAACAAAATGAAAAATATACGAATCAGAAATTAAAGATTATTGTTTCTTTTATTATGATTTCATTTTCCGTTTTATATGTAAAAGTACACCACCGATTTTCCGGTACCTTTTAATTCAATGTGTAAGTTTCTAACAGTCGATAATTCTGAAGATGGTACAAAAGATGAAGAATTAATAGATATATAGCAGACAAATATTATTTAGCTGTTATCACGTGACTACTGTTGATTCGGCAAAACAGATAATCCCAGGTATTTTTTGAATCCTCGATACCGAAAAATCGGTGGTATAAAACTTATGTTTTTTAATTGTTTCCGCTATTTTTATTTGTTTTTTATTTGTTTTATGTTTGTTTGCTATCTACTATTGTATCTCTTTGTATAATATGAATTTTTCTTTGGATTATATTATATTTTTGTTTGTTTTATGTTGCCTGTGGCTTATCTCCTCAAAATTCTGCCAAAAACGAGACCAAAAAGTTGTTACATATAACAACTTTTTTTCTCTCTTGGCATCCACCGTAGTTTACCTTTCTATACACAGCTTGAAGAATATTTTACAGCGTCCTTTAATCTAAAACTTGAAAACTCAACGACATTTCTTCTCCATTTTACGTATGTGTATAGATGCAAGTTACGAAATGAAGTGTCCATATTTACTTTGATTAAATCCTCAGGCGAAGAAACGCCTTGGTAAAGAAAAGTTTTCTTTTTGTCTTATATTTATTCATATACATATATGTAAATATAAAATTGGACATTGAGGTCAACACCCAGTGGTCACATGTTTGGCTAATGCTTAAACGCAATCTTCATGGCCTAGAAGACTGCGTTTAAGCATCAACGGACTGTCGCCGCTGGGTGTTGACCCTCAATGTACACTTTTATATTTACATACGCTCTACCACTGATACTGAGCATTTTAACCCATAAATATAGCCTACCTTAAAACTATATTCTTATCATATATATATATATATATATATATATATATATATATATATATATATATATATATATATATACGTATATATGCAGATATGTAGAAAAATAGGAAAGAACACGTTAGGTAAATAATCCAGAGTTCTTTAGTATTTTTTTATTCTAAAAAAAACAAGAGCCGAAAACCTTAATATAATTATTAAATTTCCCTTGAGGATGAAACAGAGCTTGATACTTTTAACTCAATTTAATTTTAATAATTATATTGAGGTTTTTTGCCTCTCATTTGAAGCATGAGAACTCTCATGTAGCGAAGGAATCATATTTTTTTAAAATAATTATATACATACGTATGTGTATATATATATATATATATATATATATATATATATATATATATATATATATATATATAAAATATATATTCAAAATATAAGGCAAGGCAATTGATCATAATATAATTTAACGAGTGCATTTTCTGTTTTCGAATATTTTGCGCTGTCCAAAACTTTAGGGAATTCTGACAGTGCGTACCAGCTGAATGCAGTACGGCCATTTATCACTACTCTTCGGGAGCAGTACACTTTGTGAGATCCCTGCTCACATATCGGAAGTAAAAGGTGAAAACTTGGTGTTGTAATTTTTCTTTCCATAGTCAAATTGCTAAACCTTTGATAATGAAGGAGGTGCGTGGTGAAATAACGATTATGGCCTCGGAAACGAGTGGTTTGAGTTCGTATTCCAACAGTTGCTGCTTATGTTCACTTCGAAGTGTTGCCATTTGGGAAGGCGGCAATCCACTCCTCCGTAAATATGAATAAAGATACTGATGAAATATCTCGTTACTGGCAGACCACGATAAAAAAAAAAGTGACGATTGAAATCCTGTTAACTTACCTCCCCAAACCGTTGCAGCCCTAAATCTGTTACACCCTAAAAAGGGTCCAAATATATGATATAAAGTAAAAGCCACAGGCATCTTTTATTTTAATATGCCTTTTTTTTTTTTTTTTACTTTATTTTTATTTGTTTTAATTTTTGCAAAATTTCTTGTTTCGTTTATTTTTTCATGTTCTTTTTTTTGTTTTTGTTTATTGTTGTAGTTTTGTTTATTTTGTTGTTGATGTATTAGTTCGAGTCACGTGACTAAGAACTCCACCTCCACCCAATGTTTGTTATTTTCTCATCGTTCATCTCATCATACAAGCTTTATTCGTTGCCTACCCGACACCCTGGCCTCCAGCAACACCCAAACGCAATAATTTAATCCAACAACCCAAACTCCTTTTTCTTTTCTATCCAAAAGGCGAAAATTTTTACACAGTCAAATTCTGTTGTCAATCGTCTGTCAGAAAGAACGTCGTTGACAAAAATCTTCCTAAACATAAACATGTTGCTTTGCATAAAAGAAATAAGAAGAAAAAAAAACATTAAAAATAAAGAGAGTTTTTTTTTCCGTTTAGATTCTCAGCCATATTTTGCTTTTCACTTCTCTAAAGAGTTTAAAAAAAAAATCTCTTCACTTTTTTTAAATTCTAGTTGCCGAGTTCACTTTCCTGTAGTCGGTAACAAATTGCAAGTATGGGTCGCAATTCTTTAACCTATCTCTTTTCAAGCAAATTCAGTTTCTACATTGCAGATTCTACAGATATCTATATATCAATTTCCAAGTTGGGCATCTCGGCCTGGTGTAATGGTTAGAAAGTTTGTTTTTGCTAGAACAATTACGAATGAGTAGTGAGTTTGATCCTCACTGGGTGCCCCATACTTTTGACCTTGTGCCACATCTTAGCCGGTCTTGGAAAATCACTATATCATTTTTCAAGTTGAATAAATTCCAAACAAATATAAATTACCTTTTCCAGGAGGTTTTCAATATGTTATTTCAAATCATATTTGTTGTTATTGTTTAGATAAATTAAGCAAGCATGTTAAACAAGAACAATGCTTCTAAAATAACAAACTTTCAATTTCTTTATTAGCTTAAAATCAGAGATCTATGTCTCTCATGTGCGGGTGGTGTAATGGATTGCGGCTCAAAATAAGAAATTGGAGAGCCAGGTTCGGATTCCAGTCCTATTCGTTACTTTCCTTTACGCGCAAATACTCTGATTGAAAGGGACAAATCCGTCACCTCGCCCTATCTGGGGTTAAATAATTGGGCGTGTATCTGTAGAAGTTATTGTATCTCGAAAAATTGTTAAAGCAGTATTTAATCTTAAAAAAAGAGAATTATTTTTAAAATCCTAAATAAGTTTCGGTTTTTAATAACCCATAAAAGGTTGATAAGCCGTAAAATACAAATCAATCAATTCTTATCCTTGTAAAATGGAAATTACCTTTAATAAATTGTAACTCATTTGATACTGAAATTTATTTCAATTTTATCATTAAAATATATAAAATAAATTAATAAATAAATTTTATCATTAAAATATATAAAATTCCCTCCTGCTGATGGAAAGGTTATATTAGTTTATCGGTCTTTCTATTTTAATCTAAAGGCAAACAATATTTATTAAACATAAAATTATTTATAATTTACAGCTTCAAGCTAGAAATTATCCTTTTGTAATCAGAGAAATAGATTTTAGACTATATTTATTTATATCAATAATATTTAAATTTATAGTTTCCTTTATACAATAACATTGAATTTATACAATTAATAAAATAGAAAACGAAATGTGTATTCTCATGTGCGATATTTGAGAACATATAGCAGTAAAATAAATTCAAACTGCAAAAAAAGAGATCAGACAGAATGCAAAAGATCTTTATTGGTTAATGTATTTTTTAAATGATATAAACAACCAAATAGAGCTTTATTATATATAAAATAATATTATTTTTTATTTATATATTATATATTTATGTGTAAATTCTGATAGTCACGTCGCTATGCCGGATACAGATGGGCACGTGACAAAATGATATTACCTGTTCAGTTTGTAAATAATATTATTCAAACTATGTGTACCGTTATTTAAAACAAATGTTTTATTAAAAATATAAATGCCTTTATTCGAAATATAAGTTATTTTATTCAAAGCAGATGCCTTTATTCAAAATACTTATTGTAATTGAAAACAACATTTAGCATGATTTTATTCAAACTATAAGTATTTTTCAAAGTACTTTTAATCACGACTTTTTTATTCAAAGTTATAAGTACCATTATTCAAATCATACGTACAATTAATTTGTTTTGGTTTCTTTTGAATTGTCTGTTTTAAATAAATATCTATACGCTTTTAATAAAACAGTTACTTTGGGAATAAAGGTACATATATTTGGAATACATTTTAAAATCGTTTGAATGATACATATGTTTTGAATAAAATTGCTTATAAATTTGAATGAACTTGTTATTACGCGAAATATGAAGATATTTATTGCACGGTGATCATTTTAAGGACTTATCTAGGGGATTCAAATTATTGAAACAGGAAAATTAATCTTTAGTCTGCCACGTATATAAAACAAACACTTTTTGTTAGCATAAATAATTTTCTGATGGTAATTTTATTAAGAATCCTAACAAGGCTTGCAGTTATTTATTTCTCCCGACAACAGAAACGATTTTTTTTTGTTGTAATTCGGAAAGATTTAACTTTCTTCTTGGGTCATCTCAGTATTTTTTTGTTTTGTCTTCTTTTCCTTTTTTTTTTTACCGTTATTGATCTTGTCTTTATAATATCTATTATCCTTAGAAGTACATGTCAATATATATATATATATATATATATATATATATATATATATATATATATATATAAATCACGTGCCATGGCTGAAAAGCAAGAGTGACTATCGAATTTCTCAACCCCATGTTGCACGTCGTTCACTTCCGCAGCTTTTCCTTGTCTCCCTCAGTGCGCGTGTCTTCGTCTCCATTCAGGGATCAGCTCGTCAGTGTTGGATAAAGCCCATTCTCATTTCTGCGTTGAGAAGGTGAAACGCGTGCGCTGAGAAGTTAACTTCGGTCTCTAAATCACGGAGCTGAAAAGTGAAAAGCTGACAATAGAAAACTGGTAAAATAGAGAAATGCTGAACTGTATTCGAGAAACCGATATTTTCCATTAAGAATTGCGTTTCTTCTATTGTCAGTGTCCATAAATGCAAATTTAGTCTTAATATCACCACCAATCATCGAACTCTGGCTATGAAAATAATAAATCCGAGAAAGTCACGAAGAAGTAACTGAAAATGTTAACATCTCTTTCATATTGGATTCATTTACAGCTAATAATATTCGACACCGATAACAATCCGGAAAATTGTGCTGTGTAAAACAATACTGAAAACGAAATCTGTAAACGTCGCGTTCGAATATCAGATGAAGCTATATATTCACCCATGTTTGTCTGTCTGTTCATTTATCTCTCCACACAGTATCTCCAAAAATCAACATTAAATTCCAATGACATTTTATGGAAGGGTGGGTCATGTGCAAAATGACAATTCTTTAATGTTAAGCCAGAATCTAGGATTCTTTTCGCTTTGGTTAACATTGCGTGATAAAACAATATTTTGCTATTTATTTATTTAAAAACTAAATTCTAAAGAAATGTAACTCTTAATACTTATGTGAAAAGCAAATATGATTATCTCCCTTTTCCTGTGGTCTTTTTGACTTTTGTCACGATATAGTCTGAAATCTATTAAACTAATCGGTTTTTAGTGACCACAGCGTTGGTGGAAGTATGCACTCATTGAGTGCTTTCTGATGATTACTTAGTACTACTGCTCTTCAGAAATATACTAATCCATTTCTTTCCGTGCCCATCGCTTGATAAAATATTTCTTTCCCTGGCATGTTATGATAACTGACGGAGAAGAAAATAGGTGAAGGATCACTCAGCAAACCACTCTCCCATAACTACCGTTTATACAATAATAACTGTAAAGGTTGTTACACCAATAGCCAAATTTTGACAGAGGGTCTGCTAGTAAAATAAATAATAGCATTTGTCTTTGGTAGACTTGTTCTATCAACTCATAATGCATCTTTATCAAATAATATTAGGTTGTCCCAAAAGTTCGTAAACACTTGCAAAAAATTGAAATTTTACTCGCCAAGTAATAACAAAAACAACAAAAATTATTCCTCAAAATAAAGACCATCATTTTCCAAGACTTTCTGCCATTGATCTGCAAGCTTTTGGATCTGGTGAAAGTACCATTCAGCCGGCTTCGAATCAAAGAATTCTTGACACGCTTCCTCGACTTCATCAAACGAGTCGAATCGGCGGCCCTTCAGAAAATGTTGCAGTGAGCGGAAAAGGCCGTAATCTGATGGAGCACAGTCAGGACTGTAGGCTGGATGTGGCAGAACCTTAACGCCGTCCAGCTCTTCAAACTTGTCTTTGGTCTTCCTGGCGGTGTGTGGCTTGGCATTGTCCTGCTGCATCAAAGCGCGCGCTTTCGGTTGATCAGAGCCGGGTACTTTTGCTTCAACTTTTCGTAGACCTGTTCCAGTTGCTGACAGTAAAGTTCGACACTGATGGCACGACCATTCGGAACCAACTGAAAATGCACGATTCCTTCAAAGTTCCACCAAACGCACAACATGACTTTCTTGCCGCAAGTGTTTACGAACTTTTGGGACAACCTAATATTATGTTAAAATAGCTCTAAATAATCTCATTGTGTTGACCCCATCTCTGTAAGCGACAGGGACGGTTTAACGTGGTGTGATGGTTAGCAAGATTGTCTAGATCACTTACAATTGAGTAGTGAGTTCCATTCTAATTGGGGCGCTACACTTTCGGCTTTGTGTTACATATAAGCTATGCTTAGAAAATCATCGTCTACAGACAACTTTAATTCAAATTATTTCTCATAGTATTTCCTTTAATATTTACTCTCCTTTAAACAGCCTTGTGTCTAACCCTAATAGTTTATATCCCTTATAGTCTATATTCCCTTTAGTTGCCTCTATCGTATTGTGTGTTATAAATTTTGTCTTCTATTTTTGAAATGTTTTCGTTTATTTTGAGTACACCCAGTCCTTTAGTTTATCTAGCAATAGCGCGTCTTTTTTGTTTGTTTTTGTTCATATTTTTTTATCCCGAGAGAGTTTCCAACGATAATCCCCGAAACCTGATTATCCCAGCTTTTAGCATTCATCTCTCATTCATTGATGGCTGACTGAGAAAATAATACAAACACTGAAAATACGTAGCCTCGCTTCAACAAAAACTATCTTTTCTACAACTGCTTAAGGGAAATAGACGAAAACTCTCTCTTTTAACGTTTTATTAAGTAGATATTTTTTTAATGTAAGCTGATCAATCTAAATGTTAGTTGCGTAATAAAATTATTTCAAAGAATGTTTTCATCAAGAAATACTACCTTCTACCCTCAGAATACATTTTAATACGTTCCCTTATGTTAATTTCTGCTGCTACTAATTCATCTATATGTTTAAAAGAAAGTTATTTCTTTAATAAGAAATACATTTTAAATTATAATTTAAAATCTGTCTATATAATACACTAAGCGGTTTATGTCTATAATAACCGTCTATAGTAATAGACTTACTTCCTGACAACATCAGACGGCCATGTCTTTATTATGAGTTGTTTATAAAACCATATGCTGAAAACACTATGTCGGTGAAATGAAATGAGTACAACAATATTCATTGAAAAAAAAAATTACTAACGACTTAAAACAAATAATCCTCTTTTTTTCTATAGCAGGAATAAACTCGTATATAACATTTGAATTATGGCAATGTCATTAATTGGAGGCACTGAGGATAGCGGTTCTGACTGAGAATTCGGAGAGTCGAGTTCGAATTCCAGTCAAGTTCATTACATTCACTTATGTGCAAATACCCTTGGGAAAGGTATGAACCCATCTCTTCCCCCTACTCCTATGGATAAATAGCAGGACAGACTGGGTTGCAAATAGTCTAGGTGAAGTCCAAACTTGGTCGTGTGGTCGGCGACTAAACCGGTTCCTCCACCAAACCTTGAGATGGGTAAATGAAATCCCAGCAGCACAAAAAAAAATGTTGGATGAACTCCTCAGAGTCAACGGTCATCCACCCCAACTATGAATTAAACAGCCTCACCAACCCGCAATTTCATGGATCTAGTCTCTTCACCACCCAGTTTTGTAAACGCCTCATAATAAAGACGTATACATCTGATGTTGGAAGAATTAAAAGAAATGATTTGTTGCTAATGCCTAATCTAACTCAATGCCCCCAGTAATCTCAGCTGATAATCCGACTCAGAGTCAAAAGCGACTTGAATTTGAAACCATGCATGTCAGAATATATACATTAGATTTGTATTACAAATATAATCGTTATGGTTTTTAAAAGAAAATAACTTATTTGCATCGGCCATAAGTATAAATCTTAGTTATAAACGTTGATTTAAAAATAAATACTTTTAATTTAATTTCTTTATTTATTAATATAAATAATGAATACATATTTCGGTAGAAATCATGTATGTATTTTCAGATAGATAGATAGATAGATAGATAGATAGATAGATAGATAGATAGATAGATAGATAGAATGTGGACATAGGTACAAACACTATAAAGTGACTGTCAGTTTCACATCTCAAGTGATTTTCAGACTAAGGCTGGAAAGTGACAGTCGCCATTCAGTGTTGATTCCTATATCCACACTATCTATATATATATATATATAAACACTCACCGATAGTAAACACTCTTTTCCAATAAATGTACGAAACTTTAAACAATATACGAAACTCCTACTAACACACACACACACACACACACACATATATATATATATATATATATATATATATATATATATATATATATGTAGATTTTATTGTGTAAAAAACGTTCTAACAGATATTTTTCTTTGTCAGCCACAATGAATGACATTCATTTATCATCTGTTCACAAATTCTATGAAACAACAAGGAAATGCAAATGCAAGTCATCTTCCAAGATGGCGAAGATGAAAACTTAATTATGTTGTTTGTATTTGAAAACAATTGTTGAAAAAAAGTTGTTTGTTTTATTTATAATTAAATCATGTAAGATTTGAACAATTTCAGATTTGGCTTTTCATTATTTTTATACTTCAGAAAAGAAATCAAAACAAATTTCGATATTAAGAATTTATCAATAATTAAATAATTATCCTAGTAAAAACTTATCTTAAGCCTCGTGTCAATAATGATAATTTTGCAATGATTCAATAATTTGTTATTGCCAAGGTCTCAGTGTTTGGTTTTACGTGA
This sequence comes from Acanthosepion pharaonis, assembly GCA_903632075.3. NCBI lineage: Eukaryota > Metazoa > Mollusca > Cephalopoda > Sepiida > Sepiidae > Acanthosepion > Acanthosepion pharaonis. The sequence continues at coordinate 1,179,873 of CAHIKZ030000089.1, read as the reverse complement.
TCTTTTATTGTCTTTTCTCTTACCATTTTTCAAGCGTAATCTTATATATATATATATATATATATATATATATATATATATATATATATATATATATATGCGCATTTATATACAAAGGCGTTGCTAAAAAGATTTCTGCCCAGTAAAAATGATCTTCCAGACAAAACATCTGATATTTGGTCATTTGATCAGTTTTTGAAAAGTGATCGTATAACTATAGATATTTTTTTTAAAAATGACAGTGGCAAATGAAATTGCTGTTATTCAGGGAAAATCGCCGAATCTTTTTGTTATCTGTGCTTTCAAATAAACTAAACTCTCTCCAACTACACTCTGCTCGTACTATTTTTTCGCTTGTTTGATGGCGAGGGAAAGTTTTATTTATAACAAAATGGTGCAACTAAAGAGCAATATCTGCAGGCAAAATGTTACGAAGAGGCAATGCTAAATACTTACCACGTTCGCCATGTTAAATCTGTTAAACAGCGCAATGTTTAGTCAACTGTTCTTCCTATCGGGAGAGCCTCAAGACTAAATGTATTATAGTAGATTAAATACACTGATAGCCTTGAGTTGAAAAGAATTGTCATCACAACACCAAAAGTTACGTTTCACGGTGTTTAAAACTCAGTTGCAAACAGAAGACATTTTATTAGATGCATACTTAAGTAGGCAAAAGACATTTTGAATGTTTAAACATCATTTTAAAATTAAAGATCATTTAAATATAAACATCTAATTTTTTTTTTCATATTCCATGATAACATTTATTCATTATTCTGATGGTATTTAAAATTTTAAAAATGACCTTAGCACTTCTCTCTCGAGTGCCCATTCAGGGTAATCTCTCATTCTCTCTCTCTCTCTCTCTCTCTCTCTCTCTCTCTCTCTCCATATATACGTGCGTGTGTGTTTGAGAGAGAGAGAGAGAGAGAGAGCGTGTACGTGCGCACGTGTATCTGTGTATGTGTGTTAGTGTGTATGCTTATATTGAAAAATAAGATCTACATTTGTTGTAACAAATGAAGAAAAATATGATCAGAGAACACACAGAGTAAAATAGGAAATGCTAACTGAAGCACTATACAAATGAAATTGTCAAAAAATGTCGTCAATCAGTGGCACCGACACTTATTCTCTCTCACACACACACACTCTCTCTCTCTCTCTCTTTCTAATTCTCCCTGTCGCTACTTACTATCTATCGCTCTTCCTTTCTCTCTCTTTCTATATATATATATATATATATATATATATATATATATATATATATATAAAACTAGGTACCTCCAAAGAGAAGGATACCTAAGGTTTAAAATGAATTTTTAAAATGAAAAAATTATTGATGCTTTTAGTTCAAGTTTTAATTTCAAGCTAATAGATTAAATTTAATATTTCCGATAAGCAAAATCCATTTCTGTTTTTCAAACTGAATTTAAATTAATTGGAATTAGTTTTTTAATCAGTAAAAACGCTAAAATCGTCCATAAATCTTCCGACAAAACTTAATTCTCTTTATCAAAAAATATTTTCTGAAACTTTATTTAAGGAAGTTCAGCTGATTTAAAGTTTAATTAATCTGATTTGAAACAGATATTACTTATTTTTAGTTTAAAATATCTCAGAAAAAAAAATGTTTTTTAACACGTAGGTGTGTGTTTTTATGAGGTATTGACAACTCTCTCGATAGACTTATGTTTGGGATTTTTTTCAGAGGAACATAACTGTAACAATTACTTGAATATAACGTAAACACCTTTTTTATATAATTTATATTTAACTAACCAATATCCTTAAAACTTTAAGAAAATATAATAATCATTCTAATATATTATTAAACTCCAGGTACTTTGGCTTTATAGTCTTACTTAAGAAGAAACTTGAGGAAATGTTAGAAAATTGCCAATAACTTTTGAAAGTTTAACTTTCCTATAGTTACCGCTCTTATTTTTTGATAATCTCGCGCTTACATATCCGTATTTACAAAAATCGTCGCGTTTATACACACAAACAAATTCTATTTTCTTTTTAAAATATTGAGGGTTTTATTGAAGTGTCCTTTTCCATTTATGATTAGTAAATACAGTCTTAATAACAATATCACTTGACCGCTACAAATTAATAACAATATCACTTGACCACTACAAATTAATACAGAATTTTAAAAGATTTAAAAATTATAAATTATTCTAATGAAGACAATCTTTGTAAATATTCATTATTCGTTCAATTTTTCTTAATGTCCATAATATATTTTATACATTAAAATAATTTTTTTTCTAATTAAATAATGTTTCAGTTTTATTGTATTTTTATTTTACAATTCGAAGACGACTTTCTGTATGTGAGGGTCCTATTTGATAAAAAAAAATTCATGATTTAAATTCTCCAAGGACTTGTCTTTAGAACTAATATAAACATTAATAGTCACTTGATAAAATTAAATAAGTGGCTAACTGCCACTTATTTAATTTTATCAAGTGACGATTAATGTTTATTAAATGCAAAAACTAATATTTTACAAAGATTTTCTAAAAAGGAAACATTTAAAAAATAATTTCATCATTTGCGAATAAGTCCTGAAAGTTTTATTAAAAGCCGATAATTTTTGCAAGAATTTCAAAATCTTACATAAAACCATCCTTTGATCTTTCTTCTTAATAATAACATGAAGTCATAATGTAATAATATAATTGCATAATATTATATATTAATATAATTAATATTAATTACTACAATAATTTAATAACATAAAGATTTTAGGTCTGTTCTATTATACATCTCTTATATTTTTTTTTTTTTTTTACCATATATATTCATTTTTTTAGCAAATCTTTAGAGGTACCTAATTAAAAATATTTTTTATCATATATATATATATATATATATATATATATAAAGGAACTTAAACTTTTTGTCCTGCTTGGTGGCTGAGTCAGTTGGGCATTTGCCACCAAAGTTAGTGGTAGGTGATGGAGTTCAACTAAAAGCCAGGAATTTGAATACTTGAATGATTAGCGCTACACAGTCTTCCTACCTACAGTTTGAACCCGTCCTAGACTAAGGTAAGCTTAGTAACATTTTCGTGTATGAAGTAAGTTTTTAATTACTAAATTTTACCCTACTAGTTCATTATGTCTTCTCCCTTTTTTACACAAATCCTTTTCTTCTCCTGCAATTATTATACAAATTATTTGTATTTTGTAATTCTTATACACTTGAAAGTCGATTTCTTTACAATTAAAGCAAACATTTCTTAGTATATAATTTTTAAATAGTGCAAAATTCGATGATCTCTTTGAAACAAAATTGATCAACGGATTTTGATATCGTTTACTGCTTTTTTCAAACTCATCTAATTACTGTTTACTCTTCTTTTAATCAAAATCATTATTTTAATTCTGATGTTGTGTTTTGTAATTATCCAGCCAAATTAATTTTTAGAGGAAAACTGTTCTTTTCATATGTTTGTTTGTTTTTGTTTTGTTTTGTTTTGTTTTGTTTTATTCTTCTCTATTCATTGCAACAGTGATTTTGACTGCACAGTTGTAGTTTTTTTTAATTTTTTTATATCTTCTTAGCAGAATTACTTCCATATTAATTGAAAGCAAATTAGGATATTGACGCTTTTGCTGTTCGAAACAAATTTCGCATTGCAAAGACTGAATTATCTCCCTTAGTATTTTTTAACTTAGCCTGATAAAAATTAAATATAATTCGTTATTTGCATCCAATCAGATGTTAAATTTGCAAAACAGAAATAAACAGTTACAGTTTTTTTTAACTCGAAGTTAACTCATTTGAGTTTAGATTAAAAATAAAGAAAGAAATAGCGATCGAAATACAACGTAATTTATTTCAGCTTGCTTAATTCCCGTGGAAAAAATTATCACAGATATAAAATTCCTATGGGATGATATCCTTTTTCAAACCTCTGGAAACGTCTTCATATCATCATTCATAGCGCTTGAAAATCTAGGATCACAAAATAAAGAAATATTAGGTTGTTTGGAAAATTATGTTCGATTTGAGAACAAACCCTTTGTCTTCTAATACATTCTTATAATAGTTGCACAAAAATATATTACTTATTCTTAATGATTCAAGTGTCCTCTTTGATAATTTTATATCAATCTCTTATAGAATTTAAATTAAAGAATTATATACCCTCATCTTGAACATGAAAAAAGAAGAGATGTGGTTACTTTTTTGCATGAGTTTAAGCTTGGCCATAGTTGTTCCAAAATGCTGTCAACATTAACAGGACGTGAGGGGGAGAATCATCTTGTGATCAGGCAGTAGGGCACCGGTTCCTGAAATCCGCATTGTGGGTGCGAGTCTTGAAGATCAAGATGGTAAAGGACGTTCTTCTGCAAATTGACAATCAACATCTAATAACACTAGTTGGGCAAATTCCACGTCAGAGAAATGTCTGTTAATAGGTGCCAGATTTTTCAACAATATCGAATCGTCTCAAAAACATTAGCATGGTGAAGAAATTTGATAAATGGGCTCCACATGAACTCAATGAATGTTAAAAGGTTTGACGTTTTGAAATGTGTTCGAAGTTACATTTTCTCAATTCGAATGGTTCATTTCTTGATTGAATAGTGACTTTTGATGAGAAATAAATCCTTTATGACAATCGTAGACGTTCAGCGAAATGGTTCGATCATGAAGAAAAGCCCAAACACTTTCCAAAACCGAAATTGCACCATCAGATTACGATGACTGTCTGGAGTTCTGCTATTATTGTTATCAATTACAACTTTCTGGAATCTAATTAGAGCATCACTGCCGAAGTTTACTGTCAGTAATTGGAAGAAATGCCCATTCAGTTAAGCAAAATGCGACCGAAAATGGTCAATCAACGAGATCCAATTCTATTTCATGACAATGCTCGGTCACATGTCGTCAGGATTACAATACAGAAGGTCACCGACTTGGGATACGGAACTTTGCCACATCCACCATATCCCCCTGATTTTTCACCCTCTGAATACCTCTTCTTCAAGCATCTAGACATTTGTTTTAAGCCAAAAGACATTATGTTGCAAAGAAGATGCAGAAACTGCATTCAAAGAATTCTTGGCGTCCAAACCTTTAAAGTTTTATCGTAAATGCATAAATAAATTTGTAACTCGCTGGTAGAAATGTAGAAATGTCCAGGGTTCTTATTTTGACTAATTTAAACAGTGTTGAAATACATTAATTCAGAAATAAAAGTTAAATCTAAAATTGGATATGACTTTCCAAACCAAATAATATAAGAATGGTAATTCAATATTTAGAATGTAATATTTATTTCGAACACCAAAAGCGACGACTGCCTAAAATTACATGATTATGAAACCTTTAAATATTCAATATTAAAAAAAAGGGTTTCTGTAAAATTATCGCACAATTATTGTCTTTCCCTCTGGTACATTCTGCTTTTATATCAAGCGTTTACATATAATTACATTGTTTCTCTTGAATCCCGCTATATTTGGGCACAAATCATTATAATGGAAAGTTTGAAACATTGAACAATGCAACGATAAATTTTCTTCTTAATGTTTGCCTCCCCTAAAAATAAACAGGTAGAACTCAATTTTTATGCACTTTATTTCATTTGCTGCAACAATTATTTCTAATCAGTTTTCATAAACAACCGTAAAATATATTTATTTTTATCTTTTGTTCTTTTGAATAAACGCAGATGCATAAATCCATTAAACAAATGAATTAATGGTTGATGCAGTTGCACATAATTAATGTAATCATGTCAATTTATGCATATTATTCGGAATGAACGTTTTGAGTCACATAATCTTGGAAACGTGCATAATCGGATAATGGGGAAAAGGGTGCACTGGGCAAAAAGGGTGCACTGGGCAAAAAGGTTGGGTACCTTTATTCTATTTGAAAACGCCAACAACTTAGTATAATCATTACTTCGGTGTTTGTAAACCAATTTTGAAAGTTGTATGTGGTTCTGAAATATTCTCAAAGCACTTGTCTGGGATGAAATGTTAGAATTGGTCTACTTCGGATAATTGAAAAATTGATCTCAATTTTTCCTTCCATTTCGCTTTCGGATAATCGAAGTTCGGAAAATCGAGGTGCGAATAACCGTGTACGTACTGTATTATGAAAAGAATGTGTGAATGATTGCACCAATGAAAATAACCTCCACAGATTATCTGAAGGGAGCAATAAAGACAATGTGTAAGTAAGAAATTAAAAAAGAGACCTTTACAAAAGTCTTGCAGCATCAGTGTCAACCAGAGTCAAGGCAGTGATCAAAAACAAATACTTGTAAATACTTTTCAAAATAATGCCGATTTCTTATTGGATAAGTTATTGCACAAGATAAGAGACTAATATTTTTAAATTGTAAAAAATCATATTTTACTGATTTGGAGGTAGAGCTTCCAAAGTTTAGGTTTAATACGACCTCCATCCAATAATGGTTTTCACATTTAGCGTATTAAATTTTTACTGAAATGATTGTTATATTTGTTAAAAAAAAAAAAAATCAAAGACAATCTGAATAAAAATGAAAAAGTTTATTAAGTTACTGCTTGGAACCATTAATTCTGAGAAACATTTACGAATTTAATTTAAACTAGCGTTGTGTTTACATTAAAGTTGAATTAATTTAACTTTTAGATGTTAATGTTTAGTCGCCGATTTCCCCATCCTATTTCATTCATATGTCTTAGTTTATAGAATATTTACTTGACAAGATGTTTTCCATACAAACTTTCAATATTAAAAAAACCTTATCTAATATTATCTTTGGTATATATAAGCAAAGTGGGCGCAGGTTTTAAATTTACAATTATTTTAAACAATTCACTTGACGTTATTTAAAAATGCACTGTAGAGTTTGAACATAAAAACACGAAGTTGTCGCTTGGACATAAAAATAAAACATTTTTTAAATCATTTCACTCCAAGCAAGGCAGTAAAGCCACTAAGACGCAAGGGGGTTACCGAATGTAAGTTAATAATAAAAAAAGAAAACATTATTAAGGAGAGAGAAAAATAAAAGTTCAGGAATTAGAAAGACAGAAGATAACGATTGACATTGCATTTAATTTTTTGAAAATCAAACTTGACTGAAAAGCAAGTGGACGGAAAAGAGTTCCACAAGCGAGAAGTACGAGAGATGAAACAACTAGCATATAAATTAACGTTACATCTAGCCATTTCAATTGTAAAATGATGAGATCTTACCGCCAGTCTAGTACTGCGCTTAAATCACAAAGTCTAGGTACTAAAGAGGAAAGCTCATCAGAACAATTATCATGAAAATATTTGTAGAAAGGTTCCAGGGAAGCTGGGTTACGGCGGTGTGAAAGTGACTGAAGCTGAGATGCCAGATTCTAGCGAAGAAAATTGTCTAGCACGACACAGTGAACAAACTTTTAAGAACTTTTAATTTAAGAAGTGTTTTATGACCATATAACGTTGAAACACCGGTTCCTGTAAAATCACCAAAGTTAAGCAACGTCGATCATGGTCAGTACCTTGATGAGTATTCGCTTTGGAATACTAGGTGCTATACGCTTGGATGTGTGGGCGGTGTAATGGATAATGGCTCGGAGTTGTTAATCGTAGAACCGAGTTCCATTTCCCGTTGGGTTCGTTATATTCACTTACACGCAAATACCCTTGAGAAAGATATGAATCCACCTCTTCTTCTCCCAGCTATGGGTTAATTAGTAAGATTTTTATCACTAGATGATTATTATCTCAAAAAATTTTACAATGTAAAAATATTTACCGGCTTTAAATAACCTGCAATGGGTTGATAAGCCATAGAAAACGAATCAATCAATCAAATTTAAGAAGCCAATAATCAAAAGAAAATATGTAAATGTAACAACTATTATGGGATATCTGTCTATATGTCTTAGATGAGGTATTGTAATTATTTACACTATTTACATTGTTTGGATTATTGTTCGTTGTAGCATACCTACGGACGATAATGGGTATGTCCCCATTCACATAAATACAGTAGTAAATACTGTATGTTGGTTGGCAGTTAGAGATTCGTCTCCAGATGTGCTGGTCAAACTCTCTGCCTCCAGGAAGAGAGGATCCCCAGACGAAGGGCAGAGTCTCGTCTCGGAAAACAGCTACCCGACCCAGTTTATACGAAGTCTACGGGGAATTTTTGGCTGAGCCTACGCGCTTGTATACACCACATTAAATTCGGCCTTGTGCCACATCTGACCGCGTGGGGCGGTTGGTAGATATCCTGCAGTTGGAGATTCATTGTAGAATTCACTTGACTCACTTCTAGCAGTTGACTACTTCTTCTAAGCGCCGCTGGCGATTCTTATGTGTTGTTCTTGTTCTAAGTATTATCGTTTATTACCAACCTTCATTTGATTATTCTATTCAGTAACCTTCTCTAGGTTGCAACAGTTCTCATCTTCATTGTATGTATAACACCTGAAGAAAGCCAGAGCTTACAACGCCCGAAACATCATGAATATGACAATGAAGATGAGAACAATAGTCTGAACAATGTGTAAATAGTTATCATGGGATAGTATAAATTGCTCCTATTGGTGTTGAAGACTAACTATTATATATTTTGAAAGCGGCTCGGATTGAAGAATCGGAGAGCCGAGTTCGAATTCCAGTCGAATACATTGCATTAACTTACGTGCTAATAACCTTGGAAAAGATATAAATCCTCTTCTTCACATCCCACCAGCGATGGGTAAATAGCAGGAAAGACCAGGTTCTATAGCCTTGGATAGCAACTGCTTGCTTGCTTCGGCAATTGTTTGAAGATTCGTCTCCAGCTGTGCTGGTTGAACTCTCTGCCTTTGGGCGGAGAGGAACCAAGACGAGGCTATACCGAAGGGCAGAGTCTCGTCTGGGTATGTCTCCATTCATATAAATACAGTAGTAAATACTTTATGTTGGTTGGCAGTTAGAGATTCGTCTCCAGCTGTGCTGGTCAAACTCTCTGCCTCCAGGAAGAGAGGATCCCCAGACGAGTCTCGTCTCGGGAAACAGCTATTCGACCCCGTTTTTTACGAGGTCTACGGGGAATTTTTGCCCGAGCCAACGGGATCGGATACCCTTGTGCCACACCTGATCGCGTGGGGCGGTCGGCAAATATCCTTGGATGGCAACTGGTCTACCGCAGAAAGAAATGGCAACCTACTTCAGGAAAAAATCTGCCTCGTCAGTCATGTATCGAAAGATACACGATCGCCTAAGCGTGTATCCCGCATGGCACATAACTGACTGACTGAGGGTCAAGTGTAGTTATCCCGGTTTTGGGATTAAATCTTACGAAGATTAAAAAATCCAACTTTTTTTTTTTTACATTCAGTGAGTGCGGATTTGTGTAAATTGATAAGGAAGGTAAGGTTATTTACCTTTCATTTGATACGATGTCCAAAATTTTCTGTTACAGTAACGTTCACTCTGTACAAGGTAGTTTATATGGATCGGTGGGGAAGATATCGTTTAACTCTAAACTTGAACAGGTTAAGGTTATAGCGATCGGGGAAGCATCCTCTTGGGAGTTTGGGCAGTGGTTCACGGGAAGAAGCTGTTTGTGTGGAACTTACTTCTCTCCGATGGAATACAAAGAGAATGTGGATGGTTTGATACAATGTAAGTGGCGTGGCGGCTTCTAGCCATAAAGGTTAGACCAGGCTGAACAACAGACGTAATTCAACCGAACACTTTCTATGATCGTAGCGACAGAGAAGTGAGAGACTCGCCACATCCCGCCTGTAAAGATGAGGTTGGAAAATCGAAAGTTATTCTTCTCCATCCTTTTTTTGTCTCATCACTAGTTGTACTAATAATAATGCACGAATCAGTGACAATATCATCTATCATATGAATTTAATTACAGCTGCCTTAAAGTCTATAACATTACGATAATAAAGCATAAATTTATTGCTGTTGATTGAACAAAAAAGAGATAATTCAGCAAGTGTTATTTTGATTAATCTATTGTTGTCTCAGGTTTCATTATGTCGATATTTGATATTTTAGAATCTTGAAAAAAGATCTTTCTACTTAGAACTGCAATTTATTAATATTCATAGATTATTTTTTGTGTTTTTCTAAAAACAAAATGAACCAAAAAGAAACTTATAATGCGGCTAGGAATGTTGGTGTTTAGTCAACAAAAAATATCTCAATTTAAGACTTTTATTATCTAATTAAAAATCTTACAGTAATTGTAATATAATACGCTTCAAATATTTCAATTTATACAAGTCTACTTAAGATAAGCTCCTAAAATTAGTCTTTTTTATTGCAGTTATATTAATGTGCTACTCTTGTAAATTCATTAGCAATCATATCTGGCGTCTTGAAATCAAGAGACAACAAGACCCTTCACATCTCTAGAACTCTCCTCGTTACTGTTCCTGATTTTAATGATAATTTCAGTTCTTCTTTGGATTTCCAAGTCATTTCAATCTAAATCTTCACGCAAGGCCTTTCCGAACTGTTTCAAGCCATCCAATAACGATGGCTACAATTGCCATCTTCATATTCTAAAAAGAAAAGTCTTCGGGTCCATCGAAATGTTCATGTATTTTTATAGTTTTTAACATTCTTTAAGTTTTATTCTGTCAACAACTGAAACAACGAGTTCCCCTAACAAATTTTCTTCTTTTTATTAAAGATATCTAAATCTGGTAATCTGGTTTGGTTTAGGTGATCCAAGAGAATTATTATTTTTTTTTTATTCTCTTGTGTAGATACTTTTTTTTTCATCTGTTATCATTTGATCTGATACCTTTTTCTCCATGAAAGCGGAATTTATCTTCCAGCCAAAAGTATGACGTACAAATCAGAGGGGAGAAACAGATTCCCGGACCCACTACCACCTTAGACAAAGCACAACATAAAAAATTAATATCGAGATAAATTTCTATATAAAAAAAAATCAAATGACCCCAAGTGATCATAATTTGACCTTAAAAACCAAAATGCAGTTTGTTTGTTTTTTTCGCTCAGACCCCACCTGTTCAAAATCCTGAATTTACCTCTGCAATCTAGTAATGGAGATATTAGTCGTTTCTTTAGGTAGGAAATCCGCTTTCCAGCACTGATGGCGTTTCCTTCCTAACCTTTTCTAGGAATTAGTGTGAAACGTCAAGATCTTGATTACGTCACTATTTTCTCTTCAAGTCGCATGTGCTAGCCATTTTATTTTTTACTGCTGCTGAAGGCTCTCAAGTGATGTAGTGTCTGTTATTTGGTACATTTCTTTGTTTGTGATTCTGTAGGGTCTCTCCAAGACGATCGTAGATGTGTTGTCTTCGCTAATACCTACAGAATTAATTTACTGGAAGGCATTTTAATCATCGGTCTTAGCAAGCATTTGTATACAACTGACAGGATACGGCAAGTCTCTTCAGATCCCTAATATTTATTTCGTTATTCATCAGATTTAAGCATTATCGGGATTTAAATCATCTTGAACTTTTATCAGATTACCTAATTCTAAAACTTATTCTTTTGTTAATTATAAAATATCATTCTCTTAGCTAGACTTGCCATCGACAAAATATAGCATTTATTAGTCAATATACTTATTCGAACTGTTGTTCTTATTTTTTCTATAGATGTTATTATTATAGATACGATGTTTCGACCAACTACTCTCTAGTCATCTTCATTATTTTTGTCCATTTATGTGATGATTATTGTGCTATTTTTGTATCTCTGACGTCTGTTCTTGTTCGTTCTTGTTAAATCATAATATATTGTTTCACAATCTGATGCAGGAATTGAACTCACGACGGCAGAAGCATTTTACTAGCCAAAACTTATATCCCTTACACAGCCGTCATTTCTGAAATTGGCGTCCAATGAATGAAAAAGAAAACTAAATAAGAGTAAACAAAAAAAAAGAACTCATTAGACATTGCAAATGTAAATATGATAAAATGAAGTGGTGAAAAAAAAAGCGAAAATGAAATTGTCACTGTTGTCATTTTGTCAAGCAATAATGGATTTCTGTAATTTCTGTAATTTCTTCCCTAACTTCATTTTTTTTTCTGTTAATGAATCCATATTGCTGCTTTTTTTTCTTCTTCTGATTTGTTTTTGTCTTTTATTATCACAATTTCATTAAACAAACTCTATTCGCAGCTACTCTTCGTTAATGATTCTTTTTGTCGACAAAATATTTGTTTGTTTGTTTTTTGCATTCTTTCTTTCTGTACACTATGATAGTTCTGTACTTATTATTATTATTATTATTATTATTATTATTATTATTATTATTATTATCGACCGTCTCATCCGAATTATTAGTTTTTGTGTGATTATTTAATCGTATTGAATTGTTTTTGTTTGTTTCTTCGTTTTCTCAATGTTTTCTTTACATTAGCAAAACTTTTAGATGACAATTGGCACCCCCCTTAACGAGAAAAAAAATCACAACAGATTCTAGCCCTGTTTCTTTTGTTATTCTTTTTACCCTTTTCTATCGAACAATTAATTTATCCCCACGACGACTTCTCTTCTTTTTGTAGCTGTTCACTTTTGTTTGTTTTTTGTTGATCATTTAAAGCATTTCCAACAATGTCTGAGTAATCGACCAATCCTCAAACCAGGCAATTCCCATAAAGCCTACGCTGACTATTAAAGTTTCCCCCGTCTTGAAATCTTGTCAGTCACGTGGATAGATCTTTGTCGCTTTTGTAACCAAATATTCTATTATTCCCCTTTGTAGATGTGCTTGAGTGAAATGAATTTATGTTATATCTTTGTTTTAACTCGTCGTATCTCCATTTTCTCTTATTATTGACGTAATCATTACAAATCCATTTAATTTTATTCCGTGTTTCTTATCTTTTTTTATATTTTAAAATCATGTCTGGATGCAAAAGCCCAACAGAGAAATTCTATTCACTCATATCTAAGCGCTTTCAAATTCTTTCTTTTTTACTGTCCCATTAATAAGATTATGTCGTAATCGGCCGTCTTATCTAGTGACCAATACTATTGATAACAAATATTGTGCAATATTAGTCTGGACTAATTTAATTGATACAGAATAAATACAGTCCATAAGTCGTAATCAATATGATATAATGCGAAGACCAGTATCTGTGAAGCGTTCTCTGTATGACCATTAAAACTAATCAAGACTAATCGTTTGTTTTTTTTTTTAATTATCAAAATTAAATGATACTAAATGTTGCTTCTAGATAATTATCTAATGAAGAAATCTACTCAATGGCGCAAACAATCTGGAAAATTACTAGAGGGAGATATTTATAATTAGTAGTTATTGATTAATGGCGGCAACGATCTTAAGATACGCCTATGACAGTGTTGATGGCAAACATAGAAATAAAACTGAAGGAACTCCGAAATAGTAAAATAAAGTAAAGCGAGAAGAAAGGACTAAGAAGTTGGATTATATGGCCGCTGGCAAAAGGGGCCAACAAAATGCGCGCTACAAATTGAAGATGCCAGAATCAAGTATGTGCAACAATTTAATGATCTGGGAAATGTTGTAACAGACGATGTGGCATCTAAATTCGAAGGTACAATGGAATAGCAAAAGATGCTTTCCAAATGATGTTAGGAAGACGCATATGAAAGTAATCTTGAATGGAATTACATTTTATTGTAATTTGGCTAAGGTTTAAATTCAAAATTACACATTGCATTCTGAATATCTTGTACTTCGAAAAATGTTAAACTTGACTAAAATATCCTTGATAATTAAAAAATGTGTTCAACATTTTTTATAATAAGATGCCTTCCAAAAGCTAAACTAAAAAAAAAGTATTAAGAAACGGGAAAATTTTCAGTAGAAACCAAGAAAAGCGTGGTGAATGATGATGTAATATTTATCCTCTTCTATGGCAGTGAATGTTGCACAGTTTCCTCACAGATGAAGAGGAGACGAGGTACCTAGTTATACAGATGAATACTAAGAATACCATGGATGGAGCATGTGAGTAACGAGGAAGTTTTGATAAAAACGGAAACAAAAACGATACTTCTACTTAGAATCAGAAAGAGACAGTTGACATTTGGAGAAAACATAATGAGGTCGGAAAGCTTGGAGAATTTGACACTCACGGGACATACTAAAAGCAAGAGGGAAACAGTGATGAACCTACTTTACGGGCAGGTTTAACTGGATAGCAGAATAGAGAATTGGAGTAGTAAATAAACAAACGTTGCCAGAAGCTAGAAAGGATAGAAAATTATGCCGAATCGTGACCACCTAGACCCTGAAGAGACACAGCACAAGAAGAAGAAAATGAAGGTTGATAATTTGTAGAAGCTAGAATTGATCTTATGCATCTAAATTAACAGTGTACCCAGCGTAGTTTTGAAAAGTTTTTTACAGGTCAGTACTTTCTCGAAACATTCTAACGTTTAGTTTGATTTTGTTTAGCGGTGGTAAATAATAGTTTCAGACTATTATTTTTTGGTGGCAGTTTATTTGGCTCAGACCTCCTGAGGCTGGTCAGATAACAGACAAAAATAGGGATGCCGATTTTGATTGGCTGTGCCGAACGTGGGAATGTTAGGAAGATAGAAAGTGTTTTCAGGGAGTTAAGTTTTACACGTCTAAGAGAGCAGACGTGGTCATTTCGTGTCTCTGGGAACTTGCTCCTCAGTAGGGGTTATAAAGTGACCTTACTGGCTAGTTAGAACGTACACGTCGATGTGTGTAATAAAATAGATAAATTTTAAAATACTTTTTGTTGAAGTTCTCATTTTACCTCCGAATGCAAAAACATTTGGAAACCCGGCCGGGAGAAGACGAGCGAGAGAAGAATGTAACATATGAGTAAATCAAGACAGTCGCCCAAAAGGATCCCAGAAGAAGGGGGGAAATAAAACAGCGGCATATCAATCTCTATGAGTTATTTAATGCAAAAATCTAAATATTTTGAACACAATTTTATGACTCCAATAAAATATATTGTTGTATTTTTACTATAAATTGGTATCGTTGGTAATTTTACTATAAATATGTATTGTTATACTTTCAGAGTGTTTTGTTTTTGCTTGGGGGGTTCCTTATTTGCCCATAGCTGGGAACCTAAGAGGTACTAACACCCCGGCCCAGGGTGAATCTGGGAAGAACAGCCATGGTTCCACGCTCCTCAAAACCTCCAATCTGTCGGATGTAGTTTATCGTCATACCCAGAACTAGAAACATTCTTAGCATTGACAAGTAAAACTTAATTTATTTCTTAAAGCTTTTCTCTTTTCTCTCGTCAATTACTAATATCGCATATCGATAAACAATACTATTGAGTGTCTGTCCGTGCGTCTCTATTTGTGTCTGTCCGTGCGTCTATCTTTGTGTGTGTGAAATAAAGATTTTTGAATTAGCCGTAATTCAGTCCCATATTTGACACTCGTGGTGGAGACTTGACGAAACTCAGATTTACCTTTTTTCATTGCAGAAATATCATGTTTACGCGAACCTCGTTGTTCTTGATCGTAATCATAAAACTTTGATTGTTGCTAGGAGCAAAGCAAAGTTTAGTTGGTGTGGTATTTTTGGCTGGTTTTTTTTTTTTTTTTTTGTTTTTTTCATTTAAAGAGAAAAATAAGTTAACATTTCCCAAAATATTGGCAATAACTTTTCCCTTTTTAATAATGAAACACATAAAATTCGAATAAAGGTTTTAAACAATAATCCGGATGAAGATTTCGCCGCATTTTCAGTGATTTGCTTTCAACAAATAATTGAAAAAAAAAATTTACGGGTTCTATTCTGAACATTTCAGCCACAAATCCGGTTCGATTTTCTTGTTTCATGAGTGTAAACCTTATAACAATTAATGGTGTGTCGCTTTATGATTTGCCATATTTTGTAGCTTGTAGCTGGGAACTAATCGTAAAGTATGCGTTGTTAGGACAGAAAAAAGTGTGAACCTGTTTAAAGTGTAGCGACAAATTTCATTATGTCTTCATTATATGATTGGAATAAAGATATTTTCTGGCGTTTCCAAATGCACTTTTTTCACGCGTCATGTCCCTTCAGGAAATGGTCGATCATGACGCTCCACAACTTCCTGTGATTGGTAACTCTAATAATTGTTAGTCTCTTTACTATCCCTCTCAGGTTCTGTTCTGCCATTTCCTTTACACAGACTCGTTACATAGAACAATTGCTATTTCCCTCTGAGCCTCTTGTTTCCAATATGCAAAGTCAGTGTCAAATTCTCCAAGCACTCTTTCCTCATTATTCGACTTTTGAATGGCAAAATGAAAAAGATTCTATGCGATGCGTTTCTTCTTTCAAAATAACTTCGTCAGGTTAAAATAATGTTCTAATTGGAGGAATATATCTACAGACATGGACCCCACATACATACATACATATATATATATATATATATATATATATATATATATATATATATATATATATATGGTGTATCAAAAATACTTTTACAAATTTTGGGGGTGGTTTCCTCACACCAAAACAAGGACAAAAGTAAACATATGTCCGCAAATCCTTCCTTTTTGAGTTATTAAATTTAAAGAAAGTTTACGAGAGGTGGCGCTGCGTTTCCATGTAGACTAGGTTACATTTGTCATTCATGTACATTCGTGGGTAGTCTATCTTCACCGTTTCACGTGTGTAATAGTGAGTTAACAGAAGTGCTCCGTTTAACAATGGTAGGATATTCATATCGTGGGCAAGCAGATATGATTTTACATATAGCCGCACGAATTATAATGGACGCGAGGCTGCACGGCTGTATCATATTGCGTTTCCAAACCGAAGGCAGCCGCGTCATCCAACCTTTGCGGGTGTTTATTGTCACGTTGCTGAGACAGGATCCGTGACACCACAAACTATGGATGACGGAAGACCGAGATCTACTCGTACACCTGACCACGAAGAACCCATTCTACAGGCTGTCGGAGACGGTCCAGGTATCAGCACACATCAAGTGGCCCAACCATGTTTTGAGTCTTACAGTACCGCATAAAGGGTACTTCAATCCCCATGGTGCAATAAGAGGCTAGACACCAGCATCAGTTTACGATTAATGCGTGGGCTGGAATTGTAGGTATGGTAGATCCATGTGTTCTCCCAGCGCGTCTTACAGGAGCTGTCTACAGGGACCTTATTTTGAACACACTTCCAGGCCTGCTAGAGGATGTACTCCTGCTAATATGAAGACGCATGTGGTTCATGGATGATGGAGGTCCAGTATATATATATATATATATATATATATATATATAGTGCAACCAAAAAGGAAATCTTGACCAGAAGATCGGAATGAGGCGTGAAACTGACAGTTTCGATGTAGTGTTGGTTCCTATATTTACACTAACTCTCTAATTCTATAAACGCTCTCTCTACAATACTGAACACCTATAAATATAACAAATTTTAAATAACACACGTACAGGCATATATATATATATATATATATATATATATATATATATATATATATATATATATATATATATATATATATATGCACGCGCACGCACACAGAGACGCGCATATAGAAATTTAAATAATTCATGGAACATATATACATTTTTCTCTCATGAACGATGTACACGTCTAGAACTATAAATATTGTCCACAA
Organism: Acanthosepion pharaonis; assembly: GCA_903632075.3. Classification (NCBI taxonomy): domain Eukaryota; kingdom Metazoa; phylum Mollusca; class Cephalopoda; order Sepiida; family Sepiidae; genus Acanthosepion; species Acanthosepion pharaonis. The sequence continues at coordinate 1,162,276 of CAHIKZ030000089.1, read as the reverse complement.
ATGTCCTTAATAATTAAAATCGAAAATCCCGGAAGAAAATAAACGCCAATTGTCTTAAAATACGACAATTTCACACATATACACGCACTCATATATAATATATATATATATCACTACATATGAGGAATTTTATATGGATGTCCATAACGATCAAATAACTTCTTCTATGCGCGGTGTCCATTCTGGACTTTGCCGATCATGACTCTCCACAATTCCATGTCTTTTGTAGCCCTCAATAAATTCTGTCTTTTTCAGATCTCTCCCAAACCTTGTTCCGCCATCCATTTACTCAAGTTCGCTCGTTATGCGTTATTTTCCTTTTTCCCTCTTGTCTGTGAATATCAAATTTTCGGAGCTGTCTTTCTTCATTATGTACCCTATAAATTTCAACTGTCTCTTCTTGACCTTAAGTAGAAGTGTCCATTTTCTCTAAAACTTTCTTGTTGCTACCATGTTCAATCCATGATATTCTCAACATCCTTCTGTAGAACCACATTTCTGTTGCTTCAAGTCTCTTCTTCTAAATAGATGTTGAAATATGATAAATCAGAAACGAAAATGAAGAAATTCGTTCAAAGAAATAGAGTTTGCTCAAGTGTTTACCCGCGAAGAGTTCAAAATAACCAATTTCTCTTGGACGGAATTATACATTTGCAATGTAAGGAGACCGTTATACTGAACGTCGGTAGTAATCACATGCGGCTAGATCATATTTCATGAAAGCACTGAGTAATTCTTGATAACGCCTTTTGCATAAACACATGATTGGAGACAGTTTAAATTCGTATGTTGATCATGCAATAAACAGAATAGCAGACGTCTGTGACATCTGGTGAAGTATTTACAGGCACTCGAATCACTAGACTATTTGATGGGAGCAATTTTGGGTGTAGCGTTAAATGAAACGATTCTTTATCGGTCAGTGGCCAAAGGTAATGTGCTTTTCTACGGCAAACCGTCCACTTTTATACAATCAAGTTAGCATTAAAATGCTCGCTCAAAATACTTGGAATAAAATGTGAACATTCAGTGTTCTCTAAATATTCACTAGGACTCTTTACATTTCCAAATAACTAAAAATAGTTTTGATTAACAATTTAAATATCTGGGAAGTGTTTTATAAAAGAACGGAAAGTTCGACACGGAAATCCAAATCGCATTGGGATAGCGAAAAATGTCTTCCAAAAGCTAAGCAAACTAATAAGAAACAGAAAGATTTCGTTAGAAACAAAAAGAAATAGTACTGATATTTTATGTAATACGACACAAATGAAGAGACTTGAACAACAAAAACGTGCCTCTAGAGAAGGATGCCAAGAATACAGTGGACCGAACATGTGAGCAACGACAAAGTTTTAGAGAAAATGGAAACAAAAAGGACACTTATACTTAACATAAAGAGGAAAGAGGGCTTAGAAAACTAGATACTCACGGAACAGATTGAAGGCAAAAGGGACAGAGAAAAACAATGTATAACCTACCCAGCGAGCTTGAGTAAATGGATGACGAAACAAGGTTTAGAAGAGATAACAAAATTTATTAAGAGCTACAAAGTACAGGAAATTGTGGAGAGCCATGATCTCCAACGTCCTGAAGGAAAACGACACATAGAAGAAGAACTTTCTGCAAAAGTTTTAAACACTTCACATGAAAGAAATAAAAGAAATCGTAGAAGCAATGTCGATGGTACTAACACATTAATTCTAGTTTTCATTATTCCATGTTCTTATATGAAGAAAACGGAAAGAACTTTTAGAAGTTCTGTTCATATCTTTATACATACATACATACATACATACATACATACATACATACATAATACACATATACATACATACATATACACACCCCTTTATATCTCATTAACCCTACAATGGCATAGAACACAAGCAAATGTACCAAATACGTAAGTTTGTTTGCGAAAAAGCAATTTTATTTCAGTAATTGTCAAAGCTTTCTTGAAAGACAATTTAATCTATCTAGCTATTTTTTCTATGAAGGAACTTTTAAACTCTCGGAGAGACCATAGCTTTAATCGCTATCTATATAGCAAGAATAATGGACTAGCTATTAAATGTAAGAAGGCAGAATTCGTGGTTGTCAGCAAAAGAGGCGGCTCAAGATATAAGATACACATTGGGGATGTCAAAACAAAACAGGCACAGCAATTAAACTATCCAGCTGGAATAGTAACAGACGACATAAATCTGGAGGAACAGAGAAATAGAAAAATATGTTTTCCATAAAATAAAGAAAACATTCCGATATAGAATACTGCTAGAACCAAAACTGTGAGTTATATTTAATGCTATGTAATATCTCGTCACTTATATCAACGAACAGTAGACACTTTCCTCGGACTTGATGCGATAGAAATTTAGTTTTACCGACAAATGCATAGAATGCCTTGAACAAGACATATGAGCAATGAAGAAATCTTATGGAAAATCGAAACAAGGAAACCTACTCTTAAAATCAGAGACAGATTAAATTACTGGAACAAATAATGCGGAAAGAGGGTCAACAGAATTTAACAATCACGATATATATGGAAGGCAAGAGAAGCAGTACATCAAAGCTCAGCTTGTAGGACTCTCTCTGCTTTCGAGCGGAAAGGAACTCAGACGAGGCTATATCTATGGGCAGAGCCTCTTCTGGGAAAAAATAGACTGCCACTCGACCCCGTGTATGCGGTGTCTATGGGGAATTTTTGCCTTAGCGAACTCGATCGGAAAGCCCAATGTTAAAAACTGGCCTTGTAGGGAGGTCTCGGATAAATACACCGAGTTTATGAGAAAGAATTGCAAAAAAGTGTAAAATATGCTCTTTTCGCTCCAGATGTTCGCCATACCAAGCATCGTTTGCACAAACTTCAAGTGATTACCCTCTCTACCCAGACAAATTGTTATTATTTTATTGGTAGGAATATTATTATTATTAGTCAACACCTTTATTTTAATGGTGGTAGTATTATTCATTGAATGTGCGTGAGGCGTAACGGTTATCAGCTCAGAAAGTGGGATTAGCGTGTTGAGTTTGAATTCCAGCCGAAACTGTTACGATCCCTTTCGCACAAATACTCTCTGAAAAGGTAAGAATACGTTTTTTGTTTTTATTCCCGCCTATCAAGTGCAGGTTAAGTATCAGGGCTAATTGATCTCTCTAGATTTAGTCGGCAACAACTCTAGGAGAAAGAAAAACTTGTTAGACGAACAACTTCACCCCCGTAAAACGTACTCGATACTGAACTAATAGCATGAACACAAAGCGCGGAGAGACCATAGCGTTAAAATATCTTGGTTATGACGATAAACCTCATTGGGCGGCAAAGACTCTAATCAGCGGTGGCGTGAGGAACGTGGAGCCACCTCTTACTTGCTGTTGTTCTCAGGTCCATCCTGACCCGGGGTGACAGCACCTGTGAGTGTCCAGCTATGGGCAAATAGTAAACCACAAAAATGAAGTCAAGATACTATGAAAGTATAAAAATAAATTTTCATAGTAAAAAGATTACCAATATTTTTTTGTTAAGAAGAAAGTTTTTTAAAATATTACCAGCAATAGATATTTGTAAGGGAAAAAAAAGATATTACTAGCAATAGATTTTTGTAAAAGAAATTACTAATGCTCCACCAGAAATTAAATTTCGGCATTATTGACCCATAAGGAGTTGAAATGTCTAAACTCTACTTGAGAGTCTATAGAGTTACCATACAAACGTATTAGCTTCTTTCTCAATCTATTTATTTATTTATTTATCTATCTCAGTCTGTTCATATCTATCTATCTATCTATCTATCTATCTCAATCTGTCCATATCTATCTATCTATCTATCTATCTATCTCAGTCTGTTCATATTAATCTATCTATCTATCTATCTATCTATCTATCTCAGTCTGTTCATATCTATCTATCTATCTATCTATCTATCTATCTCAGTCTGTTCATATCTATCTATCTATCTATCTATCTATCTCAGTCTGTTCATATCTATCTATCTATCTATCTCAATCTGTTCATATCTATCTATCTATCTATCTATCTATCTCAGTCTGTTCATATCTATCTATCTATCTATCTATCTATCTATCTCAGTCTGTTCATATCTATCTATCTATCTCTCTATCTATCTATCTATCTCAGTCTGCTCATTATCTATCTATCTCAGTCTGTTCATATCTATCTCAGTCTGTTCATATCTATTTATCTATCTATGTCAGTCTATACATATCTATCTATCTATTTTATCTCAGTCTGTTCATATCAGTCTATCTATCTATCTCAGTCTGTTCATATCTATCTATCTATCTATCTATCTATCTATCTATCTATCACAGTCTGTTCATATCTATCTATCTATCTATCTATCTATATATATATATATATATATATATATATATATATATATATATATATATATATATATATCAGTCTGTTCATATCATATCTATCTCAGTCTGTTCATAGGCTGTTCATATCTATCCATCTCAGTCTGCTCATAGCTATCTATCTATCTATCTCAGGCTGTTCATATCTATCTATCTATCTATCTATCTATCTATCTATCTATCTCAATCTGTCCATATTATCTATCTATCTATCTATCTATCTATCTATCTATCTATCTATCTATCTCAGTCTGTTCATATTAATCTATCTATCTATCTATCTATCTATCTATCTATCTATCTATCTCAGTCTGTTCATATCTATCTATCTATCTATCTATCTATCTATCTATCTATCTCAGTCTGTTCATATCTATCTATCTATCTATCATCTATCTATCTATCTCAGTCTGTTCACATCTATCTATCTATCTCTCTATCTATCTCAATCTGTTCATATCTATCTATCTATCTATCTATCTATCTCAGTCTGTTCATATCTATCTATCTATCTATCTATCATATCTATCTATCTCAGTCTGTTCATATATCTATCTATCTATCTCTATCTATCTATCTATCTATCTCAGTCTGCTCTATCTATCTTATCTATCTATCTCAGTCTGTTCATATCTATCTCAGTCTGTTCATATCTTCATTTATCTATCTATGTCAGTCTATACATATCTATCTATCTATATTATCTATCTCAGTCTGTTCATATCAGTCTATCTATCTATCTCCCAGTCTGTCTCATCTATCTATCTATCTATCTATCTATCTATCTATCTATCACAGTCTGTTCATATCTATCTATCTATCTACCTATCTATCTATCTATATATATATATATATATATATATATATATATATATATATATATTTTTTAATTATTTTTGTTTTTAATATTTTCTGTTCAAATTTTTGGTTATCGTCTTTCTATCTCAAAATAACATAGTTTTTTTTATGCGTTTTTTTTCATAGCTGTTTTCAGGACTTATTCACAAATCAATATCCAAATCTTTTTTTTAGTCTTTGGTAAAAATTATATTTTTTTAAAATATGTTACCCCACATTTATCTATCTATCTCAAAACCTTTTGGCTTTTTTTTTTTGTTAAAAAGTATCTTCGATCTATCTATTTTCTTTCCACATTTGAGCTATCTGATCTGCTCTGATCTATCTATCTATCCTAATTGTCCATTATTTGCTTTCTATCTATCTATCTATCTATCTATCTTTTAATTATGTAATTAATATTTAAATCATTAGTCCTCGATATTATGTCATTATTATTTACTCCATCTATTTAATAAATTTATCTATTTTTTTTCAATAATTTTTTATGTTGTATTTTTTACTATTCTATCTCCATGTATGATATACAGAAATTGCTATCCCTCAGTCTGTTCATCGTTATACAATCGTATTTTCTATCTAAATCTTTCTTTTTTTTCATTTCTATCTATCTTAGTTTTATGTTTGTATTGTGTGTCATCTATCTTATCATTTATCTATCTATCAACCATCAGTCTGATGAACGGGACCGCTCAATAATTCTGTATCTTTCATCTATCTATCTCAATCTGTTATAGTTTCATATTTATCTATCTATCTATCTATCTATCTATCTATCTATCATATCTCAGTCTGTTCATATCTATCTATCTATCTCTATCTATCTATCTATCTATCTCAGTCTGTTCATATCATCTCATCTATCTATCTCTATCTCATCTGTTCATATCATCTATCTATCTCTCTATCTATCTATCAGTCTGCTCATTATCTATCTATCTCAGTCTGTTCATATCTATCTCAGTCTGTTCATATCTATTTATCTATCTATGTCAGTCTATACATATCTATCTATCTATTTTATCTCAGTCTGTTCATATCAGTCTATCTATCTATCTCAGTCTGTTCATATCTATCTATCTATCTATCTATCTATCTATCACAGTCTGTTCATATCTATCTATCTATCTATCTATCTATCTATATATATATATATATATATATATATATATATATATATATATATATATATCAGTCTGTTCATATCTATCTATCTCAGTCTGTTCATAGCTGTCTATCTATCCATCTCAGTCTGCTCATAGCTATCTATCTATCTATCTCAGGCTGTTCATATCTATCTATCTATCTATCTATCTATCTATCTGCCTATCCTCTTCCTTTTCAAATTTCTTAATTGAACTTCTTTCGTTCAGTTTCCTTTCACACTTTTTCCTTTTGTTTCTATTTTACTGATTCTTCAACTTCATTGTTTACAACCAAGTAAATTACAATATCATACTTTCCGGCTGTCACAGAGCTTTTTCTCTCTCTCTCTCTCTCTCTATATATATATATATATATATATATATATATATATATATATATATATATATATATATTTTGTTGTTGTAAAATATTTTTCTTCCCTTCCCTCTATTTCTCTCGCACCATTTCCAAGGTTGAGAATTAAATATTTAAATATTCATCCTTGCTGAGACTTAATCGCAGAGCGAAATGTAACAGTAGTTTTGCTAACAACGAGTGCTCCATGATCGTGGCCTTGTTTCATGTCAGCGCGGCAATGCTTAAGAATTAAGTTTACTCGTTAATTTGAATATTAAACGTTAATCTGAATATTAATGCAAAATATCGTGCAAACTAAATTACTGTTGATGCACATAACCAACACATTATATAAATTTCGGTTTTCATATTACGCTTTGCGGTTGAATTAACATAAAATGTTTTTTTCAGATCATAGACCTGTTAGCTTAATATAGGGAACACGAATTCACATAGATTCTCATTAACCCTACGATGGCATAGAACACAAGCAAATGTACAAAATACGTAAGTTTGTTTGCGAAAAAGCGATTTTATTTCAGTAATTGTCAAAGCTTTCTTGAAAGGCAGTTTAATCTATCTTGGTATTTTTTCTATAAAGGATTTTTTTTTTCTTTTCTTTTCGGTGGTTTACGTGTTGTCTGATTATTTATTAAACTTGGGGCCGGCTGATTTCACAAAGAGAAAGATCATAATTGTATAAGAAAAGAGAAAAAAATAATATTACGGCATTCAGCGCCAATATATATAAAACAAAAAACGAAATATTAAGGCCGAAATAAATGATTAACATTGATGGGTGGTTGCATGTGCCATTTCTTGTGGTTATAATAAACGTAGTTATACGCATGCGTGCGTTCATCATGCGTATGGGGCAGGTTCGGCGTGATATAATGGTTAGCAAGCTTGTCTCGCTTCAACAATTACTACTGAGTAGTGTTTCGATGTTCACTGGGTGCCCCACACTTGTGACACATCTAAGTTAATCTTAGAAAGTTACCATGGGTGTGGGCGAGTGTACGTGCGTGACGATCCACAAGAGTTCGCATTAAAATTATACAGTCACATAAACATATATAGTAACTCTGAATTTCGCGTTAACCATGTACACACTCACACATATGCATGCATACATATACACACCCTTTTATACGAATATATATATATATATATATATATATATATATATATATATATAAATATAAATATACGTATTACCAGTTTGTGACTTGAAGGGATAATTCCGAGGAGGATATAAATCCACAGAGAGCTCAATGTAGTCTGCAGTGCATTATAATGATAAGAAGACGGAGAATTTAATTATCCATTTTGATTACAATTTATTTCGTGTACACCGACTGGGTGAGCCGACTACTACAAACCACTAATCCCTTAGCCCTTTAATTTCCTCTCTCCCACCTTCTCTCCCCACTACCAATATAATGTGCCCATTCGGTCTATTTTCTCCATTTACGGAGGAGATTTCGATCTGAAGAGTTGAAGACCTCGGTGTTCACGAAATAAATTATAATCGAAATGGATAATTAAAGTCTCCGTTTTTTTATTATCATTATACTTATATATAGATATATATAATGGCTGGCTACACGTTTTCCGGACACAAATCCTTATAACAGACCCACTCAACCAACACTGTGGTTTATACTGCAACTATGCTAAGCAGACCTTAGTTACAGTTTCCGGGAGAAATCGCATAATCTAACATAATTATTTTTTTTTTTTTTACAATGACATTATGCTCATATCCTCGGTCACAATGACTTGTGACATTGTGCAAGCACATATATATATATATATATATATATATATATATATATATATATATATATATATATATATTTGAATAAAAGACAGACCACGTTAAGATTCCATGTAATAAGCTATTTCACCATAACCCCTTTAACAGAGTTCTGGATCATCAGACTTTACTTCCAAAAGCTGAAAAAATCTGAAAAATAAATATATATATATATATATATATATATATATATATATATATATATGCATACATACGCATATATCTGCATTAATATTCCTTGGAAATCAAACTAATGGTGTTCCATCATCACCGAGCGGACCCTGAATTTTCACCTATTACGATGAACGGTTTTCTCTCTTAGAGAAAGCCATTATTATATCCGATATAGTAACACCTTAATACACGGACGGAGCTGAATAGCTGAAAGAGAAGGAAAAACAACATGTCTTGTTCTCAAAAAGATTTTTATATTGCTAAAACATGTACAAAATTACATACCTCTGTGTCAATTCATTAAATACTTTCATGGTAATTATTCAGATGAGCTCTTAGTAATGGTTCCTAAACTTTTTAATTTAAGCGCAGTACTCGACTAGCGTCTAGATCTCACCAACTTACAGTTGAGCCGGCTAGATGTTGTCGTACGTTCTATGTTAGCAGTTTATTTTCTCACATTCCTCGCTTGTGGAACGCCCTTTCGGTTCCATGATTTCCAGCCAATTTTAATCTGCAAAAAATTATATGCAATGCCAGTTGTCATCTACTGTCCTCCTTCTCATTACTCTTTTCTCTTCCCACTCATTAATGTTTCTGTTCCTAATTCTTCCAACCCCTTGTGTCCTAATGGCTTTACTGCTTTGCATAGGGGTGATACAAAATACAAATATTTATACAAGTTCCACGCAAAGAAACTATAACACTTGTATACAAAGCAAGCAGTGTGAAAATGTTCTTGGTCTAGGTTCTCGAAAGAAGACTGACACCAAATTTAACAAGTCGTACTCATCTAACACTTGCCTTGTAATTATCTCTGGTTATGTTTTTGCTATTCTGGCAAGTTTCCATACCACCATATGCTACAAATTTCGAGGGAAACTGCATCTTGGCTGATCTGCAACACTCCACTGGGTCATATTTTTGGCCATCTTCAATCTGGTTTCTTTGGGTGGCTTCGTCATTGTTCCAAATACGGAAAGAATGTAAGAATTCGATGTCAAAAATTAACGGTATATAGTGAAGAGAAGTTGCTGTTATAATATATATATATATATATATATATATATATATATATATATATTATATATTAAGCTTTTCACCCCAAGCAAGGTGGGAAGCCACTAGGACGCAAGGGGTTACAGAAGATTTGGAGCAAGATCAGATGGGAGTTATAGAGGAAAGGATGAGGAGGAGGGTAGTGGATAGATCAAGACAACTGGAGATGTCTATTGACATTACACTTGAATAGTTGGAGATTATAGCTATCAGGGAAATTGGAATAGGAAAGGGAGTTCCACAGGCGAGAGGTGCGAGACATGAAGCTATTGGAGTAGAAGAGACGGCTACATTTAATAGTTTCGACAGTGAAAGGGTGAGAGCGGGATGCCAGCCTCGTAGGGCGCTTGAACTCATGAAGTCTGGGAACCAGCGAATGCAGCTCCTCGAAGCAATTACCATGAAAGTATTTGTAAAAAAGAGAGAGAGGCGACGGTGCGTCTGTAAGAGAGCGACTGTAGACGAGATGCCAGAACAGGGCCAATTATATTGCATATCCGCCTCTGGGGCTTATCAAGAACCCCGAGGCAAACAGAAGGGGCTCCAGATCATATATGGCAGCAATACTCCATGCAAGGGCGAATTGTTGATTTGTAAATCTGAAGGATCGATTCCAGGGAGAAAAATTTCCTGATATATATATATATATATATATATATTAGAGAAAAGAACAAAAATTTGAGTTACCTGCAAATTTTAGCACGGCCATTTTTTTAAATTACTCTCACCTATTTATCTCTCATTCAGAACCCCTGCTATGAAATGTGATAATTAGTTATGTAAATGATCACAATATGGTCAATATTTAATCAGTAGGAAACGCAATGCGAAACATCTATTCGGGTGGCTTCTTCCCAAGTCTTGCTTTGTGAAACAGAATCCCAGGAGGATGCTTTCTCGACAACTGCAAACTTAGCCTCTTCAAGTCTAGGGTTAATCGTTATCTTTCACACATATCGCATAAACTGTGCCCCTTACTATTGCCACTCACATAATAACCACCTTCAGTGACACTCTAGTTTGCGTGACCCTTGGGCCTTGTATAAGTTGAACTGTAGTAAAAAAAACAATAAATATAAGCTGGCATTTATTATATATACCAGGTGCTATCGAGTTCGAGGAATTTGAACAGGGCGTACGAACTGTACATGCTTTAGCTGCAACTGCATGTGAGCAGTAGCCTTTGTAGGTCATTGTTCTGACTCAGAGATTATTTGATTGATTTGTTTTTTTTACGACTTATCAACCCTTTGTGGGTTATTTATAGCCGAAACGTATTTCGTGATGCATGAAATTACTTACAGTACCAGGTGTTCCCAACCGGTCTCCCATCTAGTACTGACCAGATACGAAGCCGCTTAACTTCGAACAAGAAACGCTGTTTCCTGAAACTATATTTCTTTTAGGGTAAGGTTCACTCTGTATAAGGCCCGGGGAGCACTCGATGTTGAAAGTTACGTCCAGAGGTAGTTTATACAGACAGGCGGGGAAGATATCGGTTAACTCTACTTGAACAGGTTAAGATTATAGTGATCGAGGAAATGGTTTGCGGGAAGAGCTGTTCGAGTTGAACTTACTTATCACCTATGGAATATGGGGTGAATATGGGTGGTTTGATACGATGTGAGTGGCATGGCGATTCCTAGCCGTGATGGTTAGACCTGTCGGAACCAAAGAATGAGTAGTGAGAGCCTCTCCACATCCCGCCTGTGAAAGTGAGAGGTTAGAGAATGGAAAATAATTCTTCTCCTACAAGGACTCGGAGACGTTTTTGAACTCTATCAAGACTGGAAAATGAGGACTGGGGGGGGCAGTGTGTGTGTGTGTCCTGGTTGAAACGGGAGCAAGCCATAGATTTGTATAGGTGAGAGAGTTAATGCGTCAACGTTAAATATTACATCTGACATACAGACTACTCGTGTGTTTGAGAAAGATCACGTGAAAGGGCGTATGACGATAATAGCGGCGTATATTGGCATGTCAGCGCGAAGACATCTGAATGCGTGGCCCACCTGGTTGGCACATTAACGTGGCCGATTTGTCAAGAAGGTGAGTTAAGAGATGTCTGAAAACCATACCACTGGCTGACCCCGTGTCTTGTGAGTGGAATTATGTAGAAGAAAGTCCAGAATTATCTATGGTTGTGCCAGGATGAAGTCACAAGTTATAGTGATCGAACTTACTGGCTTTATTCAACAACTGATCACGCCAAATTATGCTCTCTCTCTCTCTCTCTCTCTCTCTCTCTCTCTCTCTCTCTCACACACACACACACACACACACACATAAACTGTAGCTAAAGTCCACTTCAGAAGGAGGCACGGTGAAATAATGGATAGCGGCTCGGATTGAGGAATCGGAGAGCCGAGTTCGAATTCCAATCGAATCCATTACATTCACTTACGTGCTAATACCCTTGGGAAAGGTATGAATCCTCTTCTTTTTCCTCAACTATGGTTAAATAGCAGGACAGACCGGGTTCTATAGCCTTGAATGGCAACTGGTCTACCGCAGACAGAAATAGCAACCTACTGCGGGAAAAAAATCTGTCTCGTCAGTCATGTATCGAAAGATACATGATCGCCTAAGCGTGTATCACGCATAGCACATAATTGACTGAAAGTCCACTCAGCAAAGTTAGAGCATAAACCACAGGTTGGCTCTGTTGCTTTTTAAGCAACACAAACTTGCCTGAATGGCAATAGGAAACAGAGACATTCTCGTAGACAGCTATACTCAGAAACGAGCAGCAAATATTTTTAAATTTAATTTCTGTTCTATACATATTTTCTTCCAGGGTCGCAACAAGAGACCTAAGGTCAGACGTCATGGCTTAGCGTCATGACGTTTTCCACTGAACATTTTCGTAAAAATAAAAATAAAACAACCGAAGCTCACACACATTTTACATAGAGAAAGCTCTTTGTAAGGTGCGAGCTGTACATTTGTGAACAATCTTTTGTATTTCTTTAAAACATGGGGTACCAGGGATTGCTTCAATGAGTCTAACAGAACCTTTTTCCAATCAAACTGAGGACTTCAACCCCAACTGAAATTATTGATATCTTAATGTTCAAGACTTTTTCGATTTTTGAGAATTATTATTATTATTATTATTATTAACGCTACATTCAAAGAAGCTTCTGTAATGTAATCGACCGTGATCTGACATCTCAAATTTCAGTCACTTTCTCACCGACCTGATCTTTTCTACAAATATTTTGATGGCAATTATTCTGATAGGCTTTCTTCCTTGGTGTCTCGTCTGTACGATTTCAAGCGTACAACTAGATTGGCAACTAGGTCTCACTGTTTTACTGATTAACTAGCTAGATGCAACCGTACGTTCTATTCTAATAATTTCTTTTCTTGTACTTCTCACCTGTGGAACTGCCTTCCGATTTCTTCCCTGCCACCTACAATCTTCAAAATTTTAATTGCAACACTAATCGCTGTCTTCTATTCTTTTATTGTCCTTTCCCTTCACTAAAGTCTTCCCACTCTCTTTCACTCCCAGTAACTCCCTCGCGTCTTAGTGGCAATATCGCCTTGCTTGGGATGAAAGTATAAAAAAAAATAACATGGATAATGTCTATGTAGGTCTACTACCTAAGACTCCAGTGTTTTTGTGTTCATATATAAATGTATATACGTGTCTGTGTATGTGTATATGTGTGTATGTGTGCGCGCGCCTGTGGCGGGGGGGGGGAGAATGTGGATCTACTGGAATTCCGCGTCCACACTTAAAGACATACATTGGTCTTAATGTATGCCTTTACATATATATATCTGCATGTGTGTGGATTGATTGTTAATTTAGGCTCTTTAATCTACTGTGATCATGTGCATGTGTAGGTATATGTGAGTGGTGGGGGATGCGTGTAGTGAGGTCAACTAGTACGAACTAATGGTATATTAAACAATCAATCTACAAAGATCGGATAACCGAGCGATAAGTGGAAATGGAAGGGGTAGGGGGTAGGGGGGGCGCTCTGTAAAACTTTCAATGAAGAATGTAAGTGAAGAAGAACAGTGGGCCACACGTGATTTTATTGATTTTTCGTTCGATTTTTTTGTGCGTATATGTGCGTGTGTGCGCGTGTATGTGGGTGTGGGTGTGCGCATGTGCGTGTAGATTGGAGAGGGAGTCGTTTCAGAGGGACAACAGTTATTATTGTATTTTCCTTCTTTTTTTATTATAACGACGCTAAACACCTTCCTTCCTTCCCCCCATTCTTTTTATTTTCCTTTAGATTACACGTTTTCGCCAGACAAGACGCAAACATCTGCTTTGTCTGCTTATAAATCGAAACTGTCGGCCATCTTCTCTGTAATTTATCAGCATAATGACTGACCAGAGACATAGGCTGAAGCGAATGCGAATTTAGGAACACAACATAATTCGAAATCAGGAATTTATTGCGCTTCTCCTCCTCCTTCATCTCTTTCTTTCTTTCTTTCTTTCTTTCTTTCCTTTTTCTCTCTCTCACTCCCTCCTTTTTTCACTTCCTCTCCTCTTTACCTCTCTTTCTCAATCTGTCTCTTGCCACCATTTTTTTCTTATTGTACTTTTTTGTGATATATCCCTCTCTTTCTCTTTCTCTCTCTCTCTCTCTCTCCCCCTTGCCCGTCTCTTTTTCAGTCTTTCTCGCATTTCATTTCTTTCAGCAATTTTGTTTATTTACTTATTGTAATTTTGTCCTTGATGCTCTCTATCTCTTTCTCTCTCTCTCTCTCTTTCTCTCTCTCTCTCTCTCTCTCTCTCTCTCTCTCTCTCTCTTTTCTCGCTTTCTCTCTTTAAGCTCTGTAAAAACATGCGTTTGTGAGGGACCCAGTAAAAAAATTCATTCAATCACCCATTTCCTTTTTATCTCGATTTTTCTTTTCTTAATATTTTAGTCATTTACTCCATCCTTTCTATCTATCTGTGTGTGTGTGTGTGTGTGTGTGTGTGTGTGTGTGTGTGTGTGTGTGTGTGTGTGTGTGTGTGTGTGTGTGTGTGTGTGCGTGCGTGCATAAATATAAAGTAAGCATCCGTCTATCTCGCAAGGAAAAGATAACACCCTGTCTGGTCAAAATTGAATTGTTTGTTGGGGAAACTGGGTGACCTCTCCGGCGCACAAGCCTGAGCGATGGTACATGGAAGGCATGCGCTGCACAGATCACATGCGCCCTCTCTCAGCCAAACCGACAAAATCCAAAGGAATCTTCCATATATATATATATATATATATATATATATATATATATATATATATATGACGTTCTATCTCTCCCTCGATAACTTTGTCAATGACTCTTTAAATCTGTATATATTTTTCACAACCATCTTAGCCCCTTCCCAATTGCTTATATTTTACCTTCTTCCAATGGTTGGACCTTTTAACCATATTTGCTTATATTTATCTATTTACTGGTAATTTTATGTATAACCAATTCTAACGTGTACTTTTACATAAAATATATGAAGTTAAATATTACGAGTTCAACCTGTAGTTGTGTATTCATGCAGACATGTACCAAATGAGATATATAGAGATTTTCAGTGTGGTAGATAGATAGATAGATAGATAGATAGATAGATAGATAGATAGATAGATAGATATGAAGAGATTTATAGATAGATAGATCGATAGATGTGAAGAGACCTAGATTTGCGAGGAAACGTTACGAGAAAAGGAATTGGTCAGTGTTAATTCGAATTACTACCGAGTCTTTCAACTTTCGTTTCACACTACTGCTCTTGTGCCAAAAATAAATAAACGAAAACACTACTTCGTTTTTCCCTGCTCTCTGTCTAATCATCGGATTCATTGACAAAAATGTCTTGTTACTGGCATGCCACTATGACTAAAGAAGAAGAGGCTACATGAGTGAGCACTTGAGCAAAACCACCTTACCTACCCTAGGCAGTAGCAGCAAAAAAAACTTTTACCCGCATAGTTAACTTTAACAAAGACCACCATTAATAATAATATACGTATGTATTCATATGCAAAATGTCATTGGGAATACCAGGTGTTGTAAGATTGGGTGTACGCATAGTGTAATAGATAATGGCTTGGATTTTTTTAATTGGAGAGCCGAGTTCCAATTCAGGTTGGGTTCGTTATATTCACTTAAACACAAATAACATTGGGAAAGGTATAAATCCGCTTTTTCTCCCTTAATTAGTAAGAATTGTATCACTGAAACTATTATTGTCTCCAAAAGTAAAATAAAATCGCGTACAAAATATTTTGATTTCGGCATTAAGTAACCCATAGGTCACTAAACAAAACTAATCAACCAATAAAACGTCTTTTTTTGTGACAAAAGTACCGAAAATGAGGGAAATGATTGAATTTAATAAGTATGTTTGCTTTTTATGGTCAGGGGTAACATTAGGATCTAATCCCTTATTGCGATATCTCGACCTCTATAACAAATGTCATATTAAGGATCGCTTTACGTCCAGTTTTCCATTACATATTGAACAGAATGCACAGAAATGATTGCCATTTCTAGAATATGGTTCTTCGCGCATTTTCACCGGTGCCTACTCCAATTCTTTCTCGATACTTGCTTTCATACGACAAAAAGAAAAAATAATTTAATCAAAGCCTATTTAATAAAATCTTGAGGATGGTAAGGTTAAGTATAAAACCTAACGCACTCGTTTACACATTGATAAATTCAGACTGGGAAATATTCTGCAATCGTTAAATTGTTTTAGCTTTTTATATTTTAGTAGCCAAAAAAAAAATTGTGTAATAACAACTTGTGGTTTTCCACTTTCTTTTAAAGTGGGAGATAAGGTCTGTTTGAACTTTCTTCTGCTATGCAGGGGGAAGATTTGAAGAAAAAACTTTGAATGCAAATAACTGTTTCTTTGACTCGACCAGGAACTCTTGTAGATTAAGAAATAGGTTAAGTTAGAAGCAAAGATCAATATCCGTATATTTATTTCGCACACTACATGCTGCTAAATAAATTGCACACAGGCTCGGCAAAATAATGTATACAAACGATGTTTCTTCAAGCAATCAGACGTAAAGACTTTTCCTGTATAAACTTTCATGTCTAGTGAAATTATGCTCAAACATGTTCACAACACTGCATTTCAGCATGAATTAGCATGAAGCAATTTATTATAATTGTTATATACCGTACCTATGAACACTAATGGGTATGTCCCAACACTCATAAACACGTTGGTCACTATAGTAAATGGTGGGAGGGGGTACGCTGCCTAAGCTGGCAGCCTGAGCTGTTAGCATGGGAAGCTCTTGCCATGTCGAACTCTGCATTTAAGCAGGATCCCAGGGAGGTAGACAGATACCTGATCCCGCGTATGAGGGGGTCTACGGGCAATTTTTGCAGGAGCCCACGGGTTCGGATTTCCTCACATTAAATTTGGTCTCCCTACCTCGTGGGGAGAAACGTAAATATCGTAATATGTTGTCTAAGCTGTCAGCGTGAGCTGTCAGCGTTGGCAGCTCATGCCGTGTCGAACTCTCTCCCTTCGGGCAGAGAGGAACCCAGAAAAGGCTATTCAGAAGGGCAGAGTTTCGTCTGGGGGGGAGGTAGACAGATAACCGACCCCGCGTATGCACGGTCTATGGACAATTTTTGCCCGAGCCCAGGGGCTCGGATTTCCCCATATTAAATATGGCCGTGAGATATTTACCCACTTCCCGACGAGTTAGCATCCTACCTCGTGGGAAAGCCGGTAAACATCGTAATATGCTGGCTAAGTGGTTCACCACTAGCAGTGGTTTATCTACGTCACGCCGCTGGCGAGTATTGTACTATGTTGATGTTTTAAAGACTACCATTCCATTTGCAATCTCTGCTCAGGTTATTCCTTATTCAGTAACCTTTTCTAGGTTACAACAAATTCATACATTTTTCATGTTCACATCTGATTTCTGGGGATCATCGCTGAGGAGTGACAGCAAGAATCCTCAGTTATCCAACATATTTCACATCATCTTCGCAGATCGCAGTCTGTACATTTCAAACCCTGCTCCTGACTTCTCACTCTTACAATCTCTGATCCAGCGTTGTGGGTACAATTCCGCGTGCAGCTAGTGTTATGAACATGATTCTAAACTTATAACTTACTCAGACCCCAGGCAAGGTTATTGTATATCTCTAAGCTAAATAAATGATCTGCTTTTTTTTGGCGTTTTTTTTTTTTTTTTTTTATTCTTCGCCATGATTACATCCGTTCTTCATCACTCGATGAGAATAGCCAATTTGGGTGTTGAAATCGCAATCTCTTTTATGATTTCAGTCTTCCAGGATAGTATCTGAGTGGTGCTGGTACCATTTGTCTCCATAACGAAGATATTTGCACAGTTCTATTTGAATAGCTGTTGCTACCCTGTCATGTCTGCTTTTATTTTCTTTTTGAGCCAGCTTATACATTTAGTGATTATGTGGTTTAGCCTTTGCTTCTTTATTCGCAAACGGTTATTATTATTATTATAAAAAATATTTTGACCTACATTTTGTTTTATAATCAGATGTCGGGTAATGTTTATATCATTTAGTACGCTCATGTAAATCAATATGCATTTCTCTTGTCTTTAATAATAATGTCTGAGTGATTTGCTTGTATTGTTCGATCTGTGTCAGTATAAAGATCTCAGAGGATGGTAACATATTCTTCCTCAACAACAGGTTCAGGATGATGTTCATACCAGTCTCGTAGTGATGACAGATGTTGCAATGGAGATATTGACCTACCCTGAGATGACGTATTTTGTACTCACCAGGTGTGAGTATTGAGTCTCCTGAAATAAGTTAATTAAACGTTTCAATTTATTGGTCACACAACCTACATTTTGGTCCCTTACAATTATGTTTGGTAGCTGCGTGTAACAGGTTTTGTTCCGGGGGCAACAAGAATAAACCATTTTATTTTACTATATTTGCACGTTCACCTCAAATCGTAAATATGCTGTTTCTGCCATAACGTTTATCATCAGTATTAACTGGTGACTTAAATTGTAGATCAAGTAACAGCAAGTATCCTCAATGCTGCAGCATTCTACTCGGTTTTCTAGTTGATTTTGGTAATTCTGTCATTGGAAAAGTTCTGAATTTTCTTCATTTTCTAATTCCTGTAATCGTTTTGTAAGGTTCTTCTGGACTCATCCAAGTGCGCCAGTAACGATGTCCATGCCGGCTACCTTCATTTTATCCAATTTATTCTTTAAATTCATTTCGAATCTTCAGGCTGTTATTATTATAATTATTATTTTCTTTGATTTCTGGCGTTTACACATTTCTTTCCGGATCCCGCCCAGGGACCTAAGGTTAGAAATGGCATCATGACACTTTCCACTGACAGAAAAAAAATTACATAGATAAAGCCCTTCGTAAAGTGTGGGCTGTACTTGTCAGAACAATTTTTTGTATCTCCTTGAGGCATGGACTTCCAAGAATCCCTTCAATTAGTCTATTGCAATCTTTTCCAACCAGTCCTAGGGCTCCAACTACAACATGGATTGTTGATGTTCCCATATGCCACATTTTCGAGATTTCTATTTCAAGGTCTTATTATTATTATTATCATTATTATTATTATTATTATTGTTGTTGTTGTTGTTGTTGTTGCTTTTATTATTAAATATGCCTTCCAAAAGCTAAGCAAAATATTAAGAAGCAGGAAATTTTCGTTAGAAACAAAAAAAAGTGTGTTCAGATACAATGTTATATCAGACAATTTCTATGGTAGTGAATACTAGAAAATCTCGCAAATTTAGAATAGACTTCAAGCAGCAGAAATGTGATTCTACAGAAGCATGATGAGATTACTATAGCCAGAACATGTGAGTAGTGAGGAAGTTTTAAAGGTAATAGTGTACAAAAAAGAGACAGTTGGAATTTTTAAATACATAAGAGGGGTTGGAGAATTTGACACTCAGCAGACATATCAAAGGCAAGAGAAGTCGAGAGAAACAACGAATAACTTAACTAACAACCTTGTGTAAATGGATGGCTGAGTAGGAGAGCTAATTAAAAGACATAACTTACGAAAAGTTTATAGGGTGACATGATTGCATAGTTGTGGAGATCGGCCGAGTTCTGAAGGGAGGCGCAAAGAAAAAGAAGGAATTATTATTATTATTATTATTATTGCTGTTTTGCATAAATCTGCCGCACCTTTCTCAGTATCTTGCAGATCTCAGTATTACAGTGGCCGAGGCAGTTTTAATTATTCCTTAAATTTCTAATTCCTTCAGTGTCAAAACTAGTTTTTGGTCACGGTTCCAAGTATACCAGTTATTATAGGTATGACCGTAAATCTCATAGTTTTTTGGGTTTTTTTATTTTTATCTTATTGTTCTTTGACGCCTATGCAAAGTCCTGGTATTATTCTCGTTTTTTTTTTTTTTTTACGCTTTTGAATGTCCATACCAGATGTTTGATGTTTGTCATTGATGAAATAGTGAAACAACTCCCCCCACCCCCATCTCCGTTTTCGCTCTCCTCTCAAACCCTAGTAAACACCGTGATCTATGCACCAATTCTTATGATCATAAACTTAGCCATTGTGTTCCATCATTACTTCAGCTCTCGACCAAAATCATCGCATTTTTCTTTTTATTGTTTTCATAGTCGGCTCACTGCTCTCTGCGATCAATCAGATTTTCTTTTAGGTGTTCACAGCTACCAGGTTTGGTCGTTTTGTTTGGATACAATGGCCGATTTCCATCTCAAAATCTCCACCTATATTATTCTTTTTCCCTTTTTTTAGTATCGCTTCATATGTGTTTACATAGACAAAACCAAATACCTATTATTATTATTACTAACACGGTAACTGCTAAGGTGTAGCAACGGCACATTCTACCTAGGATACATCCCTCTGTCTAGGATCAAAGGATTGCTCCCCTGTTACCTCTACCTGGGATCAGAGTGTCTATCTATGTGCCAGATCCCTTTAGTACTGGGGATATACTCTTTCATACCTTCCTGTTTTTGTTGCTCTGTGAAAAATGTTACACACACAAATACAAACACACACCTTACATATATATATATAAATACAAATATAGATAACTATACTCGTTTCGAAAAATCCTCGAATTTTTGATTTGCCAATAATCAAATCAATCTCGAGGGAAAAATGGTTTTAAAAAAAAAAGAGCTATAAACATGAAAATCTGTCGAAAAAAATCGCACAGATACAGGTTTGAAGCCCAAAGAAAAAACCCCGACATGAGTAAACAACTAACAAAAGAGCTCAATACAACCGTAGAGCAGACCTAGATAAACCTAGTGAACCAGACAAACCTACCCAGGTTTCACCTAAACGGATCGTCAGGGAAAGTCGACATAAGGTTAGAAATGGCATCATGACACTTTCCCTGACGATCCGTTTAGGTGAAACCTAGGTAGGATTTGTCTGGCTCACTAGGTTCATATATATATATATATATATATATATATATATATATATATATATATGGAATGGACCAAGTCCGACAATTATTTTAATATATTTTTCTTTATACGTTATTTTGATAGATCCAAATATTTAAGTAAATGTTCTGTTTATAATAAACAGTATTAATAATATTTACCAGTCTGAATGTCCGAGAAATCTCAAAGGGCACATATTTTCTTTGCGATTTCTCGGAGATTCAGGCCAATAAATGTTATTAATACTATTTATTATAAACACCATATTTACTTAAATATTTGTATCTATAAAGATAACGTATATATATATATATATATATATATATATATTTGAGGAACTGAACGTTTTAGATATGTGGATTGTTATTTTCTTGCATTTTGATATTCAGATCAAGTGTCTTGTTTTGTCACCGGGGTCGAAATGTCAGTATGTTTCCTCAGATCTACAGCACCGCCCCTTAGTATTGTTGCTAAGCTCAGCTCAGCCGTAGTCTAGACAATCTCAATCTTTCCTCAAATTCCAAATTCTCCAAATCCCATATCTGCTTTGGGAACAAATTTCAAGTGCGCCAGTTATTATACGCCCGATTCTAAATTCATCTTCCACGGTCTCTTTAGTTATCTTAGGGCTTATTACTCATCTAAATCTGTTATTATTATTTAATATTCACAAGATTTATAACGGCTCTTCAAGAGAAGCTAGTAAAAGTAACAATTTTTGATAATCAAATACTCTCTTTATTAGCATCTTTAGGTATCAAATTTTCATTTGACTCTAAGTGTTCGTTACTTTCCAGATTATTCTTGCCGTTTCTAAGGTGCTGAAACACATCCACTGGGCAATCAATACCAATTTTCTTTATCTATTTCGCCATTATGTCAATCACCGTACCAAGCCTATCAATAAAATCTTCAACTTCCAAGGCTTTGCGAGTTTAAAAAATTCAATTAGTTCATAGTTATTTAGTTTCTCTTCCGTCTTTTACACTCTCCTTGTAATAAAAGGACACAATGGATCAACGATTGATCTTTCTTTTTCTATTTTATCGCCAACCAATATGTCCGGTTTGCTGTGATCCAATTTCTTTTTCTTATCTATTTGTATTGTAAAATCCCACATTATTTTTATTATTATCAAGCGACATTGGGAAATTGTTTTGCATATTCATCTACATTGATACCGTAGTCTTTACCTACCTTTATATAGGAGAAAATGACTATTAAATAAAGCTTCAGCCACTTTAAAAGATGAACAGGTAAAGGAGTATTAAATTTGAATTAGAAGACATTTTTCTGTCTTCCTGGGTATGACGATAAACTATATCCGGCAGCAAGGCTTCTGATCGGGTGATTTTCAGGGACGTGGAACCACCTCTTAATTTCTGTCGTTCACCCCTGATCGGGGGTGGTAGCACCTATTGGGGTCCCAGCTTTGGATAAATAGCTAACCCCTAAACTTGAGTCATAATACTATGAAAGTATAAAAATAAATTTTATAGTAAAAATACTAGCAATACATTTGACTCTCAACAAAAAACCTCTTTGCAATAATGCATCAATGAAGCCTGATCTACAAATTGATTTCTTACAAAGAATATATATTCTATTCATACGAACCTATCCTAAAAATCGTATTGGTATTAAATAACTCATTGAGGTTTATAAAAGAAAATAAAGTAAACCAATTATTTTTCTGTTTTTCTTTCGTCTCCATCCCTCTGTCCTTTCCTTTCACTCGCTTTTCTTTTCGTCTTTTTCTTTTTTTTCTTTTTTTTTCTTTTCGCTTTCTTATTTATTCTGCACGTTCCCTTTGTCAAATCTTCTATCTTCCTCGTCTCGCTTGTGTCTTCCAATTCTCTTGTCGTGTGGAAACCAGCAAATAGACAGTACATGGATGTATTGTGTGTAAAACTTTCCACAGAAAGCACATATATTACACTAATCCTAGGGAGAAATTCCAAACAACAAACCGTCATTTTTGGTACGAACACAGTACTCATTAAAGCTTAAATAAATACCGTATTATCTCCCTTTCCAACGTTTCTATGCTGAATTCTCCTCTTTTGGATGTTACATCATTCAAGAAAAAATCCTTTTGTGTTTCCTCTTCTGTTTTTTTCCCTTATTACTTTTTTCCTTAAATTCTCTTACGACTTCAGATATATTCTGCACCTTACATTCCTATACTATTGACACGTTTTTATTTTCACACACACATACATTGTGTGATGTGGATATATTATTAGAGTATTATGTATGTATCACCTATTTTTCTAAGTTAAGAATTTCGTGGAAAAATGTTTCTGAAAGACCCACTTTCTAGAAACTCAAAAAGAGACAAGCTAAAATGCCACAAATCCATAAGGTTGAAACCAAAGTTGCGGATTCAACTGATCTCCTAATTTTTAAGTATATATATATATATATATATATATTAAAGAAAAACAGACCACTTTAAGGTTCCATTATAATAATTTATTTCCCCAGATCCCTTTTAAAGGACTCCGGATCTTCAGATAGCACTTCCAAAAATGTAACGAAAAACATTGAACTCTCAGGATTTCATCCTCCTTTGAATTACCCATACGGATTACCAAGTTTTCATAACTTATATATATATATATATATATATATATATATATATATATATATATATATATATATACACAATGCATTTTGCTAATAAAGTATGTATCACTTACTAAAATTGTTTGATCTTACCTTGTGTCATTCAATTTAATATTCTCTTCTATTAATTATATTTTATTCTATCTTCTTCGTTATGGTAATATATATATATATATATATATATATATATATATATATATATATATATATATATATTTTGATTAAAAAGAACCAACAAAGTTTGTCTGTAATAAATGCTTATCGACGCCAATATTCAGCTTTGCAAAGTCATCTGAATTTCATGGCTGACCCACAATGTCAGGGGATCAGATACAATGTAGTCTATTTAATAGTATTGCCTCCCAATTCTTGTATCACTGACTCAGTCTGTTTAAATGCACATACACACTACCCCCCACCGGCAATCACCTATCCAACCTGCATCGAAATCTCCACCGTTTTATTCTTACGCGTATAAATACATCATTGCAATAATCGGAACTTCCTGTACACCATTTATTTTCATTTCTTTTTTTTTTTTTTTTTTTTTTTTAATATTTTTGTGATCTTCCCGGTACACAATTATTAGGGTGTTGGGACAACGACACCGCTAAACTTGTAGGACATATGCCACTCTCACCTTCTATGGTGGGAGCGGTTCCACTGACTTCTGTTCCCGTTTCCACCATTGATAGAGGCTCCCCAATTTTAGGTAAGGTCCGCACAAATATCTGCACCTGTACAGCAGTGAATGGCTTTTATGCTTTTAAAAATTTTGTTCAGGTTTTTATGGATGTGTTTGTGTGTACGTCTGTTGTCGCTTTTTAATAGGATTTTTTTTTTTTATTCGTAAAATATTAAGAATTATATTTTCTCCTTTATTTTATTGGTTTTTTCACCAGATGGGAAACTATTAACTTGTGGGTGTTATGTATTTTATTTCATATTTTCATTTATTTCATATTTCCATAGTCAGGAAACTAAAATTTTAAAAAGTCAAGATTTTTGCTATAATTTGGATATCAGCAGCTGCTGATCATATTATATTTTTGCCGTAAATAAATGAAATTATTATTGTTCGTATCTTTGCGTCAGTGGCATCGCGTGGTTATGGCTAGAGAACATGTGACAAGAAATCTCCAGCACCCTCCGCAGTAATTTCATCTACTTCAACTGTTATTATCGTCTCAATATTCACGTTCATCGGCTATCTTTCACTGGAGATCAAGTGATAGCAAATCCCCTAAAAATCACCACACATCTTCACATTTCTATTATCATTATTGTCGGTTTTATCAAGATGGATATGATTGTTTAATAATTATCACTATATTTATAAATGATAATTTAATGATTATCAAATTCGAAATAATGTGTTAAGAATTATTTTCTAGACATATATCTCTAAAATTATTATTAAAATATTTAAATAAATATTTAAGAGACGCTAGGAAATGCCTATCTTAAAAATTCATGGGCGCCTATGAATTACATAAGAGCGCCTATTTTGCAAAAAAATACTCTAAAAGCAGTATGTATTACGCAGATGATTACGGTTTAAAATTAAACAGAACTCTGATATTTCTTAAATATTCGCCGGGCGCCATCTTATATATACATTTAAAATAAAGCTAATTTTCTACTTAATACAGGTAGAATATTAGTTTTATATTCTGACATATTTCGAGACCAGAAAAAAAGAGGATTGAATTGGTTATGTTTAAAATCAAATCAGCAGACGCTTCTTTGTACAAAACGAATTTTTTTAAAGTACTACAATATAAACGGGCTTTTTTAGCATTTAAGAAGTTTTACTATAAATACTGTATAAAAAATTATATCGATACCAAAATTTTAATGGATTTCTCCCTTATTCGTACAAATCAAACTTGTTCAAATCTTTTGAAGAGAGGTTTCAAAACCTTCATTTTCAGTTTGGTCATCCGAAGGAAAAGTACCAGTTTTGTCCTTATTTATTTTTTTCCCTTTTTGCAATGCCATTTAACTTTTCAGCCGATAAGCCCCCAGTTGGTCGAAGATCAGTTGTTTCAAGGGTACCAATGCCACCTCCAAGTCGTACTCGCGCCGAAACAAGTTCTTACGATACCGGAGACTGGAGAAAGAAGGAGTCGTTCACCCCTGCGAGTTCAGTTTCCGAAATGGCCCTCGGGGCCAGTGCGGGTAGTCTCGTTTCGCCCAGCATCGAAGAACAAATATCCAAGGTTCTGAAAAACAATATCGCCCAGCAGGTGGGGAGATGGGCGCAGCCTGAGAAGACTGTCCCGGACAATACCATCAAAGAAGCCGACGATACAGTATGATCTCACAGCACACATGACCACCTCTTTTGATGTTGTCAGATTTACTTAAACGATTACAATACCATCATTAAATATTCAGCTTCTAACCTAGTTTGTAAACTTGCCCCTCACTTTTAATGCAATATCCCACCCTGTAAATTCTACAGTGTCCCTATTTACATAATGTGTGCAGTAGCGAATGGGAAAAATATTTATGTTTATTTGTATTTATTTATCTTGCTTTCTTTGAATTTCACTTTTTGCTTTGCTTAGAAAGATTACATAAAAAAAAAAGGTCAAAATTAAAAATTTAATGTCGCACTCTTTTGGAAATTTTTTTTTTTTTGACGGCACAGTGCATTTGGAATTTCTTAAAAAGAAATGTTGCTCAAATCACAAAGATGTTTTGTTACCGATTGAATGACTTTTGTTTTTTTAATTTTTATTTTATTTTATTTTTTTAATTTTATTAATTTATTTTGTTTTGTTTTGTTTTCGTTGTTTTAAATCCCAGATATATAAATGTTTTAAATGCCTGACATATAAATGTTTTAAATCCCAGATATAAATGTTCGATGATTTCAGTTTTAAAAGATCTCGCCTAAATGTTGAACCTGCATTTTCGAAGACCCTGAAATAAATACTTTCAATCCGTTTGCTAAAACTGTTTCCTTGCGATCTGGCAACGTTAGAGTTTACACATCCGAGAGCTGCCTTTTCAATTAGTCATTATTTAAAGTAACATTATATCGATATTTGAATAGATTTAACATCTACATAAATATCTAGTTATATTTATTTGGGTTTCTTTATTATGATCTTAATAGAAGTTAAATATTTACCTGTTTTATAAACACTATTGCTATACTAGTAAATAATTTGTTTGAATATTTATACAGTTTGCGGCAGAAATACCTCCCACATATACCCCCAGAAATACCTCCCATATATACACCCAGAAATACATGCCACATAATTGGTAAGACATGAGCTAGATGAAGATACAATTGCTCCTCATTTCTTATCATTAGGAGATATTTCTGGAAGGAATTATTACCCCCTCTCTCTCTCTCTCTCTCTCTCTCTCTCTCTCTCTCTCTCTCTCTCTCTTTCTCACACACACACAAACATAAGCAGCATGTGGCGAGTTTCTCTATTGCTACAACCATGGAAACTGCTCGGACGAACTACATACCTTGGTTCCGTCAGGTCTAACCTTCACGGCTAGAACCTGCCATGCCACTTCCATAGTATCAAACCAGCCACATTCCCTCCATATTCCATCGGTGAGAAGTTCCACTCGAACAGTTTCTTCTCGCGAACCGATGCTCTGTAAAACAGACTCCCAAGAGGATGTTTCCTCGATCACTACAATCTTAACCTGTTCAACTCTAGAATTAACCGTTCTCTCCCCTTCCTAGCCACGTAAACTACCCCTTAACGCAGTGGTTCCCGAACGGTGCGACACACCTCAACGGTGCGACAGAAGAGGATAGCAGGTGAGGCGGAATGACTGAAAGACAGTCAAAAATTTAGAAACAGTTTCAATCAAATAATATACCAAAAATAAATACATTTTCAAAATTTAACATATTATCATGGATTACTAGTAATTACATGCATGAGGATAAATAATATATAAATAATTAATTACCGACTTTATCATTGTGATATTTTTGCTTTATATCGAGTATTAAGAATACCGTAACTAGGGTCCGCAAATTGGAGGAGAGAGTTATCAATGATGATATTCTGACTTTGAATCCGCGGTTATCCCCCTTTAGCCTTTTTTCTGTTTTTTTTTTTTTTGTACTTTATGTTACATAAAATTTGCTGAGGCGCGAGCAAATTTTAATTACGAAAATGCGACCCAGAGAGAAAAGTTGGGGACCACTGCCTTAACGTAATCTTCAAAAAAAAAAAAGACGGTATATGTTGATTGTATTTCTGCCACACCTATATATATATATATATATATATATATATATATATATATATATATATATATATATATATATATGTTAATTTTAGCGCCCCATTACAAAATATGCTACAAGCCCCGCATTAGCTTAATCTGGCCGTGAGCTAGATGTTTGTCATGTGTCATAATACACGTAACAGTATAAATAAATTAAATAAAGATAGCAGGAATACTTCTTAAACATTACAATACGAAATATCAACAAATTGTTCGTTCCTACGGACACGCAGTCAAAGGCAGTCAACCAACATCGCTCGATTGTTAGTTATTTGATGGGTTTTATAAATGTGGTTCTTCAAAAGGGTGCTGAAAATACCATGGACTGAACATGTGAGCAACGACAAAGTTTTAGAGAAAAAGAAAACAAAGAGAATCCTTACGCTTAGAATCAGAAAGAGACAATTGAAATTTCTGGTGCACATAATGAGGAAAGAGGGCATGGAAAATTTAACACTCACAGGACATGTTGAAGACGAGAAGGAAAGTAGACAATAGACGAGTTAACGAGATTGTGTAAATGGTTAGCGAAACAAGGATTAGATGAGATAGCAGCAAAAAAACATTGCTAAGAGCTACAAAGGACAGGAAGTTGTGGAGAGCCATGATCGTCCACGTCCTGAAGGGATACGGCGCATAGAACAACAACAACAACAAATGTAGCACAAAAAGATGCCAGTAGAACGAGATGCCTACGAAATCCTAACAACATCTACACAATTGGAAAGCATCATATGTAAACAAAATAACAAAAAATTGTGAATGTAATGAAAAATAACTCGTCGATAAATGGACTTATTCATTATTTATAAATTTATTCAATTCATTCATTTATATTTTTAAAAAACTAAGAAAATCCACGTAAGCTCGTAATATACGTGTATTGTAACTGAATAAGTGAAAACACAAAACTGGTGCCAGTCGAATGTAAATGAAACTGCATTTTCACGTGACCATACCACAGAACTGAGATTTGAATACCAAGCATATTTTTTGTGTGACGCCATGACAGTATCAAAGTTTTAAAACGAAAAGAAATAGATTAGTATTGCTGTTTGACTGCCGTTAACTAAACAGATAAACGGTCAATAGAAAAAAAGCAAAAAGGTCTTATGATAGGAAGATGAGTCTCCTAGGGAGATACCACGCTCAGCAATAATAATAATATAAAACTCGGCATGATAGAGTGCGCCAATACTGGAAAATGTGCAACTTTTACGGGAAGGACATTGCAAGAAACTGGTATGAACACCACCCAGAACCGATTACAGAGATAGGACCTGTAACAATTTTACGGGCCTTTACAATATAAATATATAGAACAATCAAAGCTAATCACCAAGATATCGCGATCAAAGGCCACAAAAACAGAATGTGCTTTCTTATTGACATGGCATTCCCTGTAGATTGTAATGTATCTTTCTTTAAAGACCTTTAAAAAAAACTACCAAGATACTTGTATTTTGATAGTTTTTTAGACGATCTGGAAATCACAAAAATGTAGCACATGAGGACATCAATAATTCTAATTGCCGTTGGAACCGTCGAATTGATTTGAAAAGGTTTCGTTAGATTCATTGAAGGGATTCCTGGTAGCCCACACCTTAAAGAAATACGCAAAATTGTACTCACAACTACAGCTTACGCATTACGAAAAGCTTTATTTGTGTAAAATGTGTGTGATCTTAGGTTTTGCTTTGTTTTTTTACAAAAGTGGTTAGTGGGAAAATTCATAAAGCCATTTCTGACCTTAGGTCTCTGGTTGGGACCCGGAAGGAAACGTGCATACAACACAAATACAAGATAATAATAATAATAATAATAATAATAATAATAATAATAATAATAATCGAAATCTCAAAAATGTGGAGCATGGGAACATCAACAATCCCCGTTGTAGTTGGAGCCCTCGGAATGGTTGGAAAAGATTCCAGTAGATTAATTGAATAGGTCCCTGGAAGCCCATGCCTTAAAGAAATACAAAAAATTGTTCTCACGAGTACAGACCACACCTTACGAAGGGCTTTGTCTATGTAAAAAAAATTTTTTTTTTCAGTGGAAAACGTTGTGATGCCATTTTTAACCTTTGGTCCCTGGGCGGGACCCGGAAAGGAATGAGTACACATCAGAAATCAAAGGAAATAATAATAATAATAATAATAATAATAATAATAATAATAATAATAATAATAAGTGGGCCAATATCTGCACTGGAAAATCTGCAACTTCTACGGGAAGGAAACTGAAAGAAACTGGTATAAACACCACCCAGACCCGGTTACGGAAATAGGACCTGTTACAATTCTATGGGACTACACAATACACACTGACAGAACAATCAAGGCCAACCGGCCATATATTGTTATTAAAGACCACAAACAAAAACGATGCCTCCTTATTGATATGGCAGTCCCTGCTGACTGCAATGTATCTTTGAAGATATTCAAAAAGTTGTCAAAGTACAAGGACCTTGAAATAGAAATCTCGAAAATGTGGCATATGGGAACATCAACATTCCCTGTTGTAGTTGGAGCCCTAGGACTGGTTGGAAAAGATTGCAATAGACTAATTGAAGGGATTCCTGGAAGTCCATGCCTCAAGGACATACAAAAAATTGTTCTGACAAGTACAGCCCACACCTTACGAAGGGCTTTATCTATGTAATTTAATTCTTTTTTTCTTTTTTTTTCTTTTTTTTTCTGTCAGTGGAAAGTGTCATGACGCCATTTCTAACCTTAGGTCCCTGGACGGGACCCGGAAAGAAATGTGTAAACGCCAGAAATCAAAGGAAATAAAAATAATAATAATAATAATAATAATAATAATGGAAATTCTTTATCCAAAGAGCCAAAATAACATGGAATAAAACTACTTATGAAATAATAAACACAAAAATGTTTCATCTGTAAAAGCAAAATAATCTACTGGTAGTAATAAAATAATTAATATTAGACATCCTTTATTTAATAAAAATAATTCAAAATAACTTATAAAATTTATTATTGTTTTTATACACTTATTTATTGTCGGATGTTTATCAGTTATAAACTGGATCAGACATTGTTTAATCCGGCGACAAATATACAAATTTGCATTTATGTTTTATATTGATTTGCAATTAATTTTTAAAGCCACCCCCGACGAATTACATATAACTTTACACCATGCGATCGAGTTTTACTGGCACCCGAAGTTGAAAATTCCTATAAAATGCTCAGAATTATTTTTTTTTTCTTGCAAATGTTTAAATCCAGAAGTTCGAGATGATAGCGGATGCTTTCTCAATTGAACATACATTTAATCATATGACCACCGTAAGTCTGGTCACTGTTCTCAAGCAATGTCAATAAAGGCATCGGTGGCCGATTGAATGTGTCACGTAGGCAAACTGCATTTATCTTATATCTGAAGCGTTTTCAGGGCACAACACCCTCACGTGAGCGCTGTTCGGTAGCTCATGGCGAATCATTTATGATTACCTAGCATGAATGATTTAAAGACAGAAAAAAAATGTGTGGGAATCAGTTTTTTGTTTGTTTTTTTTTTTTTTCTTCCTTCTTCATTATGGCTAAAATGCAACCTCTTGAATGAAAAAGAAAAACAAGTTAAACTTAGCGTTATTGTTCGTCGCCATATAAATTCATAAAAATTACGAAATCTCGTCTTCTAATATTTCACAATTTCCGAATTATTCTGTCTTGTTCTTTTATATCTGTTCGCTTGCTTAATCCTTTTTCTTTTCTTTTTTTTTTTTCAAAATAGTTCAAAACTTCAAACAAAAACTCTGCCATTTCTAGGCACAATATTAAAATACATTTGAGCCCACTTCGTGTCAAGGGAGCTATTAGAAATAAAAACATAAAGCTATTTTAACGCTAAATTTTTTATTTCCCTGTCTCTTTTAAATGTTCGTTCATGTAAGGATTGATTCAAATCATTCTACAAAGTACGAACAAGTGAAATTCTAAAACAAATAACAACTCGTAAACCCTGAAACAAATTTGATTCGCACGCACAACAATTTAAATTTGAGTTGGCCGGATAGCTTGAATTTCTGTTCGACTTTTGAAATAAATTCGAAAATATTTCAACTTGAGCATTTTACATGCAATTTTAAGGAAAACATGCAAGGACACAGATAGATAGATAGATAGATAGATAGATAGATAGATAGATAGATAGATGTAATAAATATAATCTACTTGAAATGACAGTTGAAATGCATGTAGTGCTGAGTCTCTATCAGTCATTAATTCTAATTTAAAATAGTATATATAATTTCTTCTGGCAGGATTCGAACCTGCGTCCTTTAGGGGAAACTGTCATTAGAACTGACGTGCCTTAAACTTTCGGCCATGTCGGACTTCCTACACGGAGACACGATGGAGTAATGGATAGCGGCTCGAATTGAGGATTGAGCAGAGTTCGAATTCCAGTTGAGTCCATTAAATTCACTTACGAGCTGACACTCTTGGGAAAAGTATGAATCCTCTTCTTCTCCCTCCAGCTATGGTCTACCGCAGAAAGAAATGGCAACCTACTGCGGGAAAAATTTGCCTCGTCAGTCATGTATCAAAAGACCAGTTGCCATCCAAGGCTATGGAGCCCGGTCTGTCCTGTTATTTACCTATCACAAGGCATATAACTAATATATAATTTCCCGAGAAGTTTATTAAAATTTAAACGAAAGTTAAAATTCGTCTTATCACTTGTTTGATACTTTGACCAACTATGGTTTTCTGTGATTGGCTCAAAAAGAAATCTAAGGAAAAAAAAGATATTCGTCATAAAAAGATGGAAGATTGGTTCCTTTTCGTCATGAAATAGCAGGAAAGAAGCCACGGGAAATAACTTGAGAATTGCTATATTTACAATTCTTTCGAAAAACGAGAACAAAAATCCGAATGTTGTCCTGTAAATATTTGCCAGAGTGAAACCAATGAAATGTGGATCAAACAAAAGCTATTTATGATACGTCGGCTTCTTGCCACCATTGTCACTCCTTGAAGAATCCACTATACATTTTTTTCTTTTCCTCACGTAGGATGTAAACGTTTTTCCTTCCTAGGAATGGTAAGCTGTATTTGCAGACATTTGACCGGACTGAGAATAAGAATAAAATAGGACCGTCTCGTTTGGTTAAAGATGGTGGTTGAACGGTGAGGGTCAGGAAATGGAGTGTAGAGGGTCGACAAAAGTTAAAAATGAAACCACGACAAGAGAGTTATTGTCAGTGTTCTTGTTTATTTCTTGTCTCGATCGTTGTTGACGGGACTTTAAATTAAATAATCTCATTTTGGTCATGAGTGAGGGGAATCGTTTAGACGCATCATAAATAAACTATTTCTACGTCTTTTAAGCTAATTACTGGGAGCAAGGATTTGCTCAGCTTGTAAACAAGAAACGACTTCAGTCTTTCGCACAGCATGCGAATATTCACTTCTGGTGTGAGTTACTGTAAAGAAAAAAAACAGACGAACCTTTAAACTTGAAATGAAACTTTATTTTCCTAAGAATTTCCCTACTGCCCATAAGTAAGGATCGACCATTACTTTTATAGTTGAGTAGTAAGAAAGGGAAACAATTATGGTTGCCTTCACCACATCAATAATTGGGTTCTCAAACTCAGACAAGAGCTAGAATTCTTCATTATGTGCCGTATCCGCTCATGCGATCATGGCTCTCTACAACTTCCTGTCCTTTGTAACTCTTAATAAATTTTATCTTTTCGTTATTTCTCCTAAATCCATTTCCGCCATCCATTTACTCAACGTTATTAATATGTTATGTATTGTTTTCCTCTGTCCCTTTTGGCCTCTCCTGTGAGTATCAGATTTTCCAAGCCCTCCTTCCTCATTATGCGCAACAGAAATTTTAACTGTCTCTTCCGGATGTTAAGTATAAGTTTCCTTTTTGTTTTCATTTTCTCTAAAACCTCGTCGTTGCTCATGGTATCCTCAGCATCCTTCTGTTGAACTACATTTTTGTTGCTTCAAGACTTTTCTTCATCTTTGAGGAGAATCCGCTGCCATATAGGAGGAGAGATATCACGTAACTGTTCCGTACAAGTTTTGGTGATTGGACGCAATTAAAACTGATAAAGCCCCGACCCAGCAAAATGGCAAAATTTTTCTTGATATTTCTGTCCGATTGTTAAAAGCTGCAATTCAGTGAACAAACGAACAATATGAAACTTACAAGACCATAAGAAACAAAAAGGCGGAAGAGATATCTTACAAAGCACGAAGAACAGGAAGACATTAACGGAAAAAAATACGGTTGTATTTGCTAAGCTCTGTATAATGAATAGAAACACTGTTTGACACTCCACTTGAAGAACGTTAAAATATAGATAAGACTTCGCGGAGGTAAATAAAAAAAAAGCCAGTTACAGTGCCATCGGTTATTCAAATCAATGGTCTTATCTACAGCAAATAAAAAATGATACAAGACAATATGACTGATGCGTAAAAATGAAGAAAAGATGAACGACAAAATAAAAGCACAATTAAAATGATTTAGAGTGCAAAGAGATTATAAAATACCCTTGGTGATAACTGAATCTTCGAATTTTAATACTGGCTTCATTTTATGAAACTATTATTACATCTTTGCTGCTTAAAGGAAGCTTTAATTTTTCATGACAATTGTCTTCATTGAATAAAGACATTTTTCTTTTCCCACAAAATAACTGCTAGTTATTGTTGCATACAAAATTACTTATGTATATCTGAATATATGTATTATATATTTATCCATTTTGTTATATATTGATACATTGAATATATATATATATTTAAATATATATTGTTTTATATGTTTGTTTGTTTTTACTTTGGATTTTCTTCTTTTTTGTAACAGATGCAAAAAAAATGATTTATTAAAATTTTATTAGATTAATGATTAACAAAATTTAAATAAGAAGGAGATGTCCCATCCCTTCAATTAGATAGATAGATAGATAGATAGATAGATAGATAGATAGATAGATAGATAGATAGATAGATGAGAGGGTGCTGAAAAGTGTTTATAATAAATACAAAGAATGTGTAAAAGAATTGCCCAAACATTTTTTTTTTTTTGATCGAAAGCTTTCAGTTATTCATTTAGCTGTTATCAAGATTCAAGAACCAAATAGTTATTTTTAATTAAATTGTTATTTCTTCATCATGCCGTTGTGTGCGTTCTGATGATGTCACACACAAAAACCAAAAAGTCCTTCTCTGGGCAGAATGCATAAATCATGTCATCATTACATTCAGAATACTAGTACATTTTGTGGAGGAGACTTTAGTTTTAGTATTTTATTATATATGGTCGATTTATGAGGAAAGTGACTTCTTGATGTTTTCGGTCTGGAGGAAGCGATCGCAGAGTTCCGCACATTTGGAAAGTGCCTGAAAACCATACCACGGGTTGACCCAAGTCTTGTGAGTGAAATTGAGTAGACGGAACCCTTGAGATCCGTGAGCGGTTGTGCTAGCACGAAGTCATCGTGGCTGTGGTTTTGAGCGTGCTGGTCTTGTTCAGATTGTTGATCACACTAGATAACACACTCTTTCCCAGAAACTGTAACTAAGGTCTGCTCAGCATAGCGGCAGTATAAACCACAGGTGGGCTTTGTGGGTGTTGTACAAACACAAATGGACGTGAGCACGCGTCTACAATGGAGATTAGATAGCCCTCACCCTAGTAGACGGGCATCCTCAGAATCGACTGGCTTCTCCATTTATATATATATATATATATATATATATATATATATATATATATATATATATATATATATTAAATAAAAAGACCACTTTAAGGTTCCATGTAATAAATTATTTCACCACAGCCTTTTTAAAGGACTGCGGATCATTAGACTTTACTTCCAAAAGTTAAAACAAAAAATGAAAAGAAATTTACACATTTTTGACGGGCCGTTTTAAACATATGTAAATTAACGAAGTGAGGAAGTGAGGGGGTGGGGGAGAGAAGACATGAGTGAGTTAGATGTAATTTAAAATTTCTATTCTTTTATACTTAAAATTACTTGATGTCCAGATGTTAAGTTAACCGTTTAAATGTGTCAAGGGCTGTGGTGAAATAATTTATTACATGGAACCTTAATGGGGTCGGTTTTTATTTAAATTATTTGCCCTGGATTTACATTGAGCTCTCTGGATTTTATCCTCCTTGGGTTTACCCATACGGATTACCTAGTTTTTCATAAACTATATATATATATATATATATATATATATATATATATATATATATATATATATATAACCACTCTAAAGATGAATAATGTGAGCCGAAAGTTTAGACCAAGGACCAGCTTCATATAAAATATACAAATGTTGGACAATTTTTGTCTTTATTTTCACCCGAAATTAAAGCAACCATACAAAATTTAGAACGGCTCATGATCAGACATAATAGACATTCATTGTCTGTAAAATATTTAACTGTTGAAGCTTGGATAAGCATGGAATAATAATAATAATAATAATAATAATAATAATAAATAAAGAGGTCTTATTCAGCTAGAATTGTCATACAAGACAACAACTATTGGCTTACTAACTTACATGGAAACAACAAAAATGACTGGATGATAAAATTAGTGAAACAACATGAAAACAGAAAGAAAAAATATTCAATAATAAAAGAAGGCAGTAAATACAAACAACATTTTAATTTAGTAGATTCTGTAGTAAATCAAAACAGAAAAGAACCAACTATTGCAGAAAAGATATGAAAAAAGAAAGCCAAGGATAAAGCCCTGAACAGATGAAACAACGCTGGCAAGACAAACATATCCAGAACGTGCAAATAAACCCAATGTTGATAAAGTTAATACTCATCGATGGTTACAGCATCTGGATTAAAGTCTGAAACTGAAGGCTTTATTCTTGCAGCGCAAGATCAGAGTCTTTTTCACTAGGAATTTTCAGGCAAATATCATAATAATAATGTGGATCCAAAATGCAGGTTCTGTGACAAATACCAAGAAACAATAGACCATCTAATCTCAGGATGTTCTATACTTGCCCCAAAAATGAATATAAAAATCGTCACGATAGAAATACTTACACTGACAATGTGCAAACACTTTGGAAAATGTGTAAAACACTGGTATGAACATCGAAAGCCGGTTACAGAAATAGAAGATGTCACCATTCTAATTATACCATCCACACAGACAGAAAAAAATTGAAGCAAATAGGCCGGACATTATTGTCAAAACCAGAAAGAAAAAACTTGCCTGGTAATATAGCAACCAAGGAATTTGAAAAACTATCAAAATACAAAGACCTGGAAATTGAAATAAAAAATGTTGAAAACAAGAATAATACCAGGGTTTATAAAAAATGGAAAAAACAACACATTGAAAGAATCCCTGGAAACCCAGCTTAAGAGACATACAGAAAATTGTCTTATTAGTACAGCACACACACTAGTTTTGTCTATGTAACGCTAGCAACTTCATCGGAGATAAAAAAAAAAAAAAAAAAAAAAAAAAAAATTAACATGAAATTGGCTATAATAACACACCACGACCTGCCTCTTTTCCGCAGACTTGTAGGTAGTGTGTCCATAGTCGAATGATAATAATAATAATAATACAACACAAAATGTACGTAAACAAAATGTATTGAAACAAGGAAAAGGTACCATATTTACAGTTAGTTTTGGTATATTCTTGGGAAGACTGTTCCTGTAGAATGGGTTGACTTAATCGCAGTCGGGCAGAGTCTCTGGATTGCATCTCTTCTTACTTCCCTCGTCTTCCCGGTACCAACCCATATTTATATGGTCGGTACTCCACTATGTAAATTAGGTGGATCGTACCACAACATTAACAATATATATTTAAATAATGATCTACTGCAGCAATACACTAACTTCAAGTTACATGATGCCGCAGTATTAAATGATTTCAGGTCA
Source organism: Acanthosepion pharaonis (assembly GCA_903632075.3). Taxonomy (NCBI): domain Eukaryota; kingdom Metazoa; phylum Mollusca; class Cephalopoda; order Sepiida; family Sepiidae; genus Acanthosepion; species Acanthosepion pharaonis. Next base: position 1,124,211 of record CAHIKZ030000089.1, on the reverse strand, counting down.
TGAAATTTCAATGGAATCTCATTAAACGACAAATAAACACAGCCAAACAATAATTACAACGGCTCGCCACTAAAATTATACGTTTTAAAGGAATCATACAATCTTCTACCACAACTGAACAATTCAAGGAAATATTGGATTTATTATATAATACAACACAATAGGAAAATGAATCCTATATATATATATATATATATATATATATATATATATATATATATATATATATAGGTGCAGGTATGCAGAAAATAGAAAAAAAACACACGTTGGGTGAATAATCCGGAGATCCTTAGTATTATTTTTTTATTTTTAAGAAGACAGTGCTCCATACAGAAGTAGAGCTTATATTATAATATTTTTTGTTTAAAAATATGATTCCTTCTCTACATAAGAGTTCTCATGTTTCAAAAACGAGAGCCGAAACCATCCAAATAATTATTAAAATTAAGTTGAATTGAGGTGTTTAGTCCCGTTTCATCTTCAAGCGAAATTATATATATATATAATGAATCCCATATATATATGTGTATGTGTATATATATATATATATATATATATATATATATATATATATATATATGACCTGACGATTGCGTCTAGCATGAAACAGACTGTCGCCTCTAAGTGTTGACTTCAATGTTCACTATATATATATATATATATATATATATATATATATATATATATATATATATATATATATATATATATATCTATGTCATAGATAGATAGATAGATTCATTCAAATCACACACAGGTTATAAATTTCTTTCCAAAGATTATTAGAATAAAATACTATTTACTAAGATTTAATCATTTTCATGATTTTTTTTAAATCAAATTTTGATTTCCTACTTACGCTTTACGCATTGTGCAGATAGCATAATGTTTATCGGCATCAAAAAGAAAATCAGCGAGCAGTGTTCAAATTCAAGCCGAGTTTGTTTCGCACAAATGCACGAAAGTCATGAATCAATTTCTTCTGCCCCACTCCACCCAACTATGGGTTAAATAGCAGTGTGGACTGGGCTCTCAAGCCTTGCATGACAACCATTCTAGAAGAAGGACTATTCTGAATTCAAAACGGTGGAGAAGGCAACAGGAAACCACTCCAATCTCATTGCAATTTAAATATAATAAAAAAAGGAAACCGTGGCGAGCCACGAACGCCTACTTCCCGAAAGGCGATAATTATTTTTAAATGTTTCACATGTTCATCATACACATCTTAGTAAAACTTTTAACTGAGAAATCCATTACATTTAATAAGACTATTGAAAAAAAATTAAGATAATTTTATAGTAAAAATAATTTCTTGTCCACTTTCCTTTTATTTCCAGCTAATATTTTTAATTCTTTTGTTTTCTTTTTTAGGAAGAGAAATGTTATTTGTTATGAGTGAAATATTACTCTTTTGAATTTTTCTATGCTTCTTATTTGTATTGTTTTGCAATTTTGTCCCGTTTCATTACACACACACACACACACACACACACACACACATATATATATATATATATATATATATATATATTAATTGTAATTTGGGGCCTGTTTGATTACATACATATATATATATATATATATATATATATATATATATATATATATATATATATTATATCCTATAAAGATGAAGATGTTATAATTGTATGTAAAATATAAAAATACAATACAAGAAACGAAGAGGAGAAGAACAAGGATAATATATCATTTATTTTAACCTTGCTCTTCTTTCCTTGTTCCTTGTATTGCTTTTTATATACAATTTTAGTATGTCCGTTTTTATACCATATAATATATATATTAGAAATTAATATATATATATGTGTGTGTGTGTGTGTGGTGTATGTGTTTGTTTGTATGTGTGTGCGTGTACATATGTATGTATATTCACTCGTTCATTTCTCTAAAATACGTTTGATAATACAAAATATATTTTTCTCATTTACAGCCCACCAGGCTAGCCAAATTCCTAAGGGCGAGATACCAGGAACAAACCAGCACACAGTAGAAAAGTAAGTAAATATATTAGGCTTATGGATGATGATGGTGACTGCTATAATCTTATGCAATCATATTTGTAGAAACGGTGAATATTACGTTTGTATTTATTCATTTTTAAACCTATTCTCATCCTCCAATATGTTTGATGATCAATCAGCAAATGTATACATTTACACACTGTTTTGTATTATTATTTTAAACTGCACCTTTGAATTTTTGTAAGAATTTCTTGTATATAAGTATGTGTAGTATACAACATAGCGATCCGATCGATTAGTTAAGCGATCGATAAATTAACCCAATTTTGGCGAGACCGATAGAAATTTACTTTTCAGGTGAGCGCAAATGTACACGAGTTGCTTCCCTTGTTTCAAGGAGACACAAAGCTTTGCAATATCAAAATTTCCCCACAATCATATCGCTTAAATTGTTTTAACTTATTTCAAATGATTTCATCCATTTTAAAATTTGATCGCTTGGTTAATCGATTGCAATTTTTATTTTTTGCCTTATGAAAATGGATTTTTTTCTTTTGCTGAAAGGCGTTCTTTAAAATCAAATAATTGAGATTTTGCAAATCACTCTTGAAATTGCTTATTGAAAATATCAAGAATATTATCGCTACATTGAAACATATGTAAGAGTAAGTATGCAGTATTTAAAAAAACATGTGTACATTGTGTGAATGTGACGCTCCGTTTAGCAATGTAAAATTCTAGAACAAATCTTATTGAGATTACCATTATCTGATGCGCGTATCCTAGGGTTATATATATATATATATATATATATATATATATATATATATATATATATATATATATATATATAAGTGACATTCGCCAAAATTTATAAAAGAATTCTAAAATTAATTACACCTTTACTGAGAGTCAATTTTCTTTTCAGTCATTTTAAAGTAGATGAAGATCAATTTAAATTTAACGCGATTTGGCAAAATTCATTAAAAAATAAGGCAATAGTTATGTTAGATTTTCAAGCGCCTTTCTGATCTTAAAATACACACACACACAAGCATTATACATACACAAAGTACATATAAATATATATTTTCTGTTTATACGTTATTTTTATAGATACAAATATTTCAGTAAATGTTCTGTTTATAATAAACAATATTAACTAAATTTATCGGCCCAAGAAATATCGTAGACAATATGTGTCCTCCGACAGGAATCGAACCTGTATCCTACACTGAACAGTCATTTGGCCTGACATGCTATACCATTTAGCTACAGAGAAGCGTCCATTTCAATATCTATTACCTCCTTTGTTTACGTTTAAAAAAAGCCTCGGGTCGATATGATCGTTCGAGAAAAATCATGAGAAATTTGTTGTTTAAAAACAGTTATTTGACTTTGCTAACCAGGCGCTTCCTCTGTAGCTAAATAGTATAGCACGTCAGGTCAAATGAGGTCAAATATATATATATACACGCTCGTACATTTTTCAAGTTTGTGACATGTATCTTTCCGGTATTGGCGAAAATAAATCTGGAAGCACTGAATATTTCTAATTTTATACGTACGTATTTCAAACACATACATATTAACACACACACATATGTGTATACGAAGTGTGTAAATGCATATAATGTAGGTAGGTATATATATATATATATATATATATATATATATATATATGTGTGTGTGTGTGTGTGTGTGTGTGTGTGTGTGTGTGTGTGTGTGTGTGTGTGTGTGTGTAATAAGAACGAGATTAATGTAAATTCTAATGTTCACAGCATTAATTCAAAAGAGGGCTCAATACCAAGAGTAGAGCAATAATTATTTACTAAAGATTTTTATAGGTGGACAAAAACAGTTACCCACTACAGAGATGCATGATGTACAAAAAATAAGGTCAAAGGTGTTTTTGTTCATAACCATTTTAGTTCCCACCCATCGAGATACAATAAGGCATAGAAACAAGAATGAATCTTTGTAGTGGGTAATTGTTTTTGTCCACGTGTAAAATCTCTATTATATATATATATATATATATATATATATATATATATATATATATATATATATATATAAACGCCTGCACGTGTACACACACACACACACACTCAGAGTGAATGGGATATTTTTGACATTGTTTTGGGCCACTAATACAATTAAATAAAGCCGTTAATATTCTTATCTAAAATAACAATAAAAGGGTTTATTTGTGGCACATAATAGTAAAAGGATTACCTATATTTGTCGAGAGAGCGTTCAGACAACTTACAGATATTATGAGAGACAAAAGTAAATTTAAAAAATGGATTTTCTCTGAATCATATAAAAGAAAATCGGCTCATTCTCCTCCACGCGAATTATTGCTAAACTGAAGTATTATATCGAAAATAATAATAATAATAATAATAATAATAATGATGATGTAATTTCAGCTTATTTAAGAGAAAAATGACCTATTCTTGTCTTCTAGAATACCAAAAATTTGAAGAAAGTTAGAAATAGCAACAAAAATATGATTTTAAGTATATGTTGGAAATGTGAAAAGGAATTATATTTTTATCTTACAATTTGGAAATCAATAATAATAATAATAATAATAATAATAATAATGAGGTACTTTCAGCAATATTTAAAAGAACATAACCTACTCAACAATAACAACAACTTAAAACAAATTCAAGAATAATAACAAAATGATTTAGAAATATTTTAGAAGCGTATCTTTCAACTTGGAAAATGAATAATAATAATAATAATAATAATAATAATAATAATAATAATAATAATTCGACAGACTCATTGAAGGGATTCCTGGTAGCCCTCGCCTTAATGAAATACACAAAATTGTACTCACAATGACAGATCACGCATTACGGAAAGTTTTATCTATGTAAAATGTGTGTGATCTTAGGTTTTGTTTTGTTTTTTACAAAAGTGGTTAGTGGAAAATGCCATTAAGCCATTTCTGACCTTAGGTCTCTGGTTGGGACCCGGAAGTAAATGTGTATACAACAGAAATCTAAGGTAATAATAATAATAATAATAATAATAATAATAATAATACCTAATTCGCTAATCAATATAAACTTACAAATTTGTATTTTCATTTATCTCCGTGTTTGCTAATATTCTATAAATATTTTACAAATATTCTACAAACCGCTTTTATACGCATTGACTTTACAAACCTTATTTCATCACGTTTTTTTTTTTTTTTTTTTTTTCATTTTCTCCTGACTGCATGCTGCGATTTATTTTTCGGTTTTATTCACAGCTTCCAAGCGATTTAATTTTGTTTCTTTTTCTGTTTTCTTTTATTCTATTTTGTTATACATGTGGTTTTCTTTATGCAGCGAGGATAACGACGAACAGAAGACCAGATTCTAGGGCTAGTTAGGTAATATGACAAAGCTAACTGGATGTTGTGCATGCAGATGATTTGCACAAATACACACATACACACAGAAATACACACACGCACACAAAGTACTTGTTAGATACACGCAACCCACCTACCCCAACCTAGAACACATTCCACTTTTAACAATTCACGCTGTATTAATACCATTGAAGAGACAACAGATAGATAGATAATAGATAGATAGAAATAGACTATAAGATAGATAGATAGATAGATAGATATAGATAGATAGATATAGATACATAGATAGACTGAGATAGATAGATAGATAGATAGATAGATAGATAGATAGATAGATAGATATAGATAGATAGATAGATAGATATGAACAGATAGATGAATGAGATAGATAGATAGATAGATAGATAGATATGAACAGATAGAGATAGATAGATAGATAGATAGATAGATAGATAGATAGATAGATAGATAGATATTGTTACATACAAACACATATATAATTATATAAGAATTAAGGCTTACATATATTAATACATATATCCAAACAAATTTTATTAAAGATTACAGACAAGTTATGCCTATTATATTTTAATCATTTTTTCTTATTATCAATTTAGTTTCCGTATCGTGGTGTTGAACGTTTAGAGAAAGGTTTGCCAAATTAGAGTAACCGTACCATCAGAGGGTGCAAAATTGGAATTTCATTAGCTGTGGCAGTGTAGCTTGTGTTCTTGGGTGACGAGTTATCATTCAGTCAAATACTAGTGTGCCTTGCGACTGCTAAGGGCACTTTGTCGCTGCAAATTCGTCACCGCTCATAGCACCCCTTGAATTTCTTAATAAAATGCTATTTTATTATAACCAATTAAATTCTCTTTTGTCAAACAAGACAAAATCCGTTAACTGTCTGCATCCACGGATACACGGATCGCTGTGAGCAAAAAGGTTCTACTAAAACAAGAAAATTTGACTAAATTATGAAGAAGAAGCAATAGCAAAGGTGTCATTAAATTTTATGATCATATTTATTACTCATTTTACTGATTACAGTTTTTTTTTTAAATTAAAATTTGATATCTCAATTTATAGTCTCAATTGTACTTACTTGTTAAGTTCACCCGCAGTAATGGATGCGGTTAAAAACTAATAGATTTAGACTTCTTCATTATCAGATGTGGTGTTACTTTTTTAAGGGTTGCAAACATTGATGAAACATTTCCTAAGGTTGTGAGGGGGGGGCTGAAACGATTCGAAAACTCTGATCTAGAGGAACTGTCTACAGTTCGTGTTAATTGTTGTTAAAGTTCCGAGTTTTCGACTGATTTCTGTCATCACAAATACTTAAAACCATAACACACGGATATTGAATGTCTTCTAATTTCTTTTTTTTCTTGCAAATGTCTGAAGCCAATCAAAAGTTCGGAATCTGAAAAAAGAACAGACCCGAACTACGGAGAGGTCCATTACATTTTTAACAACGGAATACAGAAAATAACCCACCAACAAAGGAAACATATTAACAAAATACATCAGACATAACTTGTTTGTAATCTATAACAATATTTTGACTGAATACTTGCTGCCTCATTAAATATATAGAGATGTAGCAAATTTTAGACAACACACACTTGCAAACAAACACAAATATATATATATATATATATATATATATATATATATATATATATATATATATATTATGGAAAATGTATGACAAAGATGAAAATTTTTCTTTGATACGTTTCATCATTTAGGACTTCATCGGACTAAATGTTTATGTTAGCGCGACTACAAATGCACACAAACGAAGTATGATGGGAATTTTTTTTTTTTTACTACATCTAAAACATTAAAAGATTTAGTTAGTACTAAATAAACCAATAAACTAAAACTTGAAGGGGGAATTTACTAGATCTCCTGTAATAATTGTCACAAAAAATACACAGGAGAAACCACAAGGAATCTAAATAAAAGCTTATGCGAACACAAAAGAGACATTTTATAAAATAATACATCAAATTCATTGGTTGCCCACTGTAACGAGACTGGCCACTTTTTTGAACAGACTGCTCGATTTGAACTCTCTTCCTACAGGCGGGAGGAACCCGAAGGAGGCTACGCCGAAGGGCGGAGTCTCCTTCGGGGAGGTAAATCGGCCCTGAACCCCGTTTATACGGGTTCAAATGGGCTATTTTTTGGCCGAGCCTAATGGCTCGGGAATTCCCACGTTAAAAAGGCCTTGTGCCACATGACACCCTCGTGGGGGGTGACTCAATATCGTAACGAGACTGGCCACAATTTTGGCATAAAAACTGCTACTCTGATCAAAGGAGAAAACAATTCACTAAGACGAAAGAGTTTAGAGAGGGCATTGATCACAAGGTCATCTACAGCAACTTTTCGCCCAGGCTCTTCACAACATTTCACCAGTCCTGGCAGAGCTTCTATTATCACAGTGTGGGATATCTACTCACAAAAATGATGGAAAGAAAAAATAATCAAAATGAAATCGGCGAGATAAAAATAATTAAAATTAAAATTTCCGGCATCCCTCGTTTGTGCGCATGTGCAGTTACACCAACATAACAAATTTAGTCCGATGAAGTCCTAAATGACAAAATGCGTCACAAGAAAACATTTTCCACATTTTCATTAATTTTCCCCAGTATTGTTCTTGATATATAAAAATGTATACATCGTTATATATATATATATAATCAATTCACTCCAAGCAAGACGACAACACCACTAAGACGCAAGGGCTACTGGAAGTGAAAAAGAAGGAAAAGACTTTAAAAGGAACGAGAAACCCAATAATTATATACATTTCAGAGTTTAGTCGAAGTAATCAAAAACCCAGGGAAACAAGGATAAACCACTTCTCCTGTTCATATATATATATATATATATATATATATATATATATATATATATATATATATATATATATATATATATATAAAGTGCTCTCAAAATTTCGAGGCATCTGATCACGAAAAATACCACTTACTCTACCACGTAGTTTTGACATCGTCTCCCTCCGTGTAAACCTCTTGAGTAAGTACGCTGTAATCTCACAAAAGATTCTGCTTACTAAAGGCCCTGTTCACAAAAAGTAGCAGCAAACGCCCGTTGTACATTTAGTTCATTCAAACTGTTCTTGTGCTCTGAAATATTGCGTAGAATTTCATATATTTAAAGGAGTACTGAAAAGTTCTACTCACCAACATATGGCCAAATGAGAAAACTCCATATTACTTTACGAATGATTTCTTATTCGGTCCGAAAACAATTAAGAAAACCTTTTCTTCGTATATATAAATTCACTTGAGAACACAAACGCTAAAAATTCTAAGTTTTTAAATTCAAAATCATTGCAAAGAATGGACTTTTAATTTCTTCTAATTTTCCTTTTTTGAAAATGACTGAAGCCAGTCGAAAGTTTGAATCTTAACATAAATTACAGAGAGTTCCTTTATAACAACGAGATAGAGAAACTAACCCACCAACAAAAGAAAGTTAAGAAAATTTGTTTGAATGAGAATTTGCTATCTAAATAAACTATATGCATATATATACGTATATAGGAAATTGTAAGAACGTGAAAGTTGTAATGAGACGTGCACGCGCGCATGTATAAAGTACATAGCACGTGTAATTATCCTTTTTTGCATCATCCTGAACAAATGACTCACAGTTTCTTTTCCCTCCTCTTACCTTTTCACTGTAATATATTCTGGTATATTGCAACTAATATACACGCTTAGTAAACTGCATAACCCGCGCCTATCCTGAAATTAGAATAACCCTAACCCGGAAATAGAATTAACGCTTTAAGTAAACGTTGCACGCCACCTGAAAGAATCAGTCTCTCAATATCACCTACCCAATGTTACTTGAACCAACTCTCATTATTGCTCTTTTTTTTTCTTTTTTCTTTTTTTTATTACACCCGCTAATTCCACAAACATTTGCATCAGTCAACATAATAAAAATAACAAATTTGAACGCAGCCAGAAATTATTTATGTATAAAGCTAAAGATTTAAATGAATCGATGTTCCTATCGTGATATATTTAACACCAAGGATACACTCCAGACAGTTATGTTTTACACATGGTCCAATGATAGAAGAACACGTAATCAAATTGCATGATCTGTAGGGACGTATAATCACATGTCTTAAATCATGAAACTGTAAAAAGGCGACCAACGTCAGAGTCAGCAGCGGCGAGGTCCGAAGTAGGAGCAGTAGAAAAGGGCTGTGTTTAAACATTACTGCTTCCCTTCCTTGCAGATTGAAGCTTGTCAAAGAAAATGTGTTATTTGAATGAAAGAACCTTATCGTAATTTCACCTTTTCATTCTTTCTAACCAACATTTCAAGTGAAGTCTAGATTTTGTTTTAGAAATTCGATCACGAGATAGAGAAGTATTTTATTGTTTCAAATCTCTGCTTATCACAAGAAGTAAAACCAGTGGCGGATCTACTGCGAAACTAACGAAACTTAAGCTTCAAGCTCCCTAATCACAGAGGAGCCCCTAAAGCAACTTGTTTTTAATGAGTGAATTTTTCAACAAAATCAATGTTTTTTTGTTATAGAAATAAGGCCATTTCAGTGATAGAATTATAAGCCAGTGGGTTGAAGGATGTTATTGTTTTATTATAATAATAGTATCAGATATAATAGTCTTCGAATTGCTATAAAAAGCAACAGAAACTAAGATGAAAGAAATGCGAGTAAAAAATTAATAATAAATTACAATAATTACTCGAAGAAATTTGAATCTTGACCTTAGAATATGCTCTAATACACATTTCATATGACCTCAAAATTCCCTTGTAATTGGTCAAATTTAATTATTTGGGTGGGGGTTGCAGTGCCCGAAACCCCAGTTGTATGGACTTGTTGAATTTATTCATAGCCTTCATTTTTGTAGTTGGATCCTTGAATCTATTGTTGCTGGTTTTGAAGGGTACTGCATAGCTTCAGGGCCTCCGCAATGTTGATCCGCCACTAGATAAAACTGTAGAATGTTTCATAAATTTATTTTACTTTCATCATTCGTCGACTGCACATACTTAAAATCGAGATTTTAAGACGGTGCAATCTGGTCCCTCATTTTCACACACCCAGCTGGTCAAAAGGTTTTGTAGAATACAATCGAGCAGCAAGCTGTATATGTTTATCATTCTCCTAATATATGACCCTCGTGAGTAAAAACGATATCGTATTGGAATAACAGTTACACATTAAAACGTCAAATTCATCTCTACTCAATTAAAAACAGAACGCATATAGAGAAAGAGGGCGGAAGTGAGAGAGATGAGTGAGAGATAATTTAGAGAGTGTGAGGTAGAATGAGAGAGAGGGTGAGATTTGGTATGCTAGGATCATTTTGTCTAAAGTTTTCCATAAGTGATAGGCATGGGTTAAGATGTGATAAATTATGGGACTTAGAGGCGAGCTAGGCACGTGTGTTTTCATATTCCCATATTCATTCATAGCCGTGATAGTACTTACAAATGATTTTGTGGAGTTTGATGGATCCGATTTCAGCGTTATTGACTGTAATAAGTTTATTTATCTCTTTCAATAGGAGAATATATTTAAAACAAAATACTACAAGACCCCTTAAGACACACACACACACATACATACATACATATATATATGTGTGTGTGTGTGTGTATGTGTGTGTGTGTGTATGTATATATATGTGTGTGTATTGTTAAGGTTTTTGTTGTTTTATGATAAGGGTTTCTATAACTTTCGGCGTTTTTCGTAGTTAGAGACGTGTGTTATATTTGTCTTTTCGATGAGTATGTTGCCTATGGAAGTTGATAAATGTTCATGTTGGCTTAAATAGATCCTTATCGACAACCAAATCAAATTATGCCTCTCGAAATTAAGGAATAATAATACAATTCACAGAAATATTAGCAATAATGTTAACAGATTTTTTTTTCAAAAACAGGTGCATAGCAATTACAAACCAGACTAAGGAATATTATCAACAATACCTTACACACGTAGAACAAACTAAAATATCAAATTAATTATTTATTACAGAAAAAAATCATTGAAGACAACCAACTTTATCAACAACAACAACTCTCTGGCGAATTCCAAACTATGCAAGACATTATTTATGAATTCAAATTTACCTTAGGGAACTGTGTTTCTGACAATAACAAATGCGTGAATTATTACATCGGACATACCACCAACCGCTTTTCCAGACGGCTGACTTTACATCCCTAGCACTATAGCTACATAAAGGCCGATTATAAGTAGCAAATTTCGGTATGAAACATACTTATCGAAAACACAAATAAAGGATGTTCCAATGACTTGGACCGATTTTAAATGCGAATTAAGTGCAAGCATCTAATGATTTTTTTTTCTTTTTCTTTCAGATTTAACAACTTGTCTTTGGCAATTTCAACCACGGAAATATTAACAATCAAACAACGTGTTAAAGTTATCGAAGCCTATTACGAAAATGGACATTCAACAGAAAAGCATTTCGCGCACTTTGCGATATTTTGGTCAATATAATCGAGAGTGCAATTGGAAACAATGTAACGTTGTTGTGGAGATGTTCAATTCCTGCGTGCGATGACGAATAGAGGGGGTCTGAATTTTCGGCCACATTCTCGTGCATTGCAGCAATGTTTTCAGACGAACGGTGTTAACGGGCACGCAATGGTGTTTTCATATCTGCCACCGACCCAGTTTCTTTGAATTTACGAACAATTTTTCGAGTTACACTCTTGAAACTTTAACACGTTGTTTGATTGTTAATCTTTCCATGGTTGAAATTGCCAAAGACTTGAGTTGTTAAATCCGAAAGAAAAAGAAAAAAACTCATTAGACGCTTAAACTTAATTTACATTTAAAATCGGTCTAAGTTATTGGTTTTAGTTTTCAGGAAATTAGGTTTCTCAAGTCCACTAACTGTTATCGCTCTTTCTAGTATTAATAGGGGGCTTACATGCCTCTAACTGAACAAATCACTATACTACAAGGATACTGCAAAAAGAATTTTCGTATTTGATTACGCTATATCATTCATATTATTTTAATGACAAAATTTGAGTTTTTCATTGTATTTTAAAACATTGACGCTGTGTTTTTTTTTTGTTTTTTTTGCTTTTTTTATTTGCCGTACGAGTACATCGTCTATTTTCGAAGATATTTATTTCCGAATGTTTTTTTAAATATTTTTCCTAAAATTATAAGAACAAATATAAAAGAAACACTGAATGACACGAAATTAAATTAAAAAAAATATTTCCCTTCAAATAATTAATTTCTATTAATTTATTTTTCTAAATGTATTTTGCAAACTATTTTTTTTCTAATTACACATAAAAGCCGAAAAGCAAATAGAAAAGATTATTAAACAAAAATGTATTGAATTATTAAAGTTTTTTATGACTTGATAACTTGTAAGATTCAAATTTCTTCGAGTAATTATTGTAATTTATTATTAATTCTTTACTCGCATTTCTTTCGTCTTAGTTTCTGTTGCTTTTTATAGCAATTCGAAGACTATTATATCTGATACTATTAGTATAATAAAACAATAACATCCTAGCAGTAGAATGAAGAAAAATAAGATCGGAAGAGAGATTCTCATTCTTTATTTTGATAAAAGTTTTTTTTTTCTTTTTTCTTTATTTCGATTTGATTTACTTATTAATGCTCGTAGAATAACAATCTGGGAGTTGCAATAAATAGCAACAAAAATTAAGATGACATAAATACAAGTCAAAAATTAATCGTACTAAGTAAGAAATCCGAAACGACATTGCAATGTAATAATTCAAATAATAAAATGTGGGTCCCTCCACTAATTCGGTATATGTAAGGTTTAAAATGATTTTTTAAAGATGAAAAAGCTTTCTTGAAGCTTTCATTTTAGCTTTAATTGAAAGCTAAAGGACATAAAATTTATTATTATTTCCAGTCAGAAAAATACTCTGTAGTATATTTCAAACAGAAATTATACTGGTCGGAATCTATTTTTTTCAGTAAAATCGATAAAAACCAGGCCATTTTGACAGATTTGTAAACAAAAGTTAATTCTCGGTTTTAAAAATCTTGCAAAAATAAAATATATATTTGTGAAAAGTTATTTCAGCAAAATGAGCAAATTTAAATTAAATTAATCTGATTTGAAACAAATATTACAGCATAAAATGTTGTATACACGGATTTCTTAAACACGGGGTCTTGTTTTTGTGACCTGTGAATCGATTTATTGACAACCAATTGACCCCCGAACATGTTCGTAGTAAAGTATGGTGGAGTAGACGATAGAGTTTATAAGGGGGGGGGGGGTCAACCCTTAAATCACGTGAGCTTTTAATGCTAGATTTATTGGTTTGCACATCCATACTTCAGAAATATATAGACATACAAAAACAAATCAAAAATCTTTTTAAAATATTCGGGGCCGTCAGATTGTAATAAGCTTTAAAATATATGATTATTAAATATAGTTTTACTTAATATCACATTGAAACAGAATTTTAAAAGACTGAAAAATTTTATAAATTAATCAATTTAAAATTGTAAAAAATGAAAACAAATCTTGTAAATATTCATTTTTTACCGAATTTTTTTTTCTTCAGACAATATTGTCTTTGATATATATTATTCATAAAATCAATTAAAAGTTTTCTAATTAAATAATGTCTTAGTCTTATTGCGTTTTTTTTTATTTTTCGATCCAGAACTGATTTTCGGTAAGACTGGGCCTGATTTTGCAAAAAAAAATCAGTGATTTAAATTCTTCAAAGAATACTACTTTTAACTAAGATAGTGACTAAAAATTATCACGTTATTTCATTCATTTCTTAATATGTCCTGAAAATTTAATTAAAATCCTACAATTATTTGCTTTTTGCAAGAATTTCCAAATTAATGTGTCTGTCACCGCAAAAAAAGAGGTCAAAATTTGCTTTGCTAAAAGTTAGTACAACCGTTGAGGCAATCAAAATTTCGAATGTTCTGAAAAGGAGTAAAAACTTTAATTAAATATTCAAAAAATACTTTGATCCTTCCTCTTAATAATAACATAAAGATTTTGACGCTAAAACTATGTTTTCATTACGTTTGGAACATGTTTTCATTACGGTATGCTGATTTTTAGCGGTTTCGTGGAGGTACCTAATTAAATGTATTTTTAAAAAAATTCCTCCCAAATTTTTACAACAGAATCTTTGGTTTTCTTTCTTCTTTTTTTTTTTTTTTTTTTGCAAGGAAGCCAAACAAATATTCTGCATACAGTAAGTAGTACATTAGGTGTGGTATTCTTTTATATTTCCTTTAAATATACAGCGGTATATTTCTAAATCTGGTTTATTTTTCGAGTGTTTTTTTTTCTTATTATTCTTTATCGGATATTATTGCAAAATTAGAGATTTCTTACAGATCAAACTTTTTACATGCATAGGCGTTTTATATTTTATGGGGTATAATCATCAGGCATTAAACTGTTTTTTGTTTTTTTTTTAGCTTAAGTATATAAACGCTGGTACTGTTGCAAGTGTCAATTTAAATAATGATGTAACAGGATATGTGAGTAGGATATCTGTTTTCACCCCGAAAAGTGGAATCAGCGAATAGAGTTCAAATTCCGGCCAAATCAATTGCTTTCACTTTCGCATGAAAAACATGAAGCCATCTCGTCAACCCTCGAGATATAGGTTAAAATAACAGACTAGATTCTCGAGGTTTAGGTAACAACCAATTTAAGAGTAAGAAAACTCTTAATTCAACACCGTGGAAAATGTAACGGGAAACTACTCAATTATCTTTCCCAAGAAGTCTGATGATAAATAAAAGGACTCTGTAAAAAGCCATGATCACTTACGTTCTGAAAGAACATGGTATTAAAAAAAAAGTGCTAGGACACTTTGCATGGTAGATGTGCGGATGGTGTAAAGGATAGCGGCTCGGGATGTGAAATTGGAGTGCCGAGTTCGAATTCCAATCGTTACATTCACTTATACGCAAACGCCATTGGGAAAGATATGAATCCATCTCCTCTCCCTAGCTATGGGTTAAATAGTATAGCTTGTATATGGAAAATCATTGTTATTAAAAGAATAAAATTGTTAGTGCAATATTTACTTGCAAAAACAGAATTATTCTTTCAATTTGAAATATGTTTCGGATTTAAATTTAACCCACAAAGGATTGATAAACCGTAAAAAAAAAAAACATTTTCGTTATCATGATATAATAAAGCGCGAAAATCAACTCGCAGAAATGTGTTTATAAGGGAAACTGTGGAGAGCCTTGATCGCCAATGTTCTGAAGAAACACGGCACATAGAAGAGGAAAAAATAGAAAACAATTTAATTACATTGATGTGCAAGATGAAGTGTGATAGAATCGTATTTCGCCAATGGATCTTTTCTTAATGATTTTCTTGCTCACAAATTCAGTGTTTGTACCGAGGCTGGTGCAATAGATGCAATTAAATCGTAGAGAAAATACTCTATTTCAAAGAGAAAGACACTATTCAAAAGAAATCTCTGATTTACATACTTTCTTTTTTTTTCCTCCCCTTGGTATATGGTATTTTCTTTTGATGTCACTGGTATTGGTTACTCCGAATCTGTTTTTAAAAACATTTCTATCATTTTTCAGTAAAATATTTTATAACATAACTGATAGTTCATAGAACGTAAACATGTAAAAATACGAACAATGATTCCAGCATTTACAACAGATGTATAAAAGTCCTAAAGAACTGGGAGAAAGCATTTTCCATTAACAAAATTTCTGCTGTTTATTAAATTTTCTGAGAGTAACATCAAAAAAACTAAGATAAGAATCAAACCTGTCATATCAGGTAACATATTTCAGTTACTTACAACTTCAATAATATTAAAAACGCACAGGTATTACATGCGCACTATTGCCATCATCTTTGTTGTTGTAATCACAACGTTTCAACCGTTATAACCTCCGGCCTTCATCAGGTGTATGTCGATCCGGATTAACCTGATGAATGCCGAATGGCACAACGACAGAAACTTGGTGACAACCACAAAAAGAAAGACAACAGTTGGCATGTAAATAGTGTAAATAATGATAATTCATACACTTCCTTAAATTCATGGACATGTCGAAGGTCGGGAGGGACAATGGAAAGCAGGGAATAGCCCAGTTAACGAGCTTTTGTAAATGGTTGGTAGAAGATGAATTAGGAGCGTTAGTAAATGACAAACATTGCTAAGAGCTAAAAAGGACAAGAAGTTGTAGAAAGTCATGTCCTGAAGAGACACGATGCAAAGAAGAAGAAAAAAAAATCTACTAGGCTATCTTGGTGATAATAACACTACGGCAAGATACCATCAATGTTATTTACTAAAGTGTTTATCCGTTGCCTTCATTTTAGCACTAATGCTCTTTGGAAAGGCACGAATTCATCTCTTCTCCTCCCAGCTATGGGTTAAATAGCAGAATAGACCGTGCTTTCTAGCTTTAGGTGGCAAGAGAAGGAAACTATGAATTCCATGTCGTGATAAATTTAACGGGAAACCACTCCACTGTCTTTCCCAAGAAGCCAGGTCAATTCACACAAAATAAAGAAAAGGAAGCTGTGGAGAGTTTTGATCACCTACTTCCTGAAATAAGAAGAATTATCTGAACATCCACTCAAACAATTTGGCACAATTCTGAGTTTAAAGTGGGAGATCCACGCGTATATGGGACAAAAGTCCAAAAACATTTCAGTCATGACAGTATTTTTCGCTTTAGTAGACGCCTCTGGTGTGCTAGGGATTAATCCTCGACCTTTACCGTGGGAGAGGTACTACTTGAGGAGACGTACTTCCTGGGACCGGACTTTAGTAATTAGGAAAACCGATAGACTGTCCTACTAAGTTTACCTTATAAATAATTCTTAATCTTAGCTTTGGTCTGTGAACAGGCTACAAGTTTGGGTGTCCCACGGATTGATTGAATTTACTTCTCTAACAAACGGTGTCTGCGAAACAAGCTTGTTAACTACCGCACCCAGGCAGGTGATCAGGACATTAACGATTATCAAATCACATTTTTACATTTCCTATTTTACGCAAAAAAAAATCACTGAAAAGTATGTCTGCCATTTTCTTTACAATCATTTGACTTGTTAACCTAGTATCTGATAAATGGTGTTGCATAATGTTAACACTCAAAACATCTAAATGCGAACAAATAAAAGAATGAATAACATAAGACATTTTGAATTAAATACGACAAATGGTAATGATAATATTAAACGTTTCCTTACAAATGCACATTCATTGACCACGCAGCTTGAAATTTATAAAATCTTTCTCTTAAAACAATTTTTCATGAAAATAAGTTTCTCAAGTCCAGTAGCTGTTATCTCCCTTTCCAGTATTGATAGGGGTTTCCTTCCTAACCTTTTATTTGAAGTAATGGGGAAAGCCAGCATCTTAAAATTTATATAACACAGAATTAAATACAACATATATACTTGTAGCAAATACAGAGTACAGCAAAAGTACTTGCGATATATCGCTCCAAGAAATTAGGGCACCTCGAGGTGGTGTAATGGTTAGCAAGCTTGTCTCGCTAGAATAATTACGACTGAGTAGTGAGTTCGATCCTCATTGGGTGCCTCCTTCTTTCGACCTTGTGTCACATCTAAGCTACGCTTGGAAAATTACTATCCCTCCTAGAAATACCTGCCACATAATGTTAAGACAGCTCAGTGACTCTCAACAGCCGTGCCGCCGTACACTAGTGCCACGCGATCCTCTTAAGTGTACCACGAAATACCGTCCCGGGATACATATATAGTGATTTGTAAATGTTCTAGCGAGACAAGCTAACCACTACACCGCCTCGAGGTGCTCTTTTATTTTCCAAGCGTGGCTTAGATGAGGCACAAGGCCGAAATTAGGGGGGCACCCAGTGAGAATCGAACTCGCCACTCAGTCGTAATTATTATAACGAGACAAGTTTGCTAACCACTACACCGCCTCGAGGTGCCCCTACGGGATACATATATAGTGATTTTCTAAGTATAGCTTAGATGTGGCACAAGGCCGAAATTAGGGGGGGCAGTGAGAATCGAACTCACTACTAAGTCGTAATTGTTATAGCGAGACAAGTTTGCTAACCACTACACCGCCTCGAGGTGCCCCTACGGGATATATATATATATGTATGTGTGGAAGTAGTAATGGTACAAAAGCAGGACAAATAGTTGAATAGAAACATCGAAATAAAGTAAGTTTATATTTGTGCATGCTTTTTCCTTTTTTAAACTCTATGATTTTATTTCATAACATTTAAATGTATATTCTTTAAAAAAAAATTTCTAAGTGTGCTTCTCATTTGCTTCTAGGTGTGTCGTTGCTTAAAAAGGTTGAGAAACACTGCATTAGCTAGATAAAGACACCATTGTCTCTAATGTCTTAAAAGAAACAGTGTCTGCTATTGGACGCAGGACGCCCTTCCAGTGCTCGTACAGAAATAATACAGCGATAAAAGGCTTTTTAAGGGAATTTCCTAAAATAGGAAAAAAAATATATATCTGTTCAGGTCCAGACTAAAAAGAATGTGATCTTTGCTTTGAGTTTAGTGAGTTAAATCTTGTTTGTTTCAATTGTTTCGAACGAAGGGACATGCCTTATAGAAACTGTGTCAAGGCGCAAAAGCGTATTTATGCGTATGTAAGCGTATTTAAGCGTATGTAAGCGTATTTAAGCGTATGTAAGTGTATGTAAGCGTATTTAAGCGTATTTAAGCGTATTTAAGCGTATTTAAGCGTATTTAAGCGTATTTAAGCGTATTTAAGCGTATTTAGGCGTATGTAAGCGTATGTAAGTGTATGTAAGCGTATTTAAGCGTATGTAAGCGTATTTAAGCGTATTTAGGCGTATGTAAGCGTATGTAAGCGTATGTAAGCGTATTTAAGCGTATGTAAGCGTATTTAAGCGTATTTAGGCGTATGTAAGCGTATGTAAGCGTATATGTTTAGTTGTAAGAAACGATACTTAAATTTGTGCATTCTCGAATTCGTTCTGACGAAAGGAGACGTGCCGAGAAGTAGCCATCTTTTCTTTCATACGATCCGTTTTTATATGAAACGCACCGACAGAGTTGCAAGCAAAGATAAAGTTTCTCTCTATTCGCAAACCTAACAGATTATGTTTTTGAATATATTTTATATGGGTCGTACTAGTAAACTATCTAATTTTTGCATTGAAATGTTGACGAGTGTGCGATTTGCGAAAAATCTGAATATGGTGGAAATTTGTTTTTCTGATTTCTTGAGAGACTGAAAAATATTCTCGGTGAAACTTCTTACTAATCTCATTACACTATGTCCTTCTTAACTCTTATAATTTATAATATTCGAATGCCGACAATCATTTCAAAGACCCTGCTATTAAATGGTTTCTTTTATGTGTAAAAGACTGCAAATCTTAGTCATGAAACGGAACTTCAATCGATGCGTTGGCGTTTATATTATTTTACGTTTTGCATTGTAAGTGTTTATATTATATTATGTGTATATAAGCGTTTGTAATAATATATGATGTGTTTATATTATAAATGTTCATATTATAAGTGTTTATATTATACTATGTTTATATTATAAAGATTTATAATATATCATGCGTTTATAAGTGTTCATATTATTGAATTTATGTTACAAAAGTGTTTATATTATAATATAGATACCTCCAAAATAAAAGCGATACCTAAGATTTAAAATACATTTTAAAAATGAAATATTTTTCTTGAAGCTTTTCTTTTAGGTTTAATTCCAAGCTAATAGATTAAATGTAATATTTCCAATAAGCAAAATACATTTATATTTTTCAAAAGAAATTCAAATTGATTGAAATTATTTTTCCTGATTATCCTTAAAATGGATATAATCTTCCATATTGACAAACCTGTCAATTTTCTCCCCGGAATCGATACTTCAAATATACAAATCAACCATTCGCCCTTACATGGAGTATTGCTGCCATATATGGTCTGGGGCACCTTCTGTTTACCTCGGAGTTCTTGACAAGATCCAGAGACGGATATGTAATATAATTGGTCTTGATCTGGCATCTCGTCTACAGTCACTTTCTCACAGACGCGCCGTCGCCTCTCTCTGTCCTTTCTACAAATACTTTCATGTTAATTGCTCCGATGAGCTGCTTTCACTGGTTCCCAGACTCCATGAATTCAGGGCTACGAGGCTGGCATCCCGCTCCCACCCTTACACTGTAGAAACTTTTAAATGTAGCCGTCTCTTCTACTCCAATAGCTTCATACCTCGCACCTCTCGCCTGTGGAACACCCTTCCCAATTACTGTTTCCCTTAGAGCTATAATTTCCAACTATTCAAATGTAATGTCAATCGACATCTCCAGTTACCTTGATCTACCCACTATCCTTCTCCTTATCCTTTCTTCTATCACTCCTATCTGCTCTCGCTCCAAATCTTCTGCATCCTAGTGGCTTCCCGCCTTGCTCGGGGCGTAATGCTTAAAAATATATATATATATAATTCTCTTTATTAAAAGAAAATATTTCAATAACTGTTGAAGCTTAAATAAGCATGGAATAATACAACACAAAATGTACGTTAACAAAATGTATTGAAACAAAGAATAGGTACACAATATTTACAGTTAGTTTGGTATATTCTTGGGAAGACTGTTCCTGCATAATGGGTTGACTAAATCGCAGTCGGGCAGAGTCTCTGGATTCAATTTCTTAATCTCTACTATCTTCTCCGTCTTCCGGTACCAACCCATATTTATATGGTCGGTAGTCCGCTTATGTAAATTAGGTGTATCATACACAACAATAACAAAATATACTTTTCTGAAACGTTATTTGAGAAAAATTAACTGATTTAAGTTTAATTAATCTGAATTGAAACAAATATTAGTTTTAGTTTAAAATATCACAGAAAAGCATTTTAATACTGAGGTTGGTGCTTTATGAGTTGTTCACACATTTATCGACTGCCTGATGTTTGAGAATTGTATTAAAAAAGGAAATAACAGACATAAAATTACATGACGAATGCAATGTAAACGCCTGATATATATATATATATATATATATATATATATATATATATATATATATATATACGGTAATGTTAAATATTTTAAGCATTCTAATATTTTACTGTATTTTCAGCACTTTGGTTTTATAGTTTCATTTACGAAGACGCTTGTTGAAGAAATATTAGACAATTATCAATAAATTTTAAATTTACTATAGTTAATGCTCTTATTTTCTGATAATGTCGTGTATGAACGTCCTTATTTACAAAAATAAATAATTTCATTTTTTTATTTTTTTTATTTTGCAATTCAGATCAGATTTTTGGTAACTGGGTGTCCTCCTTGAAATTGAAGATTTAAATTCTCTGAGGACTGGTTCTAATAATTAATAGAAAATTAAGCACTAAAAAAAAACAATTTCTCGAAATTTCATAAAATAAAGTGTAATAGATGCAAGATTTTACCAAGATTTTCTAAAGAAGAAACATTTCTAAAATAATTTAATTCATTTGTGAATAAATCATGAAAGACAATGATCTGATTTTTGAAAGAATTTCCAAATCAATGTGCTTTTTATTGCAAAAAAGACACTCAAATTTCCCGTACAAATTTAGTCCCCCGCTGATGCCAAAAAAATAAGATATTTAACCAAAATTTTGAATGTTCTAAAAAAGGATTTGAAAAAAGTAATTTTTGCATTAAAAAATCCTTTGGTCTTTCCTCTGAATAACACAAAGATTTTGACGATAAAACTTAGTTTTTATTAAGTTTGGCCCATCTTTTCATCATGTATAGAATCTTTGGAGGTACCTATTATAATATATTGTGTTTATATTATAAGTGTTTATAACATATCATACGTTTATTAGTGTTCATATTATAAATGTTCATATTACATGTGTTTATAATATATTGTGTTTATGTTATAAGTGTTTATAATATATCATTTTTATAAGTGTTTATATTATATTATGTTTATAATGTGTTTATATGTTTATAAGTGTTTCAAAGTGTTTTATTATAAATGTTTGTGCTTATATTATAAATGTTTATATTAAGTGTTTATGTCATGATATGTGCATATATCATATGTGTTTACATTATAAGTGTTTATATTATGTGTTTATATGTTTTTTTATTATACTGTAAATGTATATATTATTTGTTTATATTGTATTATGTTTTTTTTTATGTTATGTTACATGTTATAAGTGTTCATTATATATATATATATATATATATATATATATATATATATATATATATATATATATATATTGGGATCAACATTCAGCGGTAAAAGTCTGTTTAATGATTAAGCACAATCTTCAGCCATGAAACAAACGGTTACCGCTGGGTGTTAACCCCAATGTCAGTTTATATTTATATACGCTCTATCCCTTATATTGATCACTTTAATCCATCATAAATATAGCATACCATAAAACCTATTTATCAGACAGATAGATAGATAGATAGATAGATAGATAGATTATAGCAATCAAAATATACAGAAACATCATTTTACCTCATTATTTACACTATTTATATACGGACTATTTTCCTCATCTTTGTTGTTGTTATCACGACATGTACCCTCTGGCCTTCCTCAGGCGTATAGTGCTCTGGGTAATTGACAGATTCTGAAATGAACCCTTGATTTAATCTACGAGTGTAGACTGTTCTCATTCCACTGGCCATGTCTCAGGATACAGTCTAGTTCTTATTTCTAGTACTGTTCAGTTATTGCTCGTTCGTTTCCACTGAGTGCAAGTGCCCGCTGTCCGACTGAAGGATTGAACTCACAACCACTATGTCACCAAATTCATGAACCAACGCTTTCATCCAGAAGGCCAACGTCCCGTAGGAGAATTTGCTGTAGTAAACTTGGTGATCACTGTTCCAAGTATGCTAAAAGCTAGGCAGTACGATTGCTGATTTTCTAGGAAGAAATAACCTCTTAAATTGATTTAATATCAACTTCTTACTAACATTTCCAACACCTCCACTTCATATTTGGCTTTAAGCTGCATGAACCTCCTCCTTAATTATATTCAGCATATGGACAATGATGGCTCTCCACAGCGTCCTATTCAGTAATTTCCCGTTACCTTCTTCGTGGTTTTGAATTAAGAGTTGCTAGTTATCTACCAAGGGTAGAGAGTTCAATACGCGCTATTTCCCCTAGCTAGATTATATTAACCTGAGCTTATTACCTCGGTCACCTCGGCGTGGTGTAATGGTTAACAAGCTTGTCTCGCTAGACATATTTACGACTAAAAAGTGAATTCGATCCTTACTAGTTGCCCCATATTTTGGAGGCACGGTGGAGTAATGTATAGCTGCTAGGATTGAGGAAACGGTAGAGCCGAGTTCGAATTCCAGTCGAATCCCTTACATTCACTTACATGGTAATACTAATGGGAAAGGTGTGAATCCTCTTCTTTTTCCTCAACTATGGCTAAATAGCAGGACAGATTGGCTTCTATAGCCTTGGATGGCAACTGGTTTACCGCAGAAAGACTACCTACTGCGGGGAAAAATCTGCCTCGTCAGTCATGTATCGAAAATACATGATCGCCTATCACACATGGCACATAACTGACTGAAGCTTATTACAAAAAAACTGACTGAAGCTTATTACAAAAAAAAATATGAAATCCCTGTAACAATTTCTTGTCATCAACTTCCGTCTATCGCAATGAATGGATATTCTTTCAAGTAAGCCTCTTACCTTGAACGCTTATAGGGACTTAGACCCTCCCCAGACCTCGTCGAACTCGTATATACGATTCATCGCTAAAGATGCTGGGAAAATGGCCGGTTTTCTGGCCAAGTAGATACCTGATTCCTCTTGCTATCCTCTACTTTCACAAGGGCCAGATCAGGCCAAAAAGGCGGGTATTGCTACCATATCTAGATTGGTGCTTTCCAGTCTTGATGAGGCCCGAAAACGTCTAGGTAGCTCAGTGAGTGATGAATTGTTTTCCACCTTACAACCCCTTTCCCACAGACAAAACATTGCAAGCCCCTCACTACTGCACCGTTATTTACATCGAAAAATATTCAAACGCGGTACATACCTTGGTTCCCGCACCTTTAACTCTCCCAGCTAAAATCAACCAAGCTGCGTACATTGAGGCGAATTGCCCGCATTCCCTTCATATTACTTTAGTAATTAATACGTTCTACTTGGATAGCTTCTTCCCAAGAATAGTTGCTTTGTGGAATAGCATTCTATGAGGATTCTTTCCCGGCCACTACAATCTTAACCTCTTCAAGTCTAGAGTTAAGCGTTATCTATCCTGCATATCCGCATAAACTGTTCCCCTTACTCTTACCGCTCACACAACAACCGCCTTCAGTAACATCTACCTCGAAAAAAAATAGTGTCTCCATAAAAACACCGTGGAGAAGGCAACGGGAAACTACTCCATTACATATCCAAATAATAATCATGGCAACAAACAATACAAATATCACTTCACTAGTTTTTAACTAATTTCTTTTTTATACGCGGTATGTCGAGTCTTAGCTAAGAGGTTTAGAGTTGGGCGAACTAAGGAATAACGGTGGAGGAGCGAGAGGCTTGTAATATTTTGTCGGTGAGAAAGAGGTTGTAAAGTGGAAAACTATTCATCACCAAAAGGACATGAAGAGGTTTTTGAACTATCAAGACTAAAAAGTGAAGACTGGTTAGCACTAGCCCAGATATGTCAACAGTACTTCATTTTAGACTTGATCTAGCTTTTGTAAAGGTAGAGCATAGGAGGAGGAGTATGATACTTACTGGTGTGCTCCAGGGAACCGACCAATTTTCCAGCATCTTTAGCAATGGATCCTATATACGAGCTCCACTTAAAATCTGAAGTGAATGGGACAAAAGCCGTTAAGAATTGAAGATTAGGAGGATAAGGAGGAAAGGTGACGACTGAACCGTGACTTTTAAAGGTCAAGATTACAGTATTTGAAGAAACGCCTATACAGTAATCTGTTCCGCAAAGTGGTAGTTATTGTGAGAGAAAAAATCTATCTGAGTGAAACATTCTTCTTACAGCACAGGGGAAATGATAATGAGTCAACTCCGTAGAAGTGGTATGGCGTGTGTTCTAACTATAAAAGTTTAACTGGTGAAATTAAGGAATAAAGCTCATCCTACCATTTGCCATAGAAATAGCGATTATCGCAGCGACAGAATTTCAACGTTTCGCCTGTGGAAAAGATTTTGCTGACTGGAAGTTTCCCCACAACACAGTATATAAAAGGTTTTGAACTCTATCAAGGTTAGAAAATGAGAAGTGAGCAGCTCCTCTCCAGATAAGGTAGCAATACTCTATTTTTGGTCTAATATGATTCATGTATGAAGTGATTTAATATTAAACAAGAGTCACAGGTCCAGTATGCGAAAAAGTAAAACTAAGTATTTTTTTTTTATTACTAAATAAATGCTCGCTGGAAAATTTGCCATTAGCAGCACAAGTCTATGATTAAAAAGGTCCTTTGATAATATATATATATATATATATATATATATATATATATTTTTGGTTGGATAGATGTGAGTTTGTGACCCTGGGTTTCACGCTTTAACGACCGTCAGACAAACTCTGATATTAAGCGCTTTCTAATAAGTACCGCGCATATAATATATAAATAATTATACATATATATATTTATTTATATTTATATACACTTTTCACACACACACACACACACACACACACATATATATATATATATATATATATATATATATATATATATATATATATATATATATATATATATATTCTATCTGCCAACGCAAATATACAAATGTGTTAAATACGAATCGTTGGGTCAATACAGAGTTGTCGTTAAGCACGAAATGTGACGAGAGCACTTTTCTGACTCTTGAGTTAAGCCAATGAA
This sequence comes from Acanthosepion pharaonis, assembly GCA_903632075.3. NCBI lineage: Eukaryota > Metazoa > Mollusca > Cephalopoda > Sepiida > Sepiidae > Acanthosepion > Acanthosepion pharaonis. Next base: position 1,097,862 of record CAHIKZ030000089.1, on the reverse strand, counting down.
TGGTCGATTCGACTGCATTTTATAAACGTTATTATTCTTGTGTGTGCCTGTGTGTGTCCTTGTGTAATAGAGAGAATGAAAAGAAAGGAAAAAAAGATTGAAATCATAAAGGACAACCTTTAAATACGCCGAGACCGTTTGTCTGACGAAGGTATAGATATCGATCAGATTGACAGTGTTTCGGAATAGGGAACGGAGATATGTTTTCTGCAATATTTGAAGACTGTGACCAAAACGCGCACGCGCATGCGCATGCGCATGAAACACAACTATGTGTATGCAAATGTATGAGACACGACTTCGTATGTGTATGCAAATATCTATGGAACGTTTGTGTATTATTGATCGAAATATGCTTCTTCATTATTATTTCATTCATACTTTCTCCAATTTCTCTCTTTTTTTACTCTCTCTCTCTCTCTCTCTCTCTCTCTCTTTCTCTCTCTCTCTCTCTCTCCCTTTCCCTTTCTCTATCTTTACTCCTTTGTCTTTTATTTCTTTTATTGAAAAAATATTCCCTCGGTTGCAATTTGACAAAAGCAACCGTTCATAAATTATCCAATCAAAAACTGCATGGCATTCGAATCATTCCTGCCTAATGGCATGTTACTGTTTAAATATTCATTCACTTTCGACGTGCATGGCAAAACAATCACTTCTTATTTCTATTCGAACGAAAGCATGATTCTTTCGATAAGAACGACAAAGATTTCTACCAACCGAATTCCGAGTAGTGGGATTGATTTGTGTTCAAACCTTAGAATTTATTTTCTTCGCCGTGGACTGACCATTTTGGCTTGAAATCAAAAGCTGTAAATATTTTGGAAAATTTTCATTACGCAATACAGATAAAACCTCGTTAATCCGGCACATCAAGGACCAGACAGTTGTCGCTGTGGTGAATTTCTGGACCAGTGAAGTTTAGGGTTAAAAATTGCAAAATAATTCAAATATTTCACTGTATTAATGACGCAAATACAACCTACATAGACATAAGCTATCCTGGGATTTATTAAGTGGATAATTACAAGAAATATATTTGTTCTCCAAATACTACAATCGAAACCTCTTTAAAATCATTTGTTTTTTTATTAAATGTTCGTTTTATTAAATTTTATTAATTTTATTAATTGCCGTTTATCAAATAAGTATCAGATCATCCCATAAGTTCTGTCCAAATCTTGAATAAAGAAAACAAGTGACCAAATGTTACATTTAATTACAGATTCAATCAACAATGTATTTTCCCTGATTATCTATGACTTCCTTCCATCTATTAACAAGCTTACTAATTCCATTACTGTAAAATTCTTCTGGCTTTGATTCGAAGAACTCACAAATGTATGTTTTAACCTCTTCCTGTGTTACAAAAGCTGTTGCTTCCAAATGATTCTGTAAGCTACGAAACAAATGGTAGTCTGAAGGAGCAAGATCGGGAGAATAAGGTGGATGAGGAATTATCTTCCAACCAAGTTCTTCGATCTTTTGTGACGTGATTCTTGCTGTGTGGGGTCGCACATTGTCCTGATGAAACATCACCTCTTTTCGATTCACTAGAGCATGTCTTTTTTCCTCAAAGCTTTGTTCAAACGCTCTAATTGCTGACAGTATATTTCAGAATTAATTGTTGCATTAGGTGGTAAGAATTCAAAATGGATTATTCCTTGGCGATCCCGCCAGATTGAAAGAAGAACCTTTTGCCCATGAAGTTCCTTTCTCGGCTGTGGCTGGGGTCCTTCCCCTTTACCAAGCCACTGTCTACGACGCTTAACATTTCGATAAAAGATCCATTTTTCGTCGCCAGTCACAAGTCTATCTAAAAAAGGTGAAACAAGTTGGCGCGAATGGAGAGAAGAGCAGATGTCAACTCGGAATTTGAGGTTGTTTTCAGACAATTCATGAGGCACACATTTTCTAAGTTTAGGAACTTTTCCAAGTTGTTGAAGATGACGATGAACTGTTGTATGGTTTGAACTGAGAACCACTGCCAATTCCTCAACTGATAAAGCAGGATTTTCTTCAAGGGCTGCTTCAAGAAGCTTTTCACCAATCTCAACTGGACGTCCGGTTCCCTCATCATCTTCAAGGGTGAAATCTCCACCTCTGAATTTTGCAAACCATCTTCTGCAAGTTCTTTCTTTCACACATTCCTCTCCATAAACTGAGTGAATGTTTCTAGCCGATTCGGCTGCTGAGTTTCCTTTCTTGAACTCATAAAGCATTATGTGCCTCAAATGATTCTTGGGTACTTCCATGTTAGCAGGTTTTTAACCAAACAAAATTTAATTTTATTGTTCTCTGAAATAAAATTTGATCAGTTTAAATGCATCTAAACATAACAATAATGTTCAGCTCCATTAGACATTATAAAATACTCTTTAAATTTCGTTCATTTTAACAAAAAGTTAAAATTCGGACAGAACTTATGGGATGACCTGATACTAAATAATTTATAAAAAGTCCAGCATTTTTTTTCAAATTTTTCATTAATTAAAATGATTCTAATGCAATTATGATTGTTTGCGGGGTTTACAATTAAAAAACTTCTCCCGCCATAACTTTTCAAATACTATATCCGGTTCTATATAGTGCATACGAACCATTTTCTTACTGTCTTCTTACTAATGGTACAAAGAGTTTTACTTTTATGAAACTTTGCAGGTTTTCCCCTCGATTTCTTGCTGAGTTTCTGTCCATACCTAAATAACAACCAAATTCGAATAAGCGTCCTGAAACACCCAAGCCGTCGGACGAGTGAAGCCTGTTTTAGTAAGGCCTCAACCTGTATTTGCGTTGTCTTCTGATGAAAGCAAACGTCCTGGCTGTTCATGTTTGCAGAACATTTGATATCCATTTTATGTAGATATATATCATTACGACAATTATTATAACATATTCATGAGAACGTTTGATATCGATTTTATATAGCTATCTATTATTACGACAATTATTATAACATACTCATGAGAACGTTTGATATCGATTTTATATAGCTATCTATTATTACGACAATTATTATAACATATTCATGAGAACGTTTGATATCGCGTTTATATAGCTATCTATTATTACGACAATTATTATAACATATTCATGAGAATGTTTGATATCCATTTTATGTATATATCTATCATTACGACAATTATTATAACATATTCATGAGAATGTTTGATATCCATTTTATGCATATATCTATTATTACGACAATTATTCTAACATATTCATGGGAACGTTTGATATCCATTTTATATAGCTATCTATTATGACGGCAATTATTCTAACATATTCATGGGAACGTTTGATATGCATTTTATATAGCTATCTATTATTACGACATTTATTATAACATATTCATGAGAACATTTGATATCCATTTTTGTAGCTATCTATTATTACGACAATTATTATAAAATATTCATGAGATTAATATAACACCTCGTCTATCGAAACTTTCACAAGATCAACTATTTTGTTGTGCCTCAAAATTATAAAAAATCTCATAGATAATTATTCATGGCCTTGTTCGCAGTCTTTTTACTATTAAAAACTTTACGAATGAATACTTTTATAATATTCTTTTCTATATAGGTGACCGCATTAACGAATCTCATTGATACATTGTTATTTTATGCAAGAAAACTACTTATTGTTTCAAAGGTCTGTGCGATTCTCAAGACATAAATTGATGATTAAGTTCATGTTTAAAAAAGAAAAAAAAGAAGTCATTTCTCGCTAAATGATTACTTTGGATATGGATTGCTTAAAATCCTCATCTGTTTTCTTACTCCACTCTAAATATGTTCCCCCCCCCACACACACACACCTTTCACAAACCTTCTATTTACGATTTTTCAGGGATAAGTACCATTCAGTAAAATACAAAGGCGTAATAATTTGATAAGTAAGAAGCCGGAAGAGTGTTCCCTAAGCGAGAAGTGCGAGGAAAGAAACTGTTAGCATAGAACCTGCGGTTACATCTAGCCAATTAAACTGTAAAATGATGAGACCTTTCTGCCAATCTAGTACTGCGCTTAAATCCATAAAGTCTAGGTATCATATATGGAAGTTAGTCAGAACAAAACATTTATAGAAAAGGCGAATATAGAAAGGGAAACTACATTACGGCAGTAGGAATTTGACTGAAGCCGAGGTGTCAGGTCAGGACCAATAACATTGCAAATTCTTCTTTGGACTTTGTCAGGAATCTTTAAATGTATAGTAGGATTTAGAATTATTAGTGAAACGAAGATGGAAATCCAGTATTTGATTGAAAGTCTGAATAGTGGCAACATCAGCAGTATTAGAATGATTAAGCAACTTGACGTGATGAGCATTAAAGTCACTAAACGCAAAGATCTTGGCAGATGAATGTAGCGAGAGAGAGCAATTTCTATATTGTTAGATATTTTGTCTAATATGTTAGTCCTGAGAAGAAGGAGAGCTATAAAGAGAAAAAAAGAGTAGTCTTCAAACCTAATTCTCAACATAAAAATGGCCAAATAAAAGAGATCTATCTTTAATATTTTTAATAATTTTTCATGAAATAAACTAAACTTTTACTAATGATAACAGATTAAAGAACATTTTTAATTCTGTCTCTTTTTAATAGTTTCCGAAAAGAAAAAAGCATTTTACATTTTCCAGAAGTAACCAATTTTCACAAGATCATTTCCGTTGGTAATTTTTTTTTTTTTCGGATTTTTTTCTACCTAGGTATCATATTATCTGGTTTTCGTTTGTTCCTATTTCTAAATTTTGCATATATTTTATATTTCCTTTTAAGGGTTCCCGGCTAAGCTGTCGAACAGCGATATGCATTGGGACTTTTATCTTTCTTATTACACAATTATTTACTTTCTGCGTTCATCTTCTCCAAGTCTGAATTCCCGCGGAGCCACCCCGTGTTCTCGTTCTATAAAGAACTTTAGAAAAATAAAATATTTAAAAAAAAAATAAGTGCTCGTTATACAACGCAAATTGTCTCATAAGATATAAATAGTATGAAATGTTATTGTCTGGCCATAATATGGGAATCACGAATAAGTCTACACAATTATACCAGTGTATTGTTATAGCTGGTCTCATGCTTAGAGCGAGACTTACTAGAAAGTAAAATACAAAGTTCTTTTATATCGATAATAATACTAGTTTAGCTTCAACAAATGTAGTCATTTAATAACAAGAATGATGACGATGATACCCTAAATGGAAATATGGAAAACAATAAGCATGATAAAAAAAAAAAAACATCGGTACTGAATTACATGTTCTACATCTAATCGATAAGGCATTTAAAGAACTATACAGTTCTTATAAAAGGAAGAATCAATAATTCTGTTGCTTGACAATTATTAATTGAATTTTGATGTGAAATCTGTATAGTTTTTAATCACTGAGACTTAAAGGGAAGCGTTGAGTTAAGTGCATTGACAATAGATAATATATTGAAAAATAAATGATTCGTACAAAAAAAGCTACGGAATATTTTTACGTTTTTTAAGCGTATATAAAACAGAAAACTATTGTGCCACATTTGCAAGAGGCTTAGACACACTAAGCGCTAGAAAAGCAGTACTTTATTTTATAACCCTTAAAACGTTGCTATGTTTCTGATGCATTTGAGAGACAAAAAGATATTCCTATTTCCGTGCGCAAATCTTCTGCAATTGTTTTAATAACGGTCACCTAAGACTCAGTACAAGTGGAAATTCTTGACGCTATAATTATATGCTTCAGCCTGCAACGCTTTGAAGACTCAAAGATTAATTGCATTGCCTCGTCACGAGATCGGCACCCTGAATGTTTAATTCGATAATTATAATTTTATTAAGGAAATTTGAAGAATTCTGAAAAAAAAATCAGAATTCCTGATGTTAATTTGCATATTGTTCAAGAATCAAATTTATTTTAAAAAATTATTATTATACTGATCTTATATATAAACTGATCGATTGTAAATATTACATTCGGATGCAAGGATAGCAAATTTTAAATAGCCTATAAATAAATGTCTGTATATACAAAATAAGTGTATTCGTACTGTTTTTGTTCGACATAGCTATGACATTTTATTATACTAGAGTTATCTTCCGTGTATTTATTATAACAATAATGGCGTGTTCGGAGATGTTTACGAAACCGGGAAGTGAAAAGACTAGCTCTGTGAAAGAACAGAATGCAATAAAATGGAAACATATTAAAAAGAAAGCTTTGAAAACGTTCTCATAATATTAAAGATTTAACAAGATAACACAGTTATTTTTCTTTTATGGTAGGAGTAAACTAACTCTTGATATTTTTCGTATCGAAAATTTATCTTAATTACAATGATTACTGATATCATTTTATCAACTTCAGCATTCAGTGTCTTTTTTGTTTTGTACTTATTTGAGGTTTTTTAGTTCATGTTTTCATTATTTTATTCTATCTTAGAATTACAGACGTTCTTTTTTGTTATTTCCTCTTCGATTTCATCTCCACCCCAATTAGCATTATAATTTCTTTGCAGCCTTTCTTATTAACTTTACAGCAATCAAAGTTACAGTGTCGTCAATACCATTATTATCACTCTCGTTATTAGCAGTAACAATATCATTATCTCTAGAACATAATATTATTTTGATGATTTCTGCACGACTGCATTTGGAACATTTCCATTTCATAATTGCGAATCACTTAAAGTTGATTAGCATATCTAGAAATTCGCGTTACCCAAGACAAAAAAAAAATCAAGAAATAAAAACCAGAACAAGTGCAAGAAAACAAGAATAAAAGCAGCATTACTTTGATGTGATCTGCGAAATTCTCTTCGTTGACTCAAACCTACTTCCTTTTCACATCGGCTGAGGTCAACGCTTAGTGTCATTATCGATGGCGCCTGTCGCTTGAAGGAAGTTCGTGCACGCATCTCTTGGCAAACATTAAATTCTTCTTTCATTCAGTGATGAATTGACTTCCGGTTCCTGTCGTAATTCTAGGAATTGTGTATGTTTTTTTTTTCTTTCTTGCTTGCTGTTTTTTTTGTTTTTGTTTTTTTTTAAGCCATAGTTTTAATGAGATAAACGGTCAATAATATTCAGCATTATTATCAGTTTAATGTGTGTGAATATATATATATATATATATATATATATATATATATATAATGGATTTATATCAAACTAGTGAAATACAAGACTGACCAACAAGTCAAACAATTTGGTAAAATGTCCTAAAATATCAGATTTCAAAACTGTAACCTCTGACCTTCTCCATTAAAGTATACCAGCATTAAACAATTTTATTTCTAAGGCTAAGATCTTTACTCACAATGAAATAATAAATCTCCCAAGAGCCTTCTCATTTCAGTTGTGTGGTATTTTGCATATGTTATCAATTTGCATACATTTTCTTTCAACAAATATTATCTAAAGTTTTTGATTGATTGATTCGTTCTTTACAGCTTATCAACCCTTTACAGATTATTTAAAGGCAGTAAGAATTTTTTGAGATAATAATGATTCAGTGATACAAGTTTTACAAATTAACTCATAGCTAGAGGGAGAGAGGTGCTTTCCCAAGAATATTTGTGCGTAAGTAGATACAACGAACCCAACTGGAATTCGAACTTGGCTCTCCGATTAACAATTTCAAGCCATTATCCATTCCGCCATCTATAAATCCAAGTTTGCAGTACGTGGTATTACTATCTAGGTACTGACCAGGCTCGACATTGCTTAACTTCGGTGATCGTGCTGGGACGGGTGTTTCAACATGATGTGATAGTAAGGTATTTAAAGTTTTGCTATGACTCTAAAAATGAAGCTGGCTTTTATATCCTCGTCTTTAATGTTTAAGTCTAAACGTTTTTGCCGATACGCTTTCCGACTTTACTCAAATGCATGTTACATTCTGTAATTATATAAAACAACTTCGAGAAACACATTTATCTAGTTTATAATCACCTTCAGTTAGAATGACACACGGAATAATCCGAACGATAAAGATTCATGTTGAACTTTAATTTTTTTGTATTTTTCCGGTATATACTTATCTTACAGTATGAAAACAATTGAATTTACCTGCTTTAACTATGATGTCCGTGCACGAATGATATTTATAATTACAAGTGCACCAGGTGAGATTTCACATGGTCGTTTGTGGAAAAACTCATAGACGTGTAAAAATGTTATTTTACTATATATATATATATATATATATATATATATATATATATATATATATATATATATATATACACCTAGTGAGCCAGACAAACCTACCTAGGTTTCACCTAAACGGATCCGTTTAGGTGAAACCTAAAGGTAGGTTTGTCTGGCTCACTAGGTGTATCTAGGTCTGCTCTACGGTTGTATTGAGCGCTTTTGTTAGTTAGTTGTTTACTCGTGTCGGGTTTTTTCTTTGGGCTTCAGACCTGCATCTGTGCGATTTTTTTGTCGGCAGAAGTTCATGTTTGTAGCTCTTTCTTTTTTTAAAACCTTTTTTTTCCTTTGATCAAATCAAAAATTCGAGGGTTTTTCGAAATGAGTCTAGTTATATATATATATATATATATATATATATATATATATATATATATATATATATATATAGGTGCGATGGATAAATTGTCTAAATTACGCCAAAATGAAAATGACACTGACATTTCATTTTAACAAATATATTTACCAAAATTGCACAAAAATATCTTGAAATTCTAAAGTGTAAATTTATTCAATAAAATCACCATTAACTTCAACCACGGCCTCCAGACTACTTCGGAATCTCCTGCAACTCTTCTGGAAGGTCTCCTTGTTTAAGCTGGTGAAAGTTGCCATAACCCTTGTCCTCAGTGTCATCTTTGGTGTTACAAGGAGTTTTGTTGGCTTCCTGCTCAACTACGCCCCACACATAATAATCAAGCGGGTTACAGTCTGGGGAGTTAGGTGGCTAGATGTAAGGAGTGATGGGGTCGCAGAAAATGTCTGATAGCTATGTGTGGGTCCTCCTGCCTTTGTGACATGGTGCAGATTTCTGTTGTCAAACATAGGGTCTTCCAGCAGCCAACCTCTTAACCCAGAGCATCACTACCTCCTCAAGGCACTTGAGGTAGGCTTCCGTGTTGAGTCTGATGTCTTCACCAACAAATTCGGTAGTTCTTTTCTTATCGGAACGATCGCAGTGAGTTTTTGGGGTCCCAATAGACGTTCGAGACAAGAGGCCATTTTGAGAGCACAATCATTCATTATGATTGAAGAAAATTCAGAGTTCGCAAAGTGATGATGGAATGTTACTAGCTTGGTTTTGGAGATATTGTATGTTAAAAGTTTGCTTTCTTTTCCCCCCGTGAGCTGTAGAGCTCTGTTTGAGGAATGATCAGCTGCTAGACTGATAGATCTTTGGAGATGCATTCATAAACTGTGGTATCATTTGCATATATAATTACTTATTATCTAGTAATATTCTGAGTAGATCGTTAATATAAAGCCGAAAAAAGGGGTGGACCGACTAGACAGCGTTGATAGACGTTTGCATTGGTCTTATGGGTTTGGGAGGACTGGGCATTACCAACAACGTTCATGGACCTACCTGGTAGGAAAGACTTAATAATTGTAAATACTCTACCAGAATAACCATAGCTAGAAAATCTGTGTAACAACCCTCGATGTCACATTTTTTCAAAGGCTTTTGGAATATCTAAGGTAACTGCCCTCATGATGAGTTTTTCTTTTTCTTTTTCTTTTTTTAATTAAGAGCTTCATTGATTTTATGATAGTTGATTTGATAGTTTGATAATAGTTGACATCAGCAGTGGCTTAAGGCCATATCACGTTGAAGCACCGGTTCTCTCTTAGGCAACGTTCATCCTAGTCAGTACCTAGAAGAGTGACCGCTTGGGAATACCTGGGTGCTGTAAGCTTGGATGTGCGTTTGGCTTAATGGATAAAGGCTCGGACTGAGAAATCGGAGAAGCGTGTTTGGTTTGAATTACAATCGGGTTCGTTACATTTACTCACGGGCAAATATTCTTGGCAATTGTATGAATCCACCTCTTCTCTACCCCAAGCTATGGGTTAATTAGTATAACTTTTACCTGAAAATCATTATTATCTACAAATATTGTTAATACAATATTCTCTCGCAAAAATATTCTTACAATCTAAAAATATGTTTCGACTTTAAATAACCTACAAAAGGTTGATAGACCGTAAAAAATCAATAAAAACATCAGCAGTGGAAGTTGAGAAATGAAATCCATACTGTTTGTTGCTCAGGTGTTTTTTCAACAGCTTTCTTGTTGATGATAAATTCAAAAAGCTTTTTGGTGTCACTAAGAAGGCTAATGGGCGATATTGTGAGAGAGATGAGCGTTTACCCTTGAAAACACATTTTATATTTCTTTTCTATTTTTCTTAATGATTATTATTTTTATTTTCGTTGTTAATATCTCCATAGCTTAAGAACAATGCAATCTTTGCTTTTTATCATCGATATAATTGTCATGGGTTTCTTTTTTTTTAATCTTTTAATCGCTCATAAGCTAAATTATTAATTGTGTAGCACGTGTTTATTGCGAAATTCAACAGAAAAAAAAATTATTCTTCAATAAACAGTTTAAGCTAAATTCAGCGTCACATATCTTTTTGAAACAGAAAAACCAAACATATAAGTTCTTTTCTCTTTTTTTTTTTAGCCATTTTTCCTTCCACTTATCTATCGACAGGCCTTTTGTGTCTCACAGATTACACAGTACTAAAAAATCGATTTTCTTCTTGTAAATGGCATGCACATTGCAACACTCTAACAATAAGGTAAATCAAAGAATTGCATTGAGTGTCTCTGACACTGTCTAAGACCGGAACAACATTGAAGTCTATCGCTGTTTCTCAGATACTAGAAGCTAATAAACATGGGCGATCTGATCATTCAGAGTGTATAGTGTTAAAGTTATGCAATTTAATATTTGAATGTTGAAAAAATCCTGATTGGTAGATTGTCTGCGTGGTGTTTTAATTTATTTGTTTAGAATCTATTTACCGAAAGTAGAATGTTAAATAACCCGAAACAAAAATTCTGATATTTAATACGTATAAAAATATTTGAATCAAGATTGTTTTTTTTTTTTTAACTTTGTTTTCAATTATTATCTTCCTTGATCTTATTTCTCCCTATTCTGCGTATCTATTTATTCATTTAAAATGGCGTCCACTCGTTCGAGTTACCGTGTAATAAAAATCATATGAGCTTCTCAAAAAAACCTGTTTGGAACACCCCTACACGCAAGCCACTAGTGGCACGCTGGCGGGCCGCCGATAGCAACGCCAGAGGTTCTCTGGCGACAGCCACCGGTAGGGCCACCAGTGGGCCTCTAGCGGTCCGCCAGTGGTAACATTACCGAGGCAGTGGGCCACCAGCGGCAAACGCTAGTGGCATCCAACCTAGTGGCAGATTGGTGGCTTGACCATTTCTATCAAAAATAATTTGAAGGCAACTCATCTATGCTGGTCGGCAACTCATATATGCTGGTTATGACATCTAATCACGAATTAGCTCATCGTTATTTAGGCGCCGCATTTCCTTCAGGATGTGGACGAACATGGACCTCTACAATGTCCTGTCCCTTTTTTTTTTTAGCTCTAAGCAACATCTTACTCTTTACCATCTCTCCATGTGCCAGCTCTTTCTATCCATTCGCACAAAATTCATTAAGTCGCTCGCTGTTTCCCTCCATCTCACCTTCTTTTAATATGAGTATTAAGTTTTCCAAACCGTCTTTCCTCATAATCTCTCCCTGTCTCTTTATGGTTTTAAGCATCTATCTAGTTAAGAGCAAAATTACTAAGAGCTACAAAGGACAGGAAATTGTAGAGGGCCATGATCGCCAACGTCCTGAGGAGTTACCATTTTCTTTATAACTTCCTCGTTGCTCACGTGTTCACACAATTGTCAGGTTTCACTGGTAGAACCAAATGTCCACCGCTTCGAGCCTATCCTTCGTCTCTAAGCAAATTCTCCAGCATTTATTACCACACAGAAGAATAGCTATAATATAGCAGTTCGTTCTAACTAAATTCTCCGATGTCTTAATACTTTTCTTAGTTTCGGGAAGACCACTTTTCGCTATTCTAATGGGCCTTTTCTTTTGCCTTTTCGATCGTCAGAAATATTTTTCTATTTCAAAATCTTCTTGCTTTGTTTGATTTTCGATTACTTTCCGGCTGATTCACTGATTGAAACTTTTGTTATATATTCTTGTATGGAAGCAGCATATCAATTTGACTTTAAAATCTTGAATGTGTATCTCCCACCGTCTGACTTGACCTCAAAATCGGAGGCTCTATGACAAAGGAAGTGAATTAATCATATTCTAGAGGCTAATCAAAAACCTACTGTTTATTATCGCATCGGTAGAAAGGCATAAAAAGCGGTTGTTTTAAAAAGTTCATAGTAACCACATTCAAGTCGATATCCTGCAAAAGTTGACAGATATTGACTATGCAGTTGATTATCGATGCATACATTATTAACAACCCCACAGTACTTCTATTTCATCTAGAAAATGCTGCCAATTATGTTGAACTCTATGTCAATGCTTCTAAAACTGAATTCATAAGCTTCCACCAGGAAGGCTTAATACAAACTGTCTCAAGTGAATCAATAAAATCTGTTGATTCTTTTACATACCTAGGAAGTGAAATAAGTTAAACTGAAAAGGATGTGAAAATTTGAAGAGATAAAGCCTGGACCACCTTGAATAAAATAGATGTAATCTGGAAATCTGATCTACCAGGAAACCTCAAGTGGAGATACTTTTACGGCACTGTAGAGGCGGTTTTAATATATGCTTGGACATTAAGTTAAGCCCTAGAGTCTAAGCTTGATGGAACCTTAACTTGGATGCTGAGAGCTATACTTAACATCTCCTGGAGACGACATCCAACTAAATTACAGAAATATGGACCCATCCCTGCTATTTCTACAATCTTACGCGAACGCAGAATGCGCTTTGCAGGAGACTGCTGGCGAGCAAAACAAGAACTAGCCAGTTCTGGACACTTAGCCTTGGAACAAGATGAGGTTTTCGCCCAGCAACCACCTATATTGATCAGCTATGTTATAACACAGAATGCCTCCTTAATAAGCTTCCTATCTTTACGGCAGCGAATTTTGGACGATTTCCTCAAAGATGAAGAAGAGACTCAAGGCAACGGAGATGTGGTTCTCCAGAAGAATGATGAGGATATCATAGACCGAGCGTGTGAGCAACGATGAGGTCTTAGGGAGGTTGCAAACATAGAGGAGGCTTATACTTATTATCAGGAAAAGGCAGCTGAAGTTTCTGGGACACATAATGAGGAAAGAGGGCCTGGGGTCAAATAGAGAGAAACACATAAAAACATAAAAAGAAAAGAAAGAATCTTTATGCAGGAACGTGATGGTTAACGTGCTAGATTCATAAAAGTCCGAGCTAACTCGAGCGAATAAAGACATGCAATTTAGTAATGACTGAAAAAGTTCACGAAGGTAAATTAATTTTTAGTTTTATACTCCCGTAAGTACATCAACAAATCCGTATACCAATCATGAATAATCTATTTATATTTTACATACCAAATATTTATTTTTCAACATAATCTCTTTCATTGTCAATGCGCTTCATACGGTAGTAAATATAAAACCCACAAATCTAACATTATACAGTGAAGATTTCAAATCAAAACTCGGCTGTGCCAAAGTTATGATGTTTCTATCAACTTCCGTATGTCTAGAAGAATCAAGACATTTTCCACATCGAAAGTCAGTTTTCCATTTCTTTTATCACGAATTTACATAGTAAAGCGACAATAGGGAAAAAAACGGTTCAATATAAACAAAGTGAATATTTCCCATGATGCAATATTTGAATATTTCTTGTGTTGTATATATTCAAATGACAATTATTTTCTTCATATTTATACACCTGAGCCACAAACAAAGGCGAATTTTAGTCAGACTTTAAAAGTTTTTGCAATGCAAAGCACCACGAAGTTGACCTCTGACTAAAAGCCTTCGAGCATTGTCTGCTGGTGTGATTTTAGCCGCAGAACATAGCTACTGTTGAATCTGCAGACATTTTGCTAAAAACAGAGTATATTCTCTCCTATATGGCAGTGAATTCTGGACAATCTCCTCACAGATGAAAAATCGAGACGACAGAAATATGGTTCTACAGAAGGATGCTGAGAATACCATGGACTGATCATCGCTGAAATGGAAATAAAAAGAATACTTATACTTGACATCGGAAAGCGACAATTTATATTTATAGGGCACATAATAAGAAAAGAGGGCTTGGAGATACTGAAGGCAAGAGGGACAGGAAAACAGCGTATAACATACCTAATAGGATTATGTAAATGGATGATAGAACAGGGTTTAGGCGAGATAACAAAAGGACAAAATGTATTAAGAACTACAAAGGACTGGAAATTGTGGAGAGCCATGGACGGCCACGTCCCTTCAGGACGTGGAATATAGAACTAGGATGCTTTTGAGACTGCCCAATGCCTATTTGTAAGGATGAAATAATTAAAAGTCTGCACTGAATTAAAGAACTTTTATTCGGTCATCCAATATTAATGATCATTTTGACATTTCCAAAAAATATCAAATTAACTTTATTTGCCACTAGTTCTCAATTTATTATAAAATAGAACTTGGTTAACGTTTGTGTTATAATCAAATATATCAAATCATATCAAATATGTTTGTACCAATAATCCGTTCTCAGTGTTTCGTAACTCAAATCAAACATCTGCCTATGTTTCTGAGATGGGATATTGGAACGATTTACACTATTTACATTGTTCGGATTGTTGTCCTCATTTCTGTTGTCACATTCACTACATTTCGGCCGTTATACGCTCCGGTCTTCTTCAGAACACATGGCCCAAGGGATAAAAGCGTTGGTGGAAGTAATTCAGTGACCTCACCCAAACAGTTGTGAGTTCAATATCTGGCCTCATCAGAGAGTTGAGTTACTAAAGGGAAATAACTGAAACTGAGGCACCCAGAAAAGGCATAGCACGTGGAACTAGAACAATCTAACCCGGTGGACGAAATAAAGGGCTCGATTCGAAATTCCAACGAAACATCACCTGAAGGAGGCCAGAGCATACAACAGCCGAAACGTCGTGAATATGTCAATAAAGATGAGGACAGTAGTCTGAACAATGTAAATAAAATCCAGCAAGAAATAGTGCGAGAAAATTATTTTAACTAATATACTAATTATTTATATTTTAAATTGGAAGATATCTGAGAGTTCACTAAAATTATGCGTAACATCGCATCTTATCTTCAGAAAACACAATGATTTTTTTAAATGTCTTGTGTACATTTCCATAAAAATAAAAGTTTCGACTATCAAACTATAACAAGGTTGTCACATTGAGTTAAATGTTACAAACCGAGCAACCTTTGAAAACCTACGTTACCAAATTCTGAATTGACTTTCTTTGCCTATGTTAGACGCATCATTATCAGTAGCAGCAATCCCGTGACCTGGTACGGTCGCTGCACAGCTGAGAATCTGACCAGTTCTCTCTACATATCTAGGTTGAAAGCCATTCATTCATGCGGAGCGTGTCTTGCGCCAGTAAACTTGGCGGAGTCCATGCCTCTTCAGGTAACCCATAGACGATGGTCTCCAATATGAAGGCTTGCCTTGTTCTCTGACACGTTGCTGTTGATTCCGTCAGGGAAAATGCAGCCGTTGCCTCCAGTCTAAGAAAGCCTTTCGTCCAACGATGTTGTTTCATCGCCGCACTGGGTGCATTAATTAAAATGGAGCCCAGTCTAATCCATTCTGCTCGATGACCATTGACCCTACAAGAAGATACAACTGCCCTTTGACAGCTCTTCTTTTTAATCTTTTTAATTCTACTAGGCGTCTAGCCACCCTTCTCGCCAAAAAAAAGCCTGGTGGGGGAACCATTTTAATTTCCGATAAATTTACAATGTGGCAGATATTACTGGTTTATATGGTAGCAGAGTGATTTGACACAATATTTTAAACAAAACTTCCCAAAGCTGCAATTGGCAAAATTCCAAAATTTATTATCGCTAGGCTTTCAGAGCTAGTCCCATGTGGCAACGCTTGGCTATATTACAATATAATAATTTTCCTATGACATTTTTTTATCTGAATTCCTTAGAGGAGGTGTTTTTATTATTATACATTCGGGTTTTGTTTTTCTTTTCTTTTTAACTGTTTTCTTGCTTCAGCCACTTTCTGATGTTTTTTTTATGTATTAGTATTATTTAGTCACTTGCCAGGAATGTCGAACGAAATCTTTTATTTGATCTAGGGATACATGTTGTTATCCTTCCTTTAAAAAGCCACGTTCCAGAATTCATAACCACCAATTCTTCCTTACGATACTGGTTTTATTCTATACAATATCGATATCTATATTTCCTCATTACGTTGATCTCTCCTCTGGTTTCGCTCTAACATATGGTGGTGGGGAATGACTCGAAAACCAACGAGTTACATTCCATCATTTCAGATCGGACCCAATCACGAAAAATGAATGTTCGCTCTGGGAGTACCATTGAGCACATATTAGGACTTAAACTCTATCTAGACCTCAAGTGGATTACATACATACAATTCATAGCTATTGAAGATGGGAAAATGTTTGGTTCCCTTTCCCGTTCCAATAAGTACGTAAATCAGGGCTAAAATCAAGTACTGCTGCAATATATGCCCAGTCTCCGCGTCCTTGTGGGTGACAAATATTTTTCCACCCTACAACTCCTTTCTCAAAGACGAAACGTCGGAAAACTCTCACTTCTCTATCGCTATTTCCATGGCAAGTGTTCTGACGAACTATACTCGTTAGGTCCACCAGATTTAATCTTCGCGACTAAATCCCGCCATGCCAAGCGCATTGTAGCGAACCAACCTCACTCCCTTCGTATTCCACTGGTGAAATGTGAGTTCCACTCGAGCAGCTTCTTCCCACGAACTGCTGTTTTTTTGGAACCAACTCCCAAGAGGATGCTTACTCGATCACTACAATCTTAAGCTGTTCAAATCTAGGGTTAACCGTTATCTTCCCCACATAAACTGTGACTCTGTAACCCTTTACCTTGAATGGCTCCGGGCCTTGTACTGGGTAAACATCAGTTTAAGAAAAATGTAAACACAAAGACTGAAATAATACTGGTTCTTTCAGGTGTTTTACTCGACAAAACACGACAGGTATAGAAATGAAAACGACAAATAAAGAAAGAGTTCCATTTGACATTTCCGGGGGGTTAACTGACGAAGGTTGGAGAGTAGCGCGACTGAAGCGCTATAAAAACAAGACAAATAAATTGATCTAAAAGAATCAATTTGTAATACTCCCATCGTCTACTCATCCAATTAATTTATACCGCTCAATTTCTGATTATAGTGAAAACCCGATCTTTCTTGGAGAAAATATCTTGAATTCAGACAAGGATTCGTGAGTATTTATATAGACAAACACACACATATATATATATATATATATATATAGTAACGTAGATATGGTGGGGGTTGCAACGCGTTGCTTATATGGTTCATTGGCTTATTTTTGGTTCATTGCCATTTTATAACTACTGCTATCCCATAATAGTTGTACCATTTCGCGGGTGAAATGCGTATGCAAATGTGACAACTCTTATGGGAAAACGTATTCGGTTTTTATTATTTGTGTTCTGCTTTATTTTGCTTTGCTTTCGTTTGTTTTGTTTTTTGTTTTTTCTTTTGTTTGTTTTTTTATTGTTTTTTTTTGTTTGTTTATTCATATCTGACTGTGATTACTATAAGATGAAGTCACGAAAGTAATGTCAAAACCGTTTTTCGTTTTCAAAGCATTTTCCCAACATCATTGATAAAATCCCAATGCTATATATATATGTGTGTGTGTGTGTGTGAGTGTCTGTGTATAGATGAATACACAAGCCCAAATATATACGCAAAGATGCCTACCAACAGAAACATCAGCTTGTAAGATAGATAGATAGATAGATAGATAGATAGATAGATAGATAGATAGATAGATCAGCAGACTGATATACGAATAGATAGGTATTGATGCGTATCTAGCTGGTTAGATAGATACAAACCTATTTATCTATTTATTTATTTATTTATTTATTTAGATAGATAGATAGATAGATAGATAGATAGATAGATAGATAGATAGATAGATAGATCACATATATAATACTTTAAAAAATTACCTTCCTCTAGTATTTCTGACATACCAAATCGATCGAGTTTCGATCCAGAGTTGAAGCAATCGGATGTCTAAACACAGTGATGAGCTGTGTTATAGCGAAACAGGCTTGTATGTGGATGACTATATATATATATATGTGTGTGTGTGTGTATGTGTGTGTGTGTGGAGGTAGATGGAGAGAGGAGGAAGAAATACAACAAATTCCGTTTACAGTTTTACATCGAAACGTTAAAGATAAAGGGACGTTTAGCTTTAAATTTGAATTGACATCTCGTGTATCCAGTTATTTACCGATTTCATTTAGCTTACTATCACTTTTGTCTGTTTCATTTTGTTTGTTTGTTTTTTGTTTTGTTTTGTTTTGTTTTTTCCTGTTTTGTTTATTTTTTTATCGCTTTGGTTTTTAATTATCCCACATTGTATCAAAAGTAGTTTTGTGAGGAAATTAAATATATGTTATGATCCTGGGCATAAATTCATTTCTTCCCCACCATTATCACCTCCACACCCATGAGTGATTGTTCGAGGGTCCGTCTACGAATCTCTAGAGTCGGGAAGCTGAAAGTAAAATCCATCAGCTAAGTGATAAACATTACGTTTGTATTAATTATATATATATATATATATATATATATATATATATATATATCATATATATTTTTCTCATTAAAACCATCGTTAGTCTGAAGTTCCTTCTCAGAACGAAATGCGTTACTTCAGAGACGTTCCATTTGTATATCTATATATAAGGGTGTTTCATTAAGACGGATCAAAGTCAGCAGTAAATAAATCCGTGTTATTGATGAAAATTTATTTATTTCTCTATTGGATTGTGTTATTTAAGTCATGCCAATTATGTGTGAAAAATAATATCGCCCAAATGTCCGCCAAATCTGAAAGGAAAATAAAAAAAATCATTAGACGCTTAAACTTAATTCATATTTAAAATCTGTCCAAGTTATTGGAACACCCTTAGGTCCAACGGCTTGTATGTTTGCACGCGTCGTGTGTGCGTTATCTTATGCGCGTGTTCTACATTAGAGAAACGTTAAGTAATACTATCTCATAAAGATTGTTCTTTGTTTTGTTAATATACTTTATATAATCCAGTTCAGATATCTACTTCCAATTCGCTCAAATTCGCCTTTGTCTGTTAAAACAGATAAACGCATTTGGTTTCTCGGGTACTTACTACTGAGTCAACGATACACACGCAACTATGTCAGTAATATCAACTTAATTTGAATATTTTAAGAATGTCTTCGACTTCATTCATTTTTCCCGTACTCTTTCTTATTCCTCTTAAATTTGAAAACTATGATTATATCATGGACAAGACTATGCTCAGTGACACTCGGCATTATCAGAATTGCATGGAGCATATTGTATTGTTTAAGGGGCATGAATGACTAATTTTTACGTGTAATTCCTGTCAGCTTGGCCACCTTCAAATACATAGTAGCGGTTTGACGTTGCCTTCTACTGAGAAGGTTTACCCTCAGTGAATATCGTTTATTATTTAAGGCCATTATAACTGTGTATTTGAGGCACGGTGGGGTAATAGATAGCGGCTCGGATTGAGGAATCCGAGATCCGAGTTCGAATTCCATTACATTCACTTACGCGCTAATTCCCTTGGGAAAGGTATGAATCCTCTTCTTCTCGCCTCAGCTATGTGTAGATAACAGTACAGTTCTTGGATGGCAACTGGTCTACCGCAGAAAGAAATGGCAACCTACTGCGGAAAAATCTGCCTCGTCAGTCATGTATCGAAAGATACATGATCGCCTACTCGCCTATGCGTGTATTACGCATGACACATGCCCTTGTCATTAATTCATCTCTTCTCACTACCTTCAGCTATTGGTGAAATAGCTGAAGGTAGTTATCACTACGTTCAACTATTTCACCAATACCTTCAACTAAAGACGTTGAGAGCCATGATCGCATTAAATATAGCATTAAAAAAGTGACGCCATATTTTTAATACATTATTATCATTTTTAATATTTTTTTCTAAAGTGTTTTCTTGGTTTTGCTAAAAACAAAATGCCCTAAATTTTCCCTTATAGAAAAACTAAAAACGATTTTACATTAATTATAACGCAAAGATTTAAATGTTATAAATTCAATGTTTATGATCATCGACCATAAATCAATCATTCCGCCCTATTTAATTAGAGCTACAACTATGCAAATTAATTGAAATAACCGCTTTAGTTTCCTTTCTTTCACCATGCGGTCAGTTTTAGACCCACTGGAGTGACATGGTGCAATCGATTTCTATTTTTTCCTTAGATTAGGTCATTTGCAGGGTGTGAAGTAATATGAATTTATTGTCAGGGTGTATGATAAAATTTGTTTGGCTTTGAAAAATATTGCGTCATCCGTGATTGCATCAGATTTTTACCATGCCCAGAGACTATTGTCTCGACTGTCGATTAGTTGTCCTACGGCAATTGTCTACGATGTATGTTACTCCATTGAAGCTTACGAAAATTGTAATGCTGCACGAACACACTGGCAAGCCTTACCAGTGAGCAAATCAAAGTACTATAGACTGGCCCGGAAACTCTCCTGGATTAAATCCAATCGAGAATCTGTGGTCAATCTGCAAGGAACAACTTTGTGGAATCGACATACGAAGTACTAACATGTGCACTGGCTCATGTCTCATTGGAAAAATACAAAAAAGTAAATAATAACAGAATTATTCGTTTTGTGTCAATTAATTTGCAGAAGGATGTAATTGGTAAGAGAATGAATTCATCAATTTCCAGACCACTATCAAGTATGGGCAAAATAGTAGGGCAGACAAGGCTCTTTAATCTTGATAGGGCAACCCGTATAAGATAAAAAAAAACAACTTAAATTTTAAAACACGGATATATTTTTTACTAATGTTCACCCTATACAAAGCTCAAAAGCCACAAGATGTAGATGTTTACCGAAGGAACTTTCTGTGTGGGTGGTAGAAGTGAGAACTAAGAGGTGCAGTTTATGGGAGTATGGATGAAAAAAATAAAGGTTAACTGTAGTGTTGAACCGGTTAAAATTGTAGCGATCTAGGATGTATGCTCTTGGTAGTAGATTCCACAAGCTAACGTTTAGTGGCAAGAAGTTGTTTGAGTGGAAATTGCTCCTTACTAATGGGATATAGAAAAAAGGAATATGTGGAGAAGCATGATCACCTACATCTTAAAGGGATATGGCATTAAAAAAGAAACAATTCAGTTAACGAGCCACAACTACGTTGTAATGATCGCTAATTAATGTTTCAAAGAGCTCAGTTCCAAAAAGATCCATTTCCTATTTCTTGGCTGTAAATACGCAGTCCAAGTTAAAAAGCCTTCACACTATAACCAATAGTTTACTGTTATGTGTGTCTGCTTATCTAACATATTTATGTGTGCGCATGCGTTGTGGGCTGCCCGTTAAGGATTTCATAATATATGCATATGTGACTGTGTGCAACGAAGCAAATTGGGTACATTGACGCTTGTCAACTGGAACTGTATTTCTTTCGTAAATGTACAAGTGTTGTTTGCTCTTCAGTAATTACTATCAGACTAATCAAGTAACCGGAAGTAATAAGGTATGAAATCTCCATTACATTTCATTTCTCCACTTGCCGTACAAGACAATGAAATAAAGCAACCACACACACATACACGCCTATTCATTGCTAGATCGATAAACAGATAGGCAGGCAAACGTGTGGTCGAGTGCCGAGCACGTTTGCTTTCTTTCCACAAAGCCCGGATTCAAATCTCGCCAATAATGTTTATTGTAATAAGAAATAATTTTCAAGCGTTATTATCATTTTTTCTAATATATTTTCTTACTTTTGCTAAAAAGAAAAGGCCAACATTTTTTGCCTAACAGAAAAAAAAGAAAAACGATTTCTCATTAATTATAATATTAAATTCAACTATTTATTTTAATCGGCAATAAATCAATCATTACGCCATATTTAATGAGAACTAATTAAAATTTTAAAACTATTGGATGACTGGGGATCCTCTAGGAAATTAACATTGCAATACCGCGACTGATATTTCTGACGGAGGGCTATTTTGTTATACACCTTAATCTCATTTAATGACAGAGGAGACACAACTCCCCCCCTTCGAAGATATATATTTTGCTTACGAGGTAAAGAAACTCTCAAAATGGGAATCATTAGACAAAAAGATTTAAGTAGCCAATAAATTAAATTCTCGGCATCTGGCAGACTTAGATAGCATTCATGGCTACTTTAAAAATATTTTTAATATATTATTACTTATTAAAGAGACGCCTGTGTACTTATGGAGCAACGGTATAGTGATAGTGGCTCGAATTGCAGTCGTGTTTATTTATATGCTAATAACCTTGGGCAAGGTATGAATCCATCTCTCTCTCTCTCCAGCTATGGTTAAATAGCAAAACAGCTTGGGCTCTATAGCCTTGGTTTGCAACCATTTTCGAAGAAGTAAAACTTTAAATTCAACCCAGGGGCCACTTCTCCACAAGTTATGTGTTGAATAGCTGGACAGACCGGGTCTTATAGTTTTAGTTGGCAACCAATCTACCACAGAAACAAACGGCGGGAAAATCTTCTTCCTAGTCAATCTTGACTTGAAAGAGACATGATCGCCCGAGAGTGTATCATATATGGCACTAGACTGTGGGCACCTCGGCGTGGTGTAATGGTTAGCAAATTTTGTCTCGCTAGATCAGTGACAACTGAAAAGCGAGTTCGATCCTCACTAGATGCCCCATACTTTCGGCCTTGTGCCACATCTAAGCTACGCTTGGAAAATAACTATATGGCTCTTGACTGACTGAATGTCTTGCAAGTGTATAACATATTATCAATAGTTATTTTCTTTCTATAAAAATCATTGCCAATTATTTTTACTATTAAAACACATTGTACGGATTTTTTTCTATAAAACGTCATTGACCAATAATCGGCCAAGCGTGTATCAGGTATGGTCCTTAACTGACTAATGTACTTTTTACATTTTACCCTTCTCTTTGCAAGTACATTCTGCAAAGTTGTTTTCATTTAATAGATGTTTTGAAAAAGAAAAATGCTTCCTCCCAATGTGGATAAATTAAATTATGATCCGCGGATGGTTGAACTCTGCTGTATAGAGATATTCACACATTTTTGTCTATTTTACTTACAGAGCTTCTTTGAAACTTTTCTCAATGAACGTCAGTCACCGAGATTAAGTTGTACATTAATATATTTTCATTTTTTTCAACTCGCACATTTCTTTCAGTAAGCGATGTATTAAATTTCCTCTATTTGCGTATTACTTCTTTACACGTAACCCATTCATCTTCAAGAACTTAGGCACTTGTTCTTTCTTTCGCTTCTATTATAATCTATTGTTATATTGCGTTATTTTCGTTCTTACTGACTGGGCGGAAAAATAAGTGATGTGATGTATTCAAATAAAAATAAAAAAAAAAAACAACAGGCCAAGGTCCTGAAAATAAATTCAATATATCCAAAATGTCAAGGGATTTCACACTAAAATACTGCATTTTTTTTATAGGATACAAAAACATAAAAAAAAAAAGAAAATATTAGAAATGTGAAAAGGCTAAATATAAAATATATAGGCAAAAAATAACTCACGCATGCATAATCTATTCATACATGCATGCACAAAGCATGACATGCACTTCAAGTGAATTTCCTTTGGAGATGCACACCATCATATATACGGATATACGGATGAATATTTTATGTAATTTACTCTATTTTCATGACTGGGTAAGTGACACACAAAACACGCGCACACACACACACACAGATAGATAGATAGATAGATAGATAGATAGATAGATAGATAGATATAGATAGATAGATAGATAGATAGATATGCACGAGGAGGCGCTGAAAAGGTTTCGGCACGACCAAGAAGACCTCCGCTTGAATAATATAATGCTTTACCATTTAGACAGATTTTTTCCGAAGGGAGTTGAGTTGAGAACTTTTCATCATCCTAACATAGATAGATAGATAGATAGATAGATAGATAGATAGATAGATAGATAGATGTTATTATGTTTTACTATGTAGATATCATTCCAAATTAAAATTTGTACGATGTAAACATTTTAGTACATGCTGTTTATGTAAATAAAATAGGATGTAAATAAAAGAATTTTTAATATTTTAATTACATTTTCTTTATGTTATATATATGTTATAATATGTTTTACTATGGAGATATCATTCCAAAATAAAAATTTGTATGGTATAGATTTTTTCCTTGTACATAACAAGCCAAAATAGCACCATAGATAGATAGATAGATAGATAGATAGATAGATAGATAGATAGATAGATAGATAAAGAACAGACTGAGATACATGCATAGATACATAAGAATAGATTGAGATAGATAGATAGATAGATAGATAGATAGATAGATAGATAGATAGATAGATAGATAGATGCAATTTCTTACATAAAATAATTTGTAATCTTGCCGATAAAATTATTCGTGATGACATGTTGATTAATTAATTAATTAATTAAAAGAATGCCCGCGTCTGTTAATTTCTTTTACTTATTGCTAATTATGTACTTCATACGCGCAAAAAGAGGACATAAATTAGTTGAAATGATTAATGAATTCACCTGAAATGATAAAAAAAAAGAAAATGAATGTATGAATGAAAGAAAGATTTCTTTACATTTCAGCATCTGCCATGATTTCATGTTTTGTCCACTGATTTTTTTTTGTTTCTCTTGTGCATTCATGTAGTACAACAATAAAATATTACAACCAAAGAAAGCAGCACACTGCGACACCATTTACTTGCTATGTATTATTCCAATGATACTACTACATTGTAGCATTACACCAGTGTTAATACGAACATTGTCCAAATATATATATATAGGCCTACTATTACATACCTTATAAAGTAAAGTCAACAATACCTTTTTTTTAATTTGTTTAATATAGCGAAAATGAACCTGTATATTCTTTTGTATCAAATACAAATGCTGTTTGGATCAGTATGAAAATTTTTCAACTTATAAAATTAAGCAGATAATTTTTTTTATTATTCCGGAAGCAAAATAATCGCGCCACGGAAAATTATTTGAAAAACAATAGGCGTATTGTATCAAAGAATCTCCGTGTCTGGTGGAAAATTAGAAGAAATAATTTGACTATGACGATACTTGTATTTACTATATAAGAGAACTGATATGACAGCACTAAAACACAATTATTTTTTTTAATCAATTCACCCCAAGCAAGGCGATAACACCACTAAAACGCAAGGGTCTACTGGAAGCTAAACAGAAGGGCGAGTCTTTAGAAGTCACCGAAAACCTAATCCTAAACAGGAAGCAAGGGATAAACTTCTATCGAGGAGTGTGAACCGGATAATAGGTGAACCTGGAATAAGGGCACTTCTTCTTATCGAAAGTTTGCTTTACGCCACTTCAATTTCCCGAAACACCAACAGTAGGGGAAGATATCCCCCGATTTACGAAATGATATAAAGTGAAGAAGATAATACCATTGCAGTGGCTGATGTGTAAAGCTTTAAATACGACAATATGTCTGATTGCTTAACCTCTCGTAGTTTTCTATCTTATAATTAGTTTTTCGGTATTCAGAATTAAACCTATACAAAAGATACGTGACCCTTCAGAGTAAAATCATTCTCCTCTGCAATCATAACATTACTATCAGTCAATGCGGAAATCTCAATCAAGATTATTTTGGAGATCACGGAACGCTCAAAAATGTTTTCCCTCTAAATTAATGGTAACTGCTTCTTCGGATTACAAAAGAATTTCGGATTAAGAAAGAATTTTGAACTACGAAAGAATTTCGGGTTACGAAATAATTTCGGATTACAAAATAATTTCGGATTACGAAATAATTTTGTAATCCGAAATAATTCACAGGAAAAGTAGTAGATAAGCGTTTTTTTTTTTTTTTTTTTTTTTTTTTTTGTTTTTGGGTTTTTTTTTTTTTTTGTTATTCTGTGGTTAAATAGTTTCATTATTTGTGTCATATTTGTTTTTAAAACAATGTTTCTATATACCCTGATAAAAGGAGAAGAAAATGACCCCCAGATGCAATATACTTTCGAGGATGGTGGAAGAATATATCGGCTGTAACATATTTATTTATATTCTGTATTTGTCCAACAGAATTACTGAAATATGGTGACGCAATACGAGTATCAGCATAAGGATATCCGGATAGAGTAACGGTTATCGACGCGGAAAGTGGAATCGACGAACCGAGTTCGAATTCCAGTTAAGCTTGTCGCGTTCACTTTCGCACTAATAACCTTACAAAATATATCAATCCAAATCGTATACCCTAGCTATGGGTTAAATAGGCAGACTTGAGTGTAAGTCTAGTCGAAGAACAACTCTCAAATTCAAACCGTAGAAAAAGATACCACTCCACTATCTTTCCCAAGAAATCCTGACAATTCACCAATAATTAAGTATAGAAAATTGTCAGGAACTACGAATGCCTATGTCCTGAAGGGAAATGTCAAAAAAAATTAATTTAATTTGATTTAGTCTGACCCAAGACTAACTTAGTGGCTGACCCGGTGCGAATCGCACTCACTACAATAGCGAATCACTTTGCGAGACGCGCGTGATAACCATTGGTCTTCAAAGTTTCTTTGCCATTCGAAGAGCGAACCGTCAAAACATTCAACTAACCATTTGCATCTGTGCAATACCTTTGCAATAGTGCTACTCTGCTTCATCTTGTAATAGTTAGGAACTAATGAAACATAAAGACTGACAGCTTTCTTCTTTGGCACCTTGACTTCACACATTTAAAAGTAGTTCTAGATTGGCATACAGGATCACACCATTTTACCATTGAAATTGATAAATCCAACCGTATGTTCTATTCCAGTAGTTTCTTCCCACGCACTTGTCGCCTATGGAACTCCCTTCCAACTTCTTGCTTCCCTGTCAACTACAATCTACAAAAATGTTAATTTATCTACAGAATCCTGTTCTTTTTATTCTCCTTTTCTTCACGGTAACATTTTCTCGATTTCCTTCACTCTGTCGTCTGTTCTTCTCATTTTCTCATTAGTCTTAGTGGCTTTATCGCCTTGCTTGGGGGGATTTTTTTTTAATTCTTACTTCCGTTTCTTACTGAGCAACCTTTTGAGCATTTCTTCATAGAAAGGTGGTTGACAAAATATCACAAATAATAATGAACTTAATTCTCATTTGGTTTTCCACACTTGTGACCTTCTATACTGATCTCAACTTAGAAAATAACTTAGGCGCCTTGATATGGTCCAATAGTTAACAAGCTAGTATCAAAGACCATTATTTCTTTAATGTTTGATCCTCACTGTTTATCCAATGTTTATGTATTTCTACAATAACAAGCTAAGCCTAATTAACCATTTTTAATCAAGTTTTAAACTTATACTGGGTGCTCCATACATAGGAACTTATACCACACTAATCTAATCAACACATGGGTAGGCGTTTAATTTTGCTACATTGACCAATTTTATAGTATAAAATCACTAAATGGATTAAAAGACTTTCCACTAAAAATATTTTCTTTCTTTTATTGGTATTTTATTGGTATTTTTTATGTAAAACGAATGGAAAAGTTAATGTTTCTTCTTGCTTTTATAATCATGGAAAAAACCAATAATCAGTCATTAACTGCTTCCTGATCTTTGGCCAAAGGTCACTTCACAATACTGAGTTTTTATTTTGCTAACATCAATAATAATTCATGGCTCTTTACTGAATTCACCGTAAAACATTTCCCCAAGGGAAAAAAAACGTCTTTTTAATGCCGTGAAAGCGAGTCAGTTATGTTCGAAAACAATGTTAAATTCGACTGCATATTAAAAAAGACATATAAAACAAACTTTTAATTTAAAACCGAATGTAGGCTCAAGCTTCTCCTAAATTGTTAAAAACAGGAAAAAAAAAGTGTTGTCATTAAGTTAATGAAATTGTTTTCATACACTTCATACGAATGAGAGGATTTATCGTACAACACAGTAGACCTTGAATACATAAAAGCCAGCCAGTATATAAATGTCATGAAACTGATTTGACATCAGTATTCTTATAAAGACAAAACTGTGTATTTATGTATTGTTCTAAGAGTAATCTACAATATTTGGTAATTATAAGGTGTTCCAGTAGTGCTAAAATATTGTATTGTTCTACTATGTCAATGTGACTCTTTTATGAAACAATATTGTACTATCATAACGTAGTTCTATAGTACTGTGATTCAACTGTACTGTAGTATCACAGTACTACTAATGTAGTAACGTAGCATCCGAGGAGTGCTGCTTGACAAGTTACATATGCCAGAGTTATCTAGACTTTTCTTTTTTTTTTCTTTTTTTTTTCACCCATTTTTTTTTTACCTATGGAAGTGACACGGGGACATCCTACCACCTTTGGCTCGCTTATGACAGGTAAACATGGTTCCTGGCACAGGAACTTTCCTCAACTCTTATATGCATGGGTAATGGTTAATTCAATATATTGTCTTGTTTATTTTTAACTGCATCTGCATCTGAACGCTCGTGGCTGATGGGAAGTGGTTGTCTGTCTGTTTGTCCTATCTAACTGTCGAATTATTTGTTTATTGTTTTCTCACTGAATGTTTTTATTTTATATTCGACTTTTTATTGTTTTGCTGTTGTTTTGTTGTTTATATTAACGAAAGAATATGTTATCCCAAAAAAATTTTCTTTGATTTTACAAACTGTGTGCTCTTTATGCTGTTGATTTCCGTCTTAGCTAGTTTGATTTTGATCTATGTTTGTTATTAAATGCTATGTTTTTTCAGATCTGTTATTTATTCGATATTATATGTCATTATTGACTGCCTTCCTCGAAATAGATAGATGTTTTAGAAGAGCACTTTTTAATTAAATGTCCACACAATACAATGAAAAAGGGCCACCCATGTTCGAGAGTTACTAAATGAAGATGTGTGAACGTAACAGGACGAGGTAAGTGCAGATTACGAGGATATGTAGGATAGATAACGGTTGACATTATCCCTAATAATCAAGCATCCTGTCAGCAGCTTGTTCCAAGAAAGTAGTGGTTCTAGGAAAGAAGCTGTCTGAGTGAAACTTCCTTTTTAGCAATGAAATAAGAAGGGAATGACGATAACTCGACCCTGTGTATGTGGCATAACAGATCCTTGCTATAAAGCTCTGACCTGGTGGATGTAAGAAATGGAGCGCGTCTGAACATTTACCATTAAAACAGAAATAGAATAACGATTGTCTTGCGACCTTTCGTGCAGATGTGAGAATGTGATTCGCTTGGAATTTTAGTGATTGAATATATTGGACTTTATACCAGATATGGACTGATTAAAAATATTGATAAAATAATCATGGAAGTTTTTGCCTCATGTAAGACAAATCACAAATGTCGAATTGTCTTACTGTTTTAACTGTTCATTATTCTGAATGATGGCCACAAATCGCACCTGTAACTTTGTCGCGTTTTTACATTTCAAATGGCTTCAGCTGAAATTTGCAAAGTAATGCTTCTAACGATTAAGGGGAAATAAGTTGTCGAAAACGCAATTAATATAAACTTATGTATAACCCTAACTTTCTAGCATAAGATAATTTCTTAATCAATCTGTCTGCCTCTGCAGCTGCTAGTGACAGAAATAGTCTAAGGATTCGGTCAGTCAATACCATTATTCTGTAGTTCATCCCAACTTCCTGTTTTTGGTGCTCATACTTTGGTACAGTTCTTCTGGCATAGAAGATGTCAACAATAACAAACTCATAGATTGGTTAGTAGGATCATGGCAACTTCTCCGTAAGTTTATAGATAGATAGAGAACGAGAGAGAGAGAGAGAGGCAGTAGATAAACGGTGTGAACAGAGAAATCAACACTGTCAGTTTCATGCCTCAACTGAACTTCAGGTCATGCATATATATTGCGTTGTAAGAAAAGTTCGTAACGTTTTCAATAGGTAGCCTTTGAAGTCATGATTTCGTCTCACACATGACTAAAATTTATAATATATATATATATATATATATATATATATATATATATATATATATATAAATTGAAAATTGACATTTCAATACCTCTTTCTATACGATTCGTGTGTGGATTGTAAATTTTAAATGTTTTTTATATTAAAAGTGATAATTTAGAGAAATTAATGCAAATGCTCTTTTATTTCTGGAAAGTGAAAAGCGCTGTACAAACAGCAAAAAGATGTGTGCTGTTTATGGAGACCGTGTCATAGCTGAGAGCATTGTTCATAAGTGGTTCGCTAGGTTCAGAAGTGGAAATTTTGATCTTTAAGACTGAGAATAATACTGGTCATCGCAGACATACTCCGTATATCTCATATGAGCGTTGTAAATTATTTTGAAATATCTGGGGAGATGAATCGTTAATATGATTAGGTGGTTCACGATTTTTGAAAAGAACGATCACAGGCGATGAAAAGGGGATTGTTTACAACAATGTAGAGCTGAAAGTCCCGTGAAAAGAACGACATGAACTACCGTTAACACCTCCAAAAGCCTGAGCCTGAGCCTGTACCCAAAGAACGTGAAGCTGTGTATCTGTTGGGATTGGGAAGACATTATGCATTACGAACATCTTTTCATCATCTCAGAAGTTGAATTCAAATAACCTCTTTTCTTTTTATGTGCTGTCACCTTTCAGGACGTAGGCGATCATAGCTTTCCATTTAGCCTTATCCCTTGTAGCTCTCAATAAGTTTCGTCTCTATGCCACCTCCCAAGACCACTTGCTTAAGCCCGCCAGGTATGTCATACATTGCTTTCCCTAGTCTCTCTTTCCCTCTATTCGACCTGTGAGTATCAGATTCTCCAAGTCCTCCTCTGTTTCCAATTGAATCTCTAAAAGAAAGCAATTGATGAAAAAGCGCCCGGAATTGGTCAATCGAAAAGGTGTCGTCTTCCATCAGGACAACATCAGACCCCACATCTTTTGCAGAACCAGCAGAAATTGGTGCAGTTTGGCTGGGATGTTTTGCTACAACCACCGTAATCACCCGATCTTGCACTTTCGGATGGACACTTATTTCGATCTCTGTAAAATTATTTTAATGGGAAGAACATCAAATCTCTGAAAGCCTGTAAAAACTACTCAGACCCACAGTTCATCGCTCAAAATGATACCAATGTCTGGGAGGGTGGAATCATGAAGCTGCTTCAAAGATGGCGAAAGTTGGAGGAACAAAATGACTCAATTGAATAAATTTATGTACAAATATCAAAATATCTTTGAAATCCACTTAAAAACGCTACGAACCTTTTCCGTTTCAATGCATATATTTTTTTTTTATTTTATTACTTCAAACGTTATTTTTATGAATATCCGAGTTTCAAATAGACGTCCCATTTTTTAACAGTATATTATGACTACCGGTCTGTGCTAAAACTAAATAAAGATAATGTGTTCTACTTATATATTACTATTACTAGCACCGCTACTATTATTTCTACTATGACTACATATGCAGCAGTAGACAAAATAAATAGTATTTATTAAATTGTTATTTTTAATAATAATCATGTTCTACATAATTAATTAGACCATAATTACCTATGTATGGGTTCCTTCTGTCTTCAAAATTGCGTTAAATCTTTCTGAATAATTCGTATATGTGAGGGTGTGGCATATGCATGCATGTATGTATGAGGGAGACTCACGGCCAACTCTGAATGAAAAGTTTAAGCACCACAAACCCTGATCAGTATAAAGATGGGTGACCGTTTAGGAAGTTCAAATATGTAAATAGCTTGTGACCTTGTGCTAGTCTCTAAGCCAGTTATTCTCAAAAGTGAAACACTTAAATCCTAAGGGAGAAATTTTTCAAAACTAAGGGGAAAAATTTCAAATCTAAGGGGAGGAATTTTAATCAAGCTAGAGATTACGAAAGAATTTCAGTCACTAACGTGAGAAAAGTAATGGAAAAAAAGTACGGGCTAGGCAAGTTAAAATGATTTATTCGAATAGGCTATGATAGTGGATGCCAGAAAGATGGTATCTACCATTTCTGAATTATTGGTGATATTTTCAGCGCAGTGATTGACCATTGTTCCTTAATTTTCATGATCAGAGAAAACTATGGTAACAGACAAGCGACCCTGGCTCAAATAAGATCCACATTCAATGCAGGATATGTCAGACGCATATCGAGCAGCTCGGTTCAGTGTTCTTCGGAGCAGAAGGCCTGCCAGTGTATCCTGCTTTGGACTCCACCAAATGAACCATGGAAACTGTCAACGTGTGATGTGGTCCGAAAAGTTACAGTTACCACTTGTTTTGGGTGCATATTAGTGTTCAGGTCTGCCGCAGACTCCATGGGGTTATCGCCCTCAGGTGTCAACAAGACACTGCGCAAACTGCTAGCGGTTTCATAATATGAGGTGTGTTCACATGGCATGGGTTTTGTCTGTTGCTCTGCCTAAACATGTCATTGATGACTGCTTCGCTGCATTACTTCGTAACCATTTGCATCTATTTATGGACTCCATGTACTCCAACAACAATGGTTGATTGCAAGGGGATAATTGTTCATGTCGGTGGGCCAATGTCACCCAGAATTGATGCTTTAAGAGTATCCTAGAGATTTATGACGAATAGTGATGCTACTACGTTCACCTGACATGTGTTCAATCGAAGATTTACGGGAAATGGCGTAGATGTCAAATGACCGTTTATGTGTCCCAAAAACAATGGGTTATTCCAGCAAGATTTGTCATTGGGTTCAAGTTGCTCAGAATCGATTCTTTCAGGTGCATTTGACTCTTATCGAATAGTGCAGTTATCACTTTCATCCGACATGAGCCTAAATGAACATTTATGGGACATGGTGACATGGTAGACATCTTGTACCTACAAATATCAGGCAGCTGCGGACAGTTATTAAGACGGCATGGCTTAACGTCTCTCTCAGATGTCTTCTGTTCACATGTGGAATTGATACCAATTCGAGTTACGTATATATATATATATATATATATATATATATATATATATATATATATATGTAAAAATGTAAATCTATTTAAACTCGGTGGGTGAAAAAACTGGATAGCACAATTTTCAAATAAATTGGCATCCGAGGAAAAATGCAAAAAAAAAAGCACCAGAAACCTCCGAACAGGGCGAAAGAAATCGTCCAGTAACTTAAATCTCTGGTACAAAGAAAAAAAAACAGCGAGTAATAAGTTAAAACGAAGAGTGCTCAATACAGTAAGTAAAATAAATAAATCCTAATGAGCCAGATACTACCTACCTAGGTTTCACCACATATTTGTATAAAAAAAGAATATTTTATTTGTGCATTTCTAATCATTCTCTATAAATGGGAAGGGGTCAAGTAAATATCCCCCATCCGACAGGTATGGGTTAAACCTTAGATTAGATCTTACTCTCTATACTTTATATATATATATATATATATATATATATATATATATATATATATATATATTCATATATGTGTGTGTGTGATTATTCATACCAGTTTATGCGTCAAAATATGTAGAAATATATATAAAGATAAAATAAAGCAATAACTTCTTGTTTTCTCGGGTCTTTGCAGTGTACTAACGTAATTGTTTTTCGACAAATTTTTAGATAAATTGTTTTTTCAGAGGTTTTTTGTTGTTTTGGTTGGGTGCTTTGTTTTTTTTTTGGGGGGGGAGCATTTTGCCAGTGTCGATGGATTGTTTTGCAATTTTCATAAAGAAACGAAGCATAAGAAAATTTTGAAACATTTCATGGGAACGAATCAAAAATTGTCGTCTGCTCAATATTATATATAATAACGGGGATCTGTTCTATAAATTCACGCACGCATTTACGAATATACCATTAAAGATATAAATTTACCGTCTTCATTTCTTTTCCAAAAGCCCAGCGGCAGAATTCGTTACAGCGATTTGATAGCCTTTTTCCAAAACAATCTTGTGGAGCTTTTTACACAAACTACAACAATTACATTCTGAAACAAAATTCTGTCTAAATATAAATACTAGCAGAATTACCAAACGCAGACAAAGTTTTCTTTTTATTGTTTTAAACATTTCCAAATATACTTTGGAAATAAACTAACATTATAACATAAAGTTCTGAAGGCACATATATTTCCTTTGTTTCGACTATTTCAAAATAATTCACTTCAACGTATTTGTGAAATCATTAGCTCGTAAACATTCTGCTGCATTTGCTATGATAACTATTAATTACGTCAATGTCAATATATGGAGGATGAGGAGTACTATGCTGGTGATGGAGTATTGCTGCCATATATGGTCTGGAGCCCCTTTTGTTTGCCTCGGAGTTCTTGATAGGCTCCAGAGGCGGATATGCAATATAATTGGCCCTGCTCTGTCATCTCGTCTACAGTCACTTTCTCACAGACGCGCCGTCGCTCTCTCTCTCTCTCTCTCTCTCTCTCTCTCTCTCTCTCTCTCTCTCTCTCTCTCTCTGTTTTACAAATATTTTCATGGCAATTGCTCCGAGGAGATGCATTCGCTGATTCCCAGACTTCATGAGTTCAAGCGCCCTACGAGGCTGGCATCCCCTGCTCTCACCCTTTCACAGTCGAAACTATTAAATGTAGCTGTCTCTTCTACTCCAATAGCTTCATGTCTCGCACCTCTCGCCTGTGGAACTCCCTTCCCTATTCCAGTTTCCCTGAGAGCTATAATCTCCAGCTATTCAAATGTAATGTCAGTCGACATCTCCAGTTGCCTTGATCTATCCACTACCCTTCTCCTCATCCTTTCTTCTATCACTCCTATCTGATCTTCTGTAACCTCTTGCGTCCTAGTGGTTTCTCGCCTTGCTTGGGGTGAAACGCTTAAAAATATATATATATAGATATTTATAGATTGAAGAAAAATGATCTTGAACAAAAAAAATTAACATCTTCTACCAAGTATTCCAACAAATAGGAAGATCAACCTTTCCAAAACAAAATTTATTATCTGGAATTGGAATACGAGCAGTGTTAGCACCTGAATCCATCATAAAAATGTATGATGTGGAATTAATAAATGCTAAACACTTCAAATACCTCGATGTATGGATGCTGAAACTTGTTATACTTAAGTCATTTTTGTTCATCGTTAAGTTCAGTAATATTATTGTCATTGTCTTAAAACATTGATTTAATAAATGAGCTTTTTGTTCTGTTTTAAACTTACCACGGATAAATATGACGCAAATATGACCCATATTCCATCAAAAATGGTCGAACTAGATCAGAGGTTCACAACCGGGGTTCATATAGACTCTGGGGTCCATATAACATTAACTGGGTCCACACAAAAAACAGTTATTTTACTAGTGTTTATAAATGTCCCATTTAATTGTAAAATACAAGTTTATTTTCATTAAATTAGTTTTACTTCAAAATAAAGCATATGCATTCATTATTTCTATAACAGAATTCTTAAACTTATCTATCAGTAAAAAAATAAAATAAGCTTTTTTTTAAATTTAATGGTTATTAATGTCCACCAAAAGAAATTAACAGTAAAAGTGGTCCATGGGTAAAAAAAAAAAAGAAGGTGGGTGAGAACCGCTGAATTAGATGGAACGCTCCTTTTATGGACAATTCCATGATTGGAACAAACGCCTTAGTTTCTGGTCACTCTAATTTGATTCATGGAATCTCACTGAGTCCTTTTAATATGAACCTCAGTCTATATATTGAAAATTATATACGCCCTTAGACCCTTTAGTGTTAATAATTTTCGAAGTCATTGCAGCGGTAGTAATCTTGGCATAATGCCCACATGGGATTATTAATTTTAAAGGCCAACAATTGCAGCGATGGGTGAAACAAATGTTAGTTTCATTCTTCGATCCTTCACGTGTTATTATTAAAGTTATATTGGTCCCTTTAGTCTTCATTTTAGAGTAAAAGCATCGTAGCGGTAATAATACTGATACTTAATTCCATCGACGTTATTAATTTTAGAATTCATCCAATTTTAGTTAAGCTTCCTTAACATTCTAAATCGTTAAATAACCCACACACAAACGTATAATGGCCATAAGTCATATCGAATAAGATCTTGCTTAAATTTGCTTACATTCAATATATATATATATATATATATATATATATATATATATATATATATATATATATATATATATAATTATTTCACCCCAAGCAAGGCAATAAAGCCTCTAGGATGCAAGCGGTAACTAGGTGTTAGAGAATATGAGAAAAACTACTATTAAGGGGAGAGGACAATAAAAGAACAAGAAGGCAAAAGACAGATGATAACAATTGACGCTACGATACAGTGTCATGAGTCACTCTCCTGGATGTTAGCCTCAGCCATGCTGATCTCATCATCAAGGTCGTTAATGAAAATTAAAAACAAAGTAAGAACAAGGATAGAGCCCAGAGGTGTACCTGCATTGGTACAGAAGAATCTAGAACATGTGTCTGTGTGTGTGTGTGTGTGTATGTGGTGTCTATATTATTTACTACAATTAATTTTTATTACTTTGAACGTTATTATTTATGGGATACTCGTGTCTGGAATAGACGGCCCATTTTTATTATTCTATCGGCCTGCGCATTCGAAAAAATCTTTATAAAAAAAAGAAAATGCGCTCTCCGACAGGGATCGAACCTGGATCCCCATTACGTATAAGAAACGACTGCTTGATCCGTTGCTTTACCATAGAGCTAGAGTTACAATTCTAACAAACAAAAAGAAGTTTTTATCGGATTTTCTAGCTAAGAAAATAATATTAAAAGTTTAAAGATCTTAAAAGTTTTTTTTCTTTCCTTAACGCTTTAGTATTAACATATTACGAATCTAATATGTTTAACTATAAGTATTCACCTTTGTTCTTTAGTTATATGTACTGTATTTATCTCACCAAAACTTTTGTTCATTCTTTTTCATTTTTCTGTATTTAATCAAAATATTTATATTTTATTTGAACATATTTCCTCTGGGCAATTCCCATTGATTTGTACACGGATATATTTTAAATTTTCTATTAACTGCTAGAATAATTCAAATTGTCTTCAGCGTTTTGTGTAGCAGAGTTGTCATGGTTACTTTTCCTTGGAGTTTTCATTTGTTTTTTTTTTTTGTTTTTTTTTTGTTTTTTGAAAATGTTCACGTAAGGTAGCGAAATGTTAACACTTAAATAAAAAAAATTCAACATCCAACTATTTTTCACATATTCCCTTTTTACGTAGTTTGTCGGATATTTTACAACAATCATTTATCATTACTGTCAATACATTTACTAAGCATCAAAAGATATATAATAAAGAAAATATTTTTAGACAAGCATTTTTTTTACTAATTGTTCTTCCAATGCAAGACCGAAGGACCACTTAAAGACGTGAAGACTATGAAGATATGTAGGAAATATAATGATTTGCCCAAGACTTAAAGAGATTAATATTGTAGTGATCGAGGAAGTATCCTCTCGGGAGTCTGTTTCAGAAAGTAGCAGTTCTTTTTTTCTTTTCTTTTTTTCTTTCTTTCTTTTTTTCCTTTTTCTTTTTGTTTTCTTTCTTTTTTCTTTTTGTTTTTTTCTTTCT